>CM055116.1:1245842325-1246197325 GCA_029206835.1 Rana muscosa
GACCGGGGGATTCTTTCACCCTGAACTCCTAGCAAGCCAGGCCATCAGGTCTCCACCATTTAGTAGTCAAAATAGATGGCAGTGGTCTCACCGGTCTGTCCAGTCAGCTCTAATTATTACCCGGTGCGGGGGGCCGGAGCCACTCTGTCCACAGTGAGTTCCCATTGGGGTGGCAGGGTTGGTGTCCGGCGTCAACCAACATCTGGGTAGGTAACTCTTTATCTTTTAGGCTGGCGGCCCAGTGCTATCTTCCCACAGGTCTTGAAAGGAATTTCTGGGAGATCTAGGCTACTAAACCACATGTTACTCCAATCTGTATTGTCTGTTGCATAAACGTTTATGGCTTTCCTTATACCTGATCACCTATTTGTTGGTGAGCTTAACATGTAATCTTGTTTTCTGGAAAAAAACTATAAAAATATTGAAAGAAAGAAAGAAAGAAAGAAAGAAAGAAAGAAGAGTAAGTTTGGCTCCCCCCATGTAGACAGAATAATAGACAGGGAGATAGAAAGGGAGAGAAGCTGGCCTCCACCCTTCCCTTCAGTCTTACACAGTTGTACTGACTCTTCTTCTGTACTGAAACTGCTCACTCTGTTTTCACCCCACACTTGTTGCAATACATAATGGATTGATTTCAGATAGAGATGGTCATGTAACAAGAGACTGCAGTCCTGTCTATGTCTAGTTGCACCTTGAATCATCTGATAAGTCTTGTTGCATTCAACTCTATGATGATTGGATTAAAGGAAAATCAATGGATATCCTGACTTGCGCAGTGATAATCTTTCCTTCTTTTTTCTAAGATGGGTGGAAATAAATCCCCCGAACCAGAATATTAAGTAAGTAACTGACCATCTGATTGCATGGGATCCACCTGGATCTTGGCATTAAAGACTGACTCAGCCTCACCATTTATCTGTGTGATGTAGTGTTAAATGTACAGCCATTATTTTCTTGACCGGCCAGATGGTGATAAACTCCTATCACTCTTTAGTGTGTGTGTGTTAAGATGTTGCACATAAAAATTGTTGGCGAGCGATGAAATATAATTTATGTTGAAAGCCCAAATCTGCCTTTGAAGTGTATCTATACTCAGGACATTAATCAGTATTGAATAGAATGGGGACCACCTGAGTGGCATTGAGGTATCCTGCACTGAGGTGTTCCTAATTAGATGGCAAAGACTCTCTAGTGGGCAGAGTTATGAATCCCTGACCTGTGGAATTCCACTCTTGGGATTAGGTGATCCTAGAAATTTGAGTCATAAGTTGTACTAAATCACCAGGGGTCTAGGACCACCTGAATGGCATTGAGTGTCCTACACTGAGATGTTCATAATTAGACAACAAATACACTCTAGTGGACAGAGTTATGAATCCCTGACCTGCAGAATTCCAATCTTGGGATAAGGTGGTCCTAGAACTCTGAGTCAGAGGTGGTTCTAGATCTTCTGAGTTCTAGGACCACCTCAAACGAAATGATGTATTCATATTTAGACACCAAGGACACTCTAGTAGGCAGGGTTAGGAATCCCTGACCTCCAGAATTGCCATCTTGGTTCAGGTAGTCTGTCAGGAAAGGGTTCACCCGCTGGTGGCGCTGTTGGTCCTATGGATTGCAGTACTATCAGGGAATTGGTAGACCAGACTGCATGACTGCACAGAGGAGACCAAAAACGCATCTAAATGAAAGAAAAAAGTGTTTATTAAAAAGGTGACAAACAAGTGAAAACAACCAGTGCACAACCAACAACAAATAGTATATACAAATAAGGGGATATACCGTAATCGTAAACAAGCCAGGCCGAGGTCATACACAAAAGGATATCAGCAGATGGGTATGGATGGGAGAACAACAGGACAGGGAGAGGATGGATGGACAGGCTGTAGGGCAGAGAACAAAGGCAAACAGGTAACAGGAGGGGCAGGTCCAGGATGGGTTCGGGATAGGGATCAGAACAGATCAGGTCGGGTTGGATCAGATGCAGGCTCAGGGTCAGGATTGCAGGCTCAAGGTCAGGAAGAGAGAGATATGGATACCAAGGCGAGCATGTAAGGGCTCTCTGGGTATTTATAAGACTACAGTGATTGTCCTCATGTAACAGCTGAGCGGAGGAAGTGCTGCCTGCCCCACACTGCCGAAATACACCCGCTGGTGGACGCCGGTACTACGGCCCATGGAACAGACAGTACCACCAGCAGGTGAGATCCTCCACCATAGATACCTGCTGCAAGAAGACACCTGCTGGTGGACACTAGTACTGCAATCCATAGGACCAACAGCGCCACCAGCGGGTGAACCCTTTCCTGACATAGTCCTAGAACTCCAAGTCAATGGTGGTCCTAGATCCTCTGAGTTATAGGACCACTTGAACAGCATTGAGGTATTTATAATTGGATGGCAAAGACACGCAAGTAGACAGAGGTATGATAGGACCACCTGATACACGACTAGGGTGGCCTAGTGAATGCAAGCCAAGCAAGTAGGCTGTATCTAAGGGGTGTATGGCCATGCTAGCATTGCTGGATTTCCTTGGAGCTTACTTTTACCGTTTTGGGGCTGCTTTGGTGCTCAGGTGTACGTTGGGGCTCAGCGGGAGTGTTAAAAATACATAATAACATTCTAAATCACTGTGATTTTTATAAATCAGATCCAGTACCTTTATTAGACTCTGTTTTATGCTCACCGCAAAGGTAACTTGTGCCGAGAGACACAAAAGGTATACATTTATCTAGTATCTGGAAAGTAAAGGCCACATTTCCATAAATCTTAAAGGTCAATGGCAAAAAAAAGTTCAAATCATTGACTCTCTTGCTATATTGTTTCCGCTCCTGTTTGGAGGCATTATGGGAGGTGTGCAAGGCCAGATACAAACCTATAACTGTATATCATTGTTTTAATGTGACCGAGAAATGCAAACACCATCCTTAATCCTTGTCAGTGTGACGAGAAGGGAAATCGCAATGCTGCTTTTTTTTATTATTCTTAGCATTATTTTAGTTATTTTCTCTGCCTATGTTGGGAGCCTCTTGTCACATGATGACAGAAAATTTTATATCTTTCCTTTTTTTTTCTTTCTTTATTCCCTCTATCTTTCCTTCCTTGCTTCTTCTCTCTATCACTTTTTAATTTCTCCCTTCCTTTCCTTCTCTTTTATTTCATCTTCCCCTCCTACTTTCCTCTGTTCTTCCTTCCTTCTTCCCTTCCTGCCTTCCTTATTTCTTCCTTCCTACTTTCCTTCCCACCTTTCTTCTTTCCTCCCTTCCTTTCCCTTTGTTTCTCCTCCTTCCTTCCTTTTTCCCTTGCCTTTTCTTTCCTATCCTTCCTTCATTTCTTCTTTATTCTCTTTGCCCCTCCTTCCTTTCTCCCTCCCTTCCTAACCTTTTCCCTTCCCACCTTCCTTCCTTCTTCCCTCCTTCTTTCCTTCCCTCCTTCTTCCCTACATCCCTCCTTATTCTTTCCTTCCTTCTTCACTCTGTCCCTGCTTTCGGTCTTTCTTTCTTTTTTTCTCTCTTTCTTTCTTTCTTTGTTTTTCTCCTTGCTTCTGTCTTCTCTTTATTCCATCCTTAATTCCTCCTCTCTTCTCTTTATTCCCACCTTCTTTCTTTCCTCCATCTCTCCTTTCTTCCTGTCATATTCCCTTCCTTTTTTTTCCCTTTTCTTTGTTCATTTCTTTTTTTCTTCTTTATTATTTTTCTCCCTTCCACCCTACCATTTTCCAATCCCACCTTCCCTACTTCTTCCCTCCTTCTCTGCTTCCTTCTCTCCTTTCTTCCCCCCTTCCTTCTCTCCTTCCATCCCTCGTTCCTTATCTCCTTTATTCTCTCCTTCCTTCCATCGTTCCTTCTCTCCTTCCTTCTCTTCTTCCTCCTCTCCTTCATCCTCTCCTTCCTTCTCTCCTTCCTTCCTCTTCTCCTTCCTCCTCTCCTTCCTTCTCTCCTTCCTTCTCTCCTTTCTTCTCGCCTTCCTCCTCTCCTTCCTCCTCTCCTTTCATCTCTCCTTCCCTCTCTCCTTCCTTCTCTCCTTCCTTCCTTCCCTCCTTCCTCCTCTCCTTCCTTCCCTCCTTCTCTCCTTCCTCCTCTTCTTTCATCTCTCCTTCCTTCTCTCTTTCCTTCCCTCCTTCCTTATCTCCGTAATTCCCCCCTTCCTTCTCTCCTTCCTTCTCTGCTTCCTTCTCTCCTTCCTCCTCTCCTTCCTCCTCTCCTTCCTCCTCTCCTTCCTTCCCTCCTTCCTTCTCTCCTTTCTTCTCTCCTTTCTTCTCTCCTTCCTTCCCTCCTTCTTTCTCTGCTTCCTTCTCTCCTTCCATCCCTCCTTCTTTCTCTCCTTCCTCCTCTCCTTTAATTTCTCCTTCCTCCTCTCCTTCCTTCTCTCCTTTCATCTCTCCTTTCATCTCTCCTTTCATCTCTCCTTTCATCTCTCCTTTCATCTCTCCTTCCTCCTCTCCTTCCTCCTATCCTTCTCTCCTTTCTTCTCTCCTTTCTTCTCTCCTTTCTTCTCTCCTTTCTTCTCTCCTTTCTTCTCTCCTTCCTCCTCTCCTTCCTTCTCTCCTTGTATCTCCTTTCATCTCTCCTTCCTCCTCTCCTTCCTTCTTCCCCCCTGCACACTTGCTGTCAGACTTCAGGACCAGGATGGAGCCCCAAGCATTATAATAATAGCAGCTCCCTTATATCCATCCTGGCAGGTTCCTATTAATAATAATAGTGATCCTTCGTATCGGGTAAATTATGATGTAAATGTAACATAAAATCCTCTTATCTCACCCATCAGCACATCTATAAATCTGCTGGATCTAGTAGCTCTCCCTCCTTAAAGTTTCATGGACAATTCACGTCATCCCACAATGCTTTGCGGCATCACCCCACCTGCCAAGGGAGGTGCGATTCGCGCTGCATGTGTGACATATTGTGGAATGGTTGTTCTCACAACAATACAAGAGTGAACCAGCATGAATAATTTCTCCATGTTAGCAGATTTTTATTAAAAGGAAAAAAGTTGAATAAAAAGTCATCCGAGGTGGATAATTGTCTTGGCACAAGAGGAGAGTGCTGCTACGTCTCACGTCAGGGGCTGGATAAATAAAACAACAGCGCACTGGGGTGACACCTAACCACTGTATACGGGGTGCAGGGGTACCACAGTCTTCATCAGCACTTTTTGTTGAGTGCAGTGCAATGCATCTCAATTCCCACATCCCTTTGTACATATAATAGAATGGTCTACAGACAAACCATTTAGCAATGGAAGAACATGCCTGCCTAGAAAATACACTGCATTTCACATAACTACCTGCCTGGAGAATGCACTGCACTCTATATAAATGCCTGCCTAGAGAATATACTGCACTCTATATAAAAGAATCCCTGGAGAATTTACTGCACTCTTTATAAATGCCCATCTAGTAAATGTACTGCACTCTATATAAATGCCTGCATGGAGTCTATACTGCACTCTATATAAATGCCTGCATGGAGTCTATACTGCACTCTATATAAATGCCTGCATGGAGTCTATACTGCACTCTATATAAATGCCTGCATGGAGTCTATACTGCACTCTATATAAATGCCTGCATGGAGTCTATACTGCACTCTATATAAATGCCTGCATGGAGTCTATACTGCACTCTATATAAATGCCTGCATGGAGTCTATACTGCACTCTATATAAATGCCTGCCTGGAGAATGTACTGCACTCTATATAAATGCCTGCCTGGAGAATGTACTGCACTCTATATAAATGCCTGCCTAGAGAATGTACTGCACTCTATATAAAGGCCTGCTTGGAGAATATACTGCACTCTATATAATATCCTGCCCAGAGAATGTACTGCACTCTATATAATCGCCTGCCTGGAGAATGTACTGCACTCTATATAAATGCCTGCCTGGAGAATATACTGCACTCTATATAATCGCCTGCCTGGAGAATATACTGCACTCTATATAATCGCCTGCCTGGAGAATATACTGCACTCTATATAAATGCCTGCCTAGAGAATGTACTGCACTCTATATGAATGCCCGCCTGGAGAATGTACTGCACTCTATATAAATGCCTGTCTGGAGAATGTACTGCACTCTATATAATTGCCTGCCTGGAGAATATACTGCACTCTATATAAATGCCTGCCTAGAGAATGTACTGCACTCTATATAAATGCCTGCCTGGAGAATGTACAGCACTCTATATAAATGCCCCCTAGAGAATGTACTGCACTCTATATAATCGCCTGCCCGGAGATTGTACTGCACTCTATATGAATGCCCGCCTGGAGAATGTACTGCACTCTATATAAATGCCTGTCTGGAGAATGTACTGCACTCTATATAATTGCCTGCCTGGAGAATGTACTGCACTCTATATAAATGCCTGCCTGGAGAATGTACAGCACTCTATATAAATGCCCCCTAGAGAATGTACTGCACTCTATATAATCGCCTGCCCGGAGAATGTACTGCACTCTATATGAATGCCCGCCTGGAGAATGTACTGCACTCTATATAAATGCCTGTCTGGAGAATGTACTGCACTCTATATAATTGCCTGCCTGGAGAATATACTGCACTCTATATAAATGCCTGCCTAGAGAATATACTGCACTCTATATAAATACCTGCCTAGAAAATTTACTGCACTCTATATAAATGCCTGCCTAGAGAATTTACTGCACTCTATATAAATGCCTGCCTGGAGAATGTACTGCGCTCTATATAAATGCTACCTAGAGAATGTACTGCGCTCTATATAATCGCCTGCCTGGAGAATGTTCTGCACTCTATATAAATGCCTGCCTGGAGAATGTACTGCACTCTATATAAATGCCTGCCTAGAGAATGTACTGCACTCTATATAAATGCCTGCGTGGAGAATGTACTGCACTCTATATGAATGCCCGCCTGGAGAATGTACTGCACTCTATATAAATGCCTGCCTGGAGAATGTACTGCGTTCTATATTAATGCCTGCCCGGAGAATGTACTGCACTCTATATAAATGCCCGCCTGGAGAATGTACTGCACTCTATATAAATGCCTGCCCGGAGAATGTACTGCACTCTATATAATCGCCTGCCTGGAAAATATACTGCGCTCTATATAATCGCCTGCCTGGAGAATGTTCTGCACTCTATATAAATGCCTGCCTGGAGAATGTACTGCACTCTATATAAATGCATGCCTAGAGAATATACTGCACTCTTTATAAATGCCTGCCTAGAGAATGTACTGCACTCTATATAAATGCCTGCGTGGAGAATGTACTGCACTCTATATAAATGCCTGCCTAGAGAATATACTGCACTCTATATGAATGCCTGCCTGGAGAATTTACTGCACTCTATATAAATGCCTGCCTGGAGAATGTACTGCACTCTATATAAATGCTGCCTAGAGAATGTACTGCACTCTATATAATCGCCTGCCTGGAGAATATACTGCGCTCTATATAAATGCCTGCCTGGAGAATGTACTGCACTCTATATAAATGCCTGCCTAGAGAATATACTGCACTCTATATAAATGCCTGCCTAGAGAATATACTGCACTCTATATAAATACCTGCATGGAGAATGTACTGCACTCTATATAAATGCCTGCGTGGAGAATGTACTGCACTCTATATAAATGCCTGCCTAGAGAATGTACTGCACTCTATATAAATGCCTGCCTAGAGAATATACTGCACTCTATATAAATACCTGCATGGAGAATGTACTGCACTCTATATAAATGCCTGCCTAGAGAATATATCTCACTCTATATAAATGCCCGCCTGGAGAATGTACTGCACTCTATACAAATGCCTGCCTGGAGAATATACTGCAATCTATATAATTGCCTGCCCAGAGAATATACTGCACTCTATATAAATGCCTGCCTAGAGAATATACTGCACTCTATATAAATGCCCGCCTGGAGAATGTACTGCACTCTATACAAATGCCTGCCTAGAGAATATATTTCACTCTATATAAATGCCTGCCTAGAGAATATACTGCACTCTATATAATTGCCTGCCTGGAGAATATACTGCAATCTATATACTTGCCTGCCCAGAGAATATACTGCACTCTATATAAATGCCCGCCTAGAGAATATACTGCACTCTATATAAATGCCCGCCTAGAGAATATACTGCACTCTTAATAAATGCCTGCCTGGAGAATGTACTGCACTCTATATAAATACCTGCCTAGAGAATGTACTGCACTCTATATAAATGCCCGCCTAGAGAATATACTGCACTCTATATAAATGCCCGCCTAGAGAATATACTGCACTCTTAATAAATGCCTGCCTGGAGAATGTACTGCACTCTATATAAATACATGCCTAGAGAATGTACTGCACTCTATATAAATGCCTCCCTAGAGAATATACTGCACTCTATATAAATGCCTGCCTAGAGAATGTACTGCACTCTATATAAATGCCTGCCTAGAGAATGTACTGCACTCTATATAAATGCCCGCCTAGAGAATATACTGCACTCTATATAAATGCCCGCCTAGAGAATATACTGCACTCTTAATAAATGCCTGCCTGGAGAATGTACTGCACTCTATATAAATACATGCCTAGAGAATGTACTGCACTCTATATAAATGCCCGCCTAGAGAATATACTGCACTCTATATAAATGCCCGCCTAGAGAATATACTGCACTCTTAATAAATGCCTGCCTAGAGAATGTACTGCACTCTATATAAATGCCTCCCTAGAGAATATACTGCACTCTATATAAATGCCTGCCTAGAGAATATACTGCACTCTATATAAATGCCTGCCTAGAGAATGTACTGCACTCTATATAATCGCCTCCCTAGAGAATATACTGCACTCTTAATAAATGCCTGCCTGGAGAATGTACTGCACTCTATATAAATACATGCCTAGAGAATGTACTGCACTCTATATGAATGTCTGCCTAGAGAATATACTGCACTCTATATAAATGCCTGCTTAGAGAATATACTGCACTCTATATAAATGCCTGCCTAGAGAATATACTGCACTCTATATAGTCGCCTGCCCGGAGAATGTACTGCACTCTATATAAATGCCTGACTGGAGAATGTACTGCACTCTATATACATGCCTTCCTAGAGAATGTTCTGCACTCTATATGAATGCCCGCCTGGAGAATGTACTGCACTCTATACAAATGCCCGCCTGGAGAATGTACTGCACTCTATAGAATCGCCTGCCTGGAGAATGTACTGCACTCTATATAAATGCCAGCCTAGAAAATATACTGCACTCTATATAAATGCCTGCCTAGAGAATGCACTGCACTCTATATAAATGCCAGCCTGGAGAATGTAATACACTCTATATAAATGCCTGCATGGAGAATGTAATGCACTCTATATAATTGCCTGCCTAGAGAATGCACTGCACTCTATATAAATGCCAGCCTGGAGAATGTACTGCACTCTATATAAATGCCCCCTAGAGAATGTAATGCACTCTATATAAATGCCTGCCTAGAGAATGCACTGCACTCTATATAAATGTCTGCCTAGAGAATATAATGTACTCTATATAAATACCTGCATGGAGATTTTACTGCACTCTATATAAATGCCAGCCTGGAGAATGTACTGCACTCTATATGAATGCCTGCCTGGAGAATGTACTGCACTCTATATAAATGCCCCCTAGAGAATGTAATGCACTCTATATAAATGCCCGCCTAGAGAATATACTGCACTCTATATAAATGCCTGGCTGGAGAATGTACTGCACTCTAAATAAATGCCTGCCTAGAGAATGTACTGCACTCTATATAAATGCCTGGCTGGAGAATGTACTGCACTCTATATAAATGCCCCCTAGAGAATGTAATGCACTCTATATAAATGCCTGCATGGAGAATTTACTGCACTCTATATAAATGCCCCCTAGAGAATGTAATGCACTCTATATAAATGCCTGGCTGGAGAATGTACTGCACTCTATATAAATGCCCGCCTAGAGAATGCACTGCACTCTATATAAATGCCTGCCTAGAGAATGCACTGCACTCTATATAAATGCCTGCCTAGAGAATGCACTGCACTCTATATAAATGCCTGCCTAGAGAATATAATGTACTCTATATAAATGCCTGCATGGAGATTTTACTGCACTCTATATAAATGCCTGCCTAGAGAAAATATTTCACTCTATATAAATGCCTGCCTGGAGAATGTACTGCAGTCTTTATAAATGCCTGCCTGGAGAATGTACTGCAGTCTATATAAATGCCTGTCTAGAGAATGTACTGCACTCTATGTAAATGCCTGCCTGGAGAATGTACTCCACTCTATATAAATGCCCTTCTGGAGAGTGTACTGCATTCTATATAAATGCCTGTCTAGAGAATATACTGCACTCTATTTAAATGCCTGCCTGGAGAATGAATGCATTCTATATAAATGCCTGCCTAGAGAATGCACTACACTCTATATAAATGCCCTTCTGGAGAATGTACTGCACTCTATATAAATGTATGCCTAGAGAATGTACTGCACTCTATATAAATGCCTGCCTGGAGAATGTACTGCACTCTACTGTATATAAATGCCTGCCTAGAGAATGTACTGCACTCTATATAAATGCCTGCCTAGAGAATGCACTACACTCTATATAAATGCCCTTCTGGAGAATGTACTGCACTCTATATAAATGCTTGCCTGGAGAATGTACTACACTCTATATAAATGCCCTTCTGGAGAATGTACTGCACTCTATATAAATGCGTGCCTAGAGAATGTACTGCACTCTGTATAAATGCCTGCCTATAGAATGTACTGCACTCTATATAAATGCCTGCCTGGAGAATGTACTGCAATCTATATAAATGCCTGCCTAGAGAATGTACTGCACTCTATATAAATACCTGCCTGGAGAATGTACTGCACTCTATATAAATGCCTGCCTAGAGAATCTACTGCACTCTATATAAATGCCCTTCTGGAGAATGCACTACACTCTATATAAATGCTTGCCTGGAGAATGTACTGCACTCTATATAAATGCCTGCCTACAGAATATACTGCACTCTATATAAATACCTGCCTGGAGAATGCACTGCACTCTATATAAATGCCTGCCTAGAGAATGTACTGCACTCTATATAAATGCCCGCCTGGAGAATGTACTGCACTCTATATAAATGCCTGCCTAGAGAATCTACTGCACTCTATATAAATGCCTGCCTAGAGAGTGTACTGCACTTTATATAAATGCCTCCCTAGAGAATGTACTGCACTCTATATAAATGACTGCCTAGAGAATGTACTGCACTCTGTATAAATGCCTGCCTATAGAATGTACTGCACTCTATATAAATGCCTGCCTAGAGAATGTACTGCACTCTGTATAAATGCCTGCCTATAGAATGTACTGCACTCTATATAAATGCCTGCCTGGAGAATGTACTGCAATCTATATAAATGCCTGCCTAGAGAATGTACTGCACTCTATATAAATGCCTGCGTGGAGAATGTACTGCACTCTATATAAATGCCTCCCTGGAGAATCTACTGCACTCTATATAAATGCCTCCCTGGAGAATCTACTGCACTCTATATAAATGCCTCCCTGGAGAATCTACTGCACTCTATATAAATGCCTCCCTGGAGAATCTACTGCACTCTATATAAATGCCTGCCTAGAGAATGTACTGCACTCTATATAAATGCCCGCCTAGAGAGTGTACTGCACTTTATATAAATGCCTGCCTAGAGAATCTACTGCACTCCATGTAAATGCCTGCCTAGAGAATGTACTGCACTCTATATAAATGCCTGCCTGGAGAATGTACTGCACTCTATATCAGTGTTTCTCAACTCCAGTCCTCAAGGCACCCCAACAGGTCATGTTCTCAGGATTTCCCTTAGATGAAACAACTGTGGTAATTACTAAGGCAGTAAAACTGTTCAAATCATATGTGCAAAATAATGGAGAGCCTGAAAACATGACCTGTTGGAGCGCCTTGAGGACTGGAGTTGAGAAACACTGCTCTATATAAATGCCTGCGTAGAGAATGCTCTGCACTCTATATAAATGCCTGCCTGGAGAATATACTGCACTCTATATAAATGCCTGCCTGGAGAATGAATGTACTCTATATAAATGCCTGCCTGGAGAATATACTGCACTCTATAAAAATGCCTGCCTGGAGAATGTACTGCACTCTATATAATTGCCTGCCTAGAGAATGCACTGCACTCTATATAATTGCCTGCCTATTGAATATACTGCACTCTATATAAATGCCTGCGTAGAGAATGCTCTGCACTCTATATAAATGCCTGCCTGGAGAATATACTGCACTCTATATAAATGCCTGCCTGGAGAATGAATGTACTCTATATAAATGCCTGCCTGGAGAATGTACTGCACTCTATATAAATGCCTGCCTAGAGAATGACTGCACTCTATATAAATGCCTGCCTGGAGAATGTACTGCACTCTATATAAATGCCTGCCTGGAGAATGTACTGCACTCTATATAAAAGCCTGCCTGGAGAATGCACTGCACTCTATATAAATGCCTGCCTAGAGAATGTACTGCACTCTATATAAATGCCTGCCTGGAGAATGTACTGCACTCTATATAAATGCCTGCCTGGAGAATGTACTGCACTCTATATAAATGCCTGCCTAGAGAATGCACTGCACTCTATATAAATGCCTGCCTAGAGAATGTACTGCACTCTATATAAATGCCTGCCTGGAGAATGCACTGCACTCTATATAAATGCCTGCCTGGAGAATGTACTGCACTCTATATAAATGCCTGCCTAGAGAATGTACTGCACTCTATATAAATGCCTGCCTGGAGAATGTACTGCACTCTATATAAATGCCTGCCTAGAGAATGCACTGCACTCTATATAAATGCCTGCCTGGAGAATGAATGCACTCTATATAAATGCCTGCCTGGAGAATATATTACATTCTATATAATTGCCTGCCTAGAGAGTGTACTGAACTCTATTTAATTGCCTGCCTGGAGATTGCACTGCACTCTTTATAAATGCCTGCCTACAGAATAAACTGCACTCTATATAATTGCCTGCTTGGATAATGTATTGCATTCTATATAATTGCCTGCCTAGAGAATATATTTCACTCTATATAAATGCCTTTATGGAGAGTGTACTCCATTCTATATAAATACCCGCCTGGAGAGTCTACTGCACTCTATTTAAATGCCTGCCCAGAGAATGTACTGCACTCTATATAAATTTCTGCCTGGAGAATGTACTGCATGCTACATTACTGCCTGCCTGGGTAATACTCTGCATTTATTCTATATATATGCCTGCCTGGAGAATGTACTGCACTTACTGTAACTGCCTGATACACTTACTACATATATACATACAAAAACCAGCCCGGAAAGGTTACTGCCCTTTATCAGCTGACTAGCAATTGTACTATATAATCCCCTACTGAGAGAATTTATAACACTCTTTAAAATGGCTAGATACTGTACTACACTCTCTATAACTGCCTGCCTGGAGAATGTACTGTGCTCTACATACAGTAAATGCCGGCCTGTAGCATGTACTGAACTCTATATAACTGCTTGTCTACATAATGTACTGCACTCTATATATATAATTGCCTGCCAAGAGAATGCACTGCACTCTACAGCTCCCTGCCTTCATAATGTACTGCACTCTGTATACATGCCTGCCTAGGACTGTACTGCACTCTACAACTGCCTGCCTACATAATGTACTGCACTCTATATAAATGCCTGCCTAGGACTGTACTGCACTCTACAACTGCCTGCCTACATAATGTGCTGCACTCTATATAAATGCCTGCCTAGGACTGTACTGCACTCTATATAAATGCCTGCCTAGGGAATGTACTGCACTTTATATAAAAGTCTGCCTAGGAATGTACTGCACTCTATGTATTGCCTACTAAAAGACTGTACTGCACTGCACTCTACAAAACTGACTGGCTGTAAACTGCACTGCAACCATCTAATGTATCTAATGCAGTCTACATAAATGTCTCTCTGGGAAATGAACTCTGCCCTACGAAGTGGACTGCCTAGGCAAAGCAATGCACTCTAATTAACTGTTGGCCTAAAAGAATGTACTTCATTCTAAATAAGAGCCTCGCTGGAGAATGTACTGACCTCTTTTTAAGCGCCACCCTATAGAAAGCACTGCGCTCTATGAAGTCGCTTGCCTACAGAAAGTAGTGTACTCAATAGAACTCCCTCTTTGGAAAATGGACTGCACTCTATAAAACCTGTCTGCCTAGGGAACAATACTGCATACTATATAACTGCCAGTCTAAAGGATATTCTGCACTGGAGAATAGACGGCATTGTATATGTGGAACACGGTCTGTTACTGCCTGGCTGCGGGATGGACTGCATTCTATACAACTGACTGCCTAAAAATGAATCTATGTGTAATGGCCTGCTTAGAAATGGTACTGCACTCTATATAGATTACTGTCTAGGGAATGTAGAGCTCTGTGCACCTGTTATATTCCATACAATACCCACATAAGTAAAATGCTGAACAATTGTCCAGCTATATAGTGTATATCTATATATATATATATATATATATATATATATATATATATATATATATATATATATATATATATATAATGCACTGTTCTTCTTTATATAATTCACTATCCATGCCTACAGAATGTATTATCCTCTGTGAGTGTCTATCAGGGGAATCTGCTTCTCTCTGTACATCTTGCTGCCTATATATTGCACTGCACCATCAATAAACACCTGTCTAGAGAATGTATTGCGTACTTCCTAACTGTCCACCCTGATAACGCGCTGCACTCTATATAAAAAGCCTGCCTGGAGAATGTACCAGACTGCATAAAATGTGTGCCCAGGGAGCGTACTGCACTCTATATAACTCACTGCCTCGCAATGTGCTGCAATCTACATAACTGCCTAGACAATGTACTGCGCTCTATAAAACGACCGGCTAAGACAATATACTGCACTCAGTACAAATGCCTGCCTAGGGAATGTACTGCACAGTTCTGTAACTGCTAGGCTGGATTGTGTGGGTCACTTCACAGAACTGCTTGCCTGGGGAATATACTGCACTCCCTATAACTGCCTGCGTAAAGAATGTATTACACTCTATGCAACTGCTTGCTTGAAGAATGTACTGTACTCTAAAACACTGCCTGCCTAAAGATTGGACTACACTCTGTATGACTGCCTGCCTGGAGAATGTAATGCATTCTATGTAAATGCTTGCCCAAGGGAATATACGGTACATTACTGCCTGCATAGAGCATGTACTGCGCACTATAAAAATGCCTACCCAGGTACCTAACTGCCTGTACAGTGAATACACTGCACTCTAAATACTGCCTGCCTAGGGAATACACTGCATATAAATGCCTGCCTGGAGAATGTACAGCACTCTATATAAATGCCTGTCTAGAGAATATAGTGCATACTATATAAATGCCTGCTTGGAGAATGTACTGCACTCTCTATATAAATGCCTGCTTGGAGAATGTACTGCACTCTATATAAATGCCTGCCTAGAGAATATACTGCACTCTATATAAATGCCTGCCAGGAGAATGTACTGCACTCTATATAAATGCCTGTCTAGAGAATATACTGCACTGTATATACATGCCTGCCTGGAGAATGTACTGCACTCTATATAAATGCCTGCTGGGAGAATGTACTGCACTCTATATAAATGCCTGCTTGGAGAATATACTGCACTCTATATTATTGCCTGCCTAGAGAATATACTGCACTCTATATAAATGCCTGCCTGGCGAATATACTGCACTCTATATAAATGCCTGCCTAGAGAATATACTGCACTCTATATAAATGCCTGCCTAGAGAATATACTGCACTCTATATACATGCCTGCCTAGAGAATATACTGCACTCTATATAAATGCCTGCCTGGAGAATGTACAGCACTCTATATAAATGCCTGTCTAGAGAATATTCTGCATACTATATAAATGCCTGCTTGGAGAATGTACTGCACTCTCTATAAATGCCTGCTTGGAGAATGTACTGCACTTTATATAAATACCTGCCTGGAGAATGTACTGCACTCTAAATAAATGTCTGCCTAGAGAATATACTGCACTCTATATAAATGCCTGCCTGGAGAATATACTGCACTCTATATAAATGCCTGCCTAGAGAATGTATTGCACTCTATATAAATGCCTGCCTGGAGAATATACTGCACTCTATATAAATGCCTGCCTGGAGAATATACTGCACTCTATATAAATGCCTGCCTAGAGAATATACTGCACTCTATATAAATGCCTGCCTGGAGAATATACTGCACTCTATATAAATGCCTGCCTGGAGAATGTATTGCACTCTATATAAATGCCTGCCTGGAGAATGTACAGCACTCTATATAAATGCCTGTCTAGAGAATATACTGCATACTATATAAATGCCTGCTTGGAGAATGTACTGCACTCTCTATAAATGCCTGCCTAGAGAATATACTGCACTCTATATACGGTATCTCAGAGAAGTGAGCACACCCCTCACATTTTTGTAAATATTTTATTATATCTTTTCATGTGACAACAGTGAATAAATTACATGTTGCTACAATGTAAAGCTCTACACTCACTTCTTTACATTGTAGCAAAGTGTAATTTCTTCAGTGTTGTCACATGAAAAGATAGAATTAAATATTTACAAAAACGTGAGGGGTGTACTCACTTTTGTGAGATACTATAAATGCCTGCCTAGAGAATATACTGCACTCTATATAAATGCCTGCCTAGAGAATATACTGCACTCTATATAAATGCCTGCCTAGAGAATATACTGTACTCTATATAAATGCCTGCCTGGAGAATGTACTGCACTCTATATAAATGCCTGCCTGGAGAATGTACTGCACTCTATATAAATGCCTGCCTGGAGAATGTACTACACTCTATATAAATGCCTGCCTAGAGAATGTACTGCACTCTATATAAATGCCTGCCTGGAGAATGTACTGCACTCTATATAAATGCCTGCCTGGAGAATGTACTGCACTCTATATAATCGCCTGCATGGAGTCTATACTGCACTCTATATAAATACCTGCCTGGAGAATGTACTGCACTCTATATAAATGCCTGCCTGGAGAATGTACTGCACTCTATATAAATGCCTGCCTGGAGAATGTACTGCGCTCTATATAAATGCCTGCCTGGAGAATGTACTGCACTCTATATAAATGCCTGCCTGGAGAATGTACTGCACTCTATATAAATGCCTGCCTGGAGAATGTACTGCACTCTTTATAAATGCCTGCCTGGAGAATGTACTGCACTCTGTATAAATGCCTGCCTGGAGAATGTACTGCACTCTATATAAATGCCTGCCTGGAGAATGTACTGCACTCTATATAAATGCCTGCCTGGAGAATGTACTGCACTCTATATAAATGCCTGCCTACAGAATACTTTGCACGCCATACAAATGCCTGCTAACAGACTGCCCTGCACTATATAAATGCCTACATATAGAGAATGCACTGCACTCTATATAAATGCCTGCCTACAGAGTGTGCTGCACTCTATATACTGTAAATGCCTGTCTAGAGAATATACTGCACTCTATATAAATGCTTGCCTGGAGAAAGTACTGCATGCTATATAACAGGGACGTGCAGTGAGGTGAGTGGCTGGTGAGGCACTGGCTAGAATCAGAGCCAGATACACACAGGTTACATACGCCGCAATCGTTAGAGCGAGAGCAATAATTCTAGCACTAGACCTCCTCTGTAACTCTAAACATGTAATCTGTAAAAAAAAATAAAGCGTCGCCTATGGAGATTTTTAAGTACTGAAGCTTGGCACCATTCCTCGTGTGTGCCCAATTTTAAAGCGTGACATGTTAGGTGTCTATTTACTTGGCATAACATCATCTTTCATAATATACAAAAAAAAACTTTAGTGAATTTATATATATATATATATATATATATATATATATATATATATATATATATATATTCATTAAAAGGTTGTTTTGGTTTTTTTTTAATTGCATTTTAAAAATTGCTGCGCAAATGCCGTGTGACATAGAAATTTGCAACGACCACCATTTTATTCCCTAGGGTGTTTGCTAAAACAATATATATAAGGTTTGGGGGTTCTGAGTAATTTTCTAGAAAATAAAATGATGATTTTTACATGTTGGAGAGAAGTGTCAGAATTGGCCTGGGTGGCAAGGGGTTAATTAGCATAATATACAAATAATTATTATATATTGCTTTTAAGGTAATTTACTATATTTTCAAAAACTGTACTCAAGCAGGTGGTTTAACTGACAAATTACTGAAGTTTGAAGTTATAACTTTCAACCAATAATTTCACAGTAAATAGATAAATAATACATTTATTGTCTTATAACATATAGCATAATGATAATATGATTTAGCTTGTACCTTTTCAAGAGGCAGCAGATTCTCATTCTCCCTCTTAACTGCGTGATAAAAACATTGGATTGTGGGTAAATATTATACCTGTTTTTTCTTGTAGATAAGAGGGCTGGGCTGGAAAGGGAGCATTTGTATTTTAGACACATGCCCCTTCTATGACACTGCAGTGGGAGGTGTGCCTCCACTGCAGTATTTGTATTGGACAGCTGGGACCAATGGTACTTTACCATTGGTCCAAGACTCCAAGCTGTCCATTGAGCTCAGTGCCTCTGACAAGAAGTGAGGAGAGGCACTGTGAGCTCATCCACTCAGTCTGCTGCAGAGTGTGTCAGCTTGTATTTAAACTGGCTGCTCTGTATTTAGTGCTTGACAGGCTGTGCAAAGATCTAGAGAACCATGGGTCGTAGGAGCCCCAGTAGTGGGGTGGGACTTAGGCTACCTACCATCCAAATTTGGGGTCTCTGTGACCTCAGGTCGCTGAGCTACGACCCTCGAAGCTCAATTTTATTTTATTTATTTTTTCATGGCAGGTGAGGTTCTGCCTAATCTGACTGCACATCCCTGCTATATAAGTACCTGCTTGGAGAATGTACTGCACATTACACAAATGTCTGTCCAGGGTAGTGCCATCCTCTGTAAAATTGTCTGCCTAGAGAATATAGTTAATTCAATGTAAATGCCTGCCTAGAGATTGTACTGCACTCTATATAAATGCCTGCCTGGAGAATGTACTGCACTCTATATAAATGCCTGTCTAGAGAATGTACTGCACTCTATATAAATGCCTGTCTAGAAAATGTACTGCACTCTATATAAATGCCTGTCTAGAGAATGTACTGCACTCTATATAAATGCCTGCCTGGAGAATGTACTGCACTCTATATAAATGCCTGTCTAGAGAATGTACTGCACTCTATATAAATGCCTGCCTGGAGAATGTACTGCACTCTATATAAATGCCTGTCTAGAGAATGTACTGCACTCTATATAAATGCCTGCCTGGAGAATGTACTGCACTCTATATAAATGCCTGTCTAGAGAATGTACTGCACTCTATATAAATGCCTGCCTGGAGAATGTACTGCACTCTATATAAATGCCTGTCTAGAGAATGTACAGGCATACTCCACTTTTAAGTACACAATGGGACCAGAGCATGTATGTAAAACGAAAATGTACATAAAGTGAAGTAATATCTTTTTTCACTTCTGGGGTGTCAGGGGCTGTAGGGGGGTGTCAGGGACTGTAGTGGGCGGGTCAGGGAGTGTGTTTCCAAGTAGCTGGGAATCTGAACTATCCGTGCACAGATTACTCAGCTGCAGCTTTAGCTTGAGAGCCACTTTACATACACTCACGGGTATGTCCTTACTCGCGAGTGTATGTAAAATGAGTGTACTCAAAGCGGGGTATGCCTCTACTGCACTCTATATAAATGCTTGCCTAGAGAATGTACTACACTCTATATACATGCTTGCCTAGGAAATTACTGCACGCTATATAAATGCCTGCCTGGAGAATGCACTGCACTCTATATAAATTGCCTGCCTGGAGAATAAACTGCACTCTATATAAATGCCTGTCTAGAGAATGTACTACACTCTATATAAATGCTTGCCTAGGAAATTGCTGCACGCTATATAAATGCCTGCCCAGAGAATGTACTGAACTCTATATAAATTGCCTGCCTGGAGAATGTACTGAACTCTATATAAATTGCCTGCCTGGAGAATGCACTGCACTCTATATAAATTGCCTGCCTGGAGAATGTACTGCACTCTATATAAATACCTGCCTGGAGAATGCACTGCACTCTATATAAATGCCTGCCTGGAGAATGTACTACACTCTATATAAATGCCTGCCTAGAGAATGTACTGCACTCTATATAAATGCCTGCCTGGAGAATGTACTGCACTCTATATAAATGCCTGCCCGGAGAATGTACTGCACTCTATATAAATGCCTGCCCGGAGAATGTACTGCACTCTATATAAATGCCTGCCTGGAGAATGTACTACACTCTATATAAATGCTTGCCTAGAGAATGTACTACACTCTATATACATGCTTGCCTAGGAAATTACTGCACGCTATATAAATGCCTGCCTGGAGAATGTACTGCACTCTATATAAATTGCCTACCTGGAGACTGTATTGCACTCTATATAAATTGCCTGCCTAGAGAATGTACTACACTCTATATAAATGCCTGCCTAGAGAATATACTGCACTCTATATAAATGCGTGCCTGGAGAATGTACTGCACTCTATATAAATGCCTGCCTAGAAAAAGTACTGTGCATTACACAAATGCCAATCCAGAGTAGTACCATACTCCATATAAATGCCCGCCTAGAAAATTACACCACTATATAAATGTATGTATACAATATTACTACATGCCTAAATAACGTACTACACTCTAGATAAATGCTTGTCTAGAGTAATAATGCAATCAGTATAACTGCCTGCCTTAATATTTTCTGCATTCTAAATGACTGCCTACCTAAAGAATGTGCTGCACTGTATATAACTGCCTGCCTGGCGAATGTAATGCACTATACTTTACTGCCTGCCTGGGGAACATAGTACACTATACTGCCTACAGGATGTACTAAACTATTCTGCCTGCCTGGGGAATGTACTGCACTATACTGCCTGCCTGGGGAATGTACTGCACTATACTGCCTGCCTGGGGAAAGTACTGCACTATACTGCCTGCCTGGTGAATGTACTGCACTATACTGCCTGCCTGCTTGCAGAATGTACTGCATCATACATTATTGCCTGCTGTCAAATGTACTGCACTATACTGCCTGCTTGCAGAATGTACTGCCCCATACTTTATTGCCTGCCTGAGAAATGTACTGCACTATACTGCCTGCAGAATGTACTGCACCATACTTTATTGCCTGCTGTAAAATGTACTGCACTATACTGCCTGTGTGTCTGCAGAATATACTGCAGTCTATATACACAAGGCAATCCTTCCTACTTTTACATACAGCACACAATATAAAAAGCCTACCTATAAAATATATAACTGCTTGTGAGTGAATTATACTGCATGCTGATTAGCTGCATGTATTCAAATATTACAGTTTTCATAGGGGACACAGCATGTTCTGTTCACAAAGCTAACACACCCTGATAAGGTTCCTTATAGAAAAAAAAGTGCGTTATTTTCAGCTGTGTCAAATATGTAAAAATCACAGTCCTACCATCCCTATCCTGCTTACCTGACCTCTGTGGCAGTCATTCTATTTATTTAATATACAGCATGTTCGGAGTAGACTGTAAATGAGTGAGCCCAAGTGTCTCCGGGCTCTGAGCGCCGCCCTGTGTAGTACTGTGAGAGGGAGGTTGCACAGAATAATAGGAGGTTACAGATAGTCTGTGTTCAGGGTTGTAGTTCTGCCGCCGTCTTGTCGTAGAAATGTACTGCACTCTATATAAATGCCATTCTAGAGAATTTACTGCACTCTATATAAATGCCTGCCTAGAGAATATACTGCACTGTATATAAATGCCTGCCTATAGAATGTACGGCACTCTATATGAAATGCCTGCCTGGAGAATGTACGGCACTTTATATAAATGCCTGCCTGAAGAATGTACTGCACTTTATATAAATGCCTGCCTAGAGAGTGTACGGCACTCTATATAAATGCCTGCCTGGAGAAAGTACTGCACTCTATATAAATGCCTGCCTAGAGAATGTACTGCACTTTATATAAATGCCTGCCTAGAGAATGTACGGCACTCTATATAAATGCCTGCCTAGAGAGTGTACTGCACTCTGTATAAATGCCTGCCTAGATAATGCACTGCACTCTACAGTATATAAATGCCTGCCTAGAGAATACACTGCACTCTATAAAAATGCCTGGCTAGAGAATGTACTGCACTCTATATAAATGCCTGGCTAGAGAATGTACTGCACTCTATATAAATGCCTGCCTGGAGAAAGTACTGCACTCCATATAAATGCCTGCCTAGAGAATGTTCTGCACTCTATATAAATGCCTGCCTAGAGAGTGTACTGCACTCTATATAAATGCCTGCCTGGAGAATGAATGCACTCTATATAAATGCCCGCCTAGAGAATGTACTGCACTCTATATAAATGCCTCCCTAGAGAATGTTCTGCACTCTATATAAATGCCTGGCTAGAGAGTGTACTGCACTCTATATAAATGCCTGCCTGGAGAAAGTACTGCACTCCATATAAATGCCTGCCTAGAGAGTGTACTGCACTCTATATAAATGCCTGCCTGGAGAATGAATGCACTCTATATAAATGCCCGCCTAGAGAATGTACTGCACTCTATATAAATGCCTGCCTGGAGAATGAATGCACTCTATATAAATGCCCGCCTAGAGAATTACACTACTATATACATGTATGTATACAATATTACTACATGCCTAGATAATGTACTACGCTCTAGATAAATGCTTGTCTAGAGTAATAATGCCTACAGGATGTACGGCACTATACTGCCTGCCGGGAAAATGTAGTGCACTATACTGCCTGTCTGCCTGCAGAATGTAATTTTATTATTTGAAAAAAGGGAGAGGGTTGTTTGGGACTTTATATGAGGTAATGGGTCATTTACCTCCATCCCTGTTGATTGTATAATAAGGAAGAAAACAAAAAAGCAAGTCATTTTATTATACTGCCTGCCTTGAAAAAATTAACTGCACTATACTGCCTGCTTGCAGAATGTACTGCACCATATGTTATTGCCTGCCTGAGAAATGTACTGCACTAGAATGTACTGCACTATACTGCCTGCAAAATGTAGTGAACTATACTGCCTGCCTGGAAAATGTACTGCAGTCTGCACTGTACTGCCTGCCTGCTTGCAGAATGCACTTCACTATACTTTATTACCTGCTGTAAAATGTACTGCACTATACTGCCTGCGTGTCTGCAGAATATACTGCAGTCTATATACACAAAGCAATTCTTCCTACTTTTACATACAGCACACAATATAAAAGGCCTACCTATAAAATATATAACTGCTTGTGAGTGAATTATACTGCATGCTGTTTAGCTGCATGTATTCAAATATTACAGTTTTCTCAGGGGACACAGCATGTTCTGTTCACAAAGCTAACACACCCTGATAAGGTTCCTTATTAAAAAAAAAAAAAAAAAGTGAGTTCATTTCCGCTGCGCCCAATGTGAAATAAAGATCCTTATCCTTGTAATGAAGTTTTGTGAATTGGGCCTAGCCTGTACCTCTAGGTGTGACTTCTGCCATCCCTATCCTGCTTACCTGACCTCTGTGGCAGTCATTCTATTTATTTGATATACAGTATGTTCGGAGTGGACTGTAAATGAGTGAGCCTAAGCGTCTCCAGGCTCTGAGCGCCGCCCTGTGTCATACTGTGAGTGGGAGGTTGCACAGAATAATAGAAGGTTACAGATAGTCTGTGCTCAGGGTTGTACGCTTGTATGCATGCGCAAGTTTATGCAAATAATGATGTAGTACCACATACACCCATTTGTTACTATGGGCAGATGTATGCAGAAGCGCTTTCACCTGAGCGGGGAAAAACACCTGTAATTTATGTTATTTGCCTAAAAGCCCTCATGTGAATGAACCCTTAGCATTTGACTGACTTGGTGTGCCTATAGTGTGTTTTATTTTCTGCATTGCATTATAAATATATGCACTTTATTATAGAGCGCATTACAAGACTAAAAAGGTTACAAGACTAAAAAAAAAATGCATGGGTTGGAGATTATCACATACACAATAATGTTTGCATGTGTTTTTACATGCCCGAGGTGCTGCAGGTGGGGCGCACAGCTAGTCAAAAATGTGAATTACTGCTTTCACTTGCATTCACCTGTACATGTGGAAGCCAACACTTCTGTGTATTTGTGTTTACCCATGCATACATGTACAACATATTTCCAAGCCGCTTATGAAGGGTCCCCACCAGCCCTGTGCTGAGATTCTGGGTCTGCACTCCTGCTGTGCTCATTATGAGGGCTTGCCGCCATCTCTATACCAAGTTCCCAGGTCTGAACACCTGATGTGCCCATTATGAGGGGTTCCCACCATCCCTAAGATGTGTTCCCGGGTCCGTACACCTGCTGTGCTCAATATCAGGGGTTTCCACCACCCCTGACTTGAGTTCCTAGGTCTACACTCCTGCTGTGCCTGTTATGAGGGGTTGCTGCCATCCCTACAGTATAACAAGTTCCCAAGTCTGTACACCTACTGTGCCCATTATGAGGGGTTTGCACCTTTCCTGTGCCGAGTTCCTAGGTATGAACACCTGCTGTGCTCAATATCACGGGTTTCCACCATCACTGACTTGAATTCCTAGGTCTGCACTCTAGCCGTGCCCATTATGGGGGGTTGCTGCCATCCCTATGCCAAGCAACCAGGTCTGTACACCTGCTGTGCCCATTATGAAGGGTTTGCACCCTCCCTGCGCCAAGTTCCTAGGTTTGAACACCTGCTGTGCTCAATATCAGGAGTTTCTACCATCCCTGACATGATTTCCTAGGTCTGCACACTTGCCACCATCCCTCTGCCAAGTCCCTGGGTCTGTACACCTGCTGTGCACGTTATGAGGGGTTCCCACCATCCCTGTGGTGATTTCCTGGGTCTGCACTCCTGCTGTACTCATTATGATGGGTTGCTTGCCACCGTTCCTATGCCAAGTTACCAGGTCTGTACATCTGCTGTACCCATCATGAAGGGTTCCTGACATCGCTGCTGGTTTTCAATGTGTTTTATATTATAGGGAATATAATGGGAGGAGCTGAGACACACAAAGGTGGGTGGGTACACCCAAAACTGCCAGGTAGACAGGGGCAGAGTCTGGGATTATAGCACACACATCTCCGTGTTGAAGTATCTGGGACATATAAGAAGCCACGGGTGGACTCAGGTCACCAGGCTCTGTTTACAACTAGAATATCACATTTTGGTAGACTGACCTCCAAGTGTCTGATGCTCATCTGATTCTATTCAGGCTTATTCAGAAAAAAAAAAAAAGAGCAAAGTGCCCCAACTTGAGCAATTGTAATCCATTATGCATTGGGCTTCAGCAAAATTAATTTTGATTGGCTGATTTGGTTGCTGCACTTTGTATTTTGCAGCAATAAAGTTGTAGGTGCCTGCCTGCATAGGGATAATCGTACACCCTTGCAGCCTGCCTGTACAATCCTTTGCATGATATCAGATTTCCTGCCAGTGGAACGTATTGAATTGCATGAAACTGCACAAGAAAGCAATGCATTATGGGATGTCTATAAGGACTTGGTGCATGGTGTAGTTGTGCCTGCCTATGGAATGTGTTATAGACTATATATATGCAATATAGTTTGCTGCCATGTCATGTAAGTATAAATAATATATCTTCTATAGATAACATATTATGCCCAGTATGTGCATGGCGGGAGGAAACATGTGAGGAAGCACATCGCCATGGTGCACTTGCATGCTGCTTAAACACCCTTAAAACAACTGTCTAAGTAGAGGGAAATGGAAATGTTGTAATGGGCCTGCATGGTTGGTAGGTGCGCCCTAGTATTATTAAACTATTCTACTGTATAAGTTCTAGAATATTGAAGGTATTTCCTTCAGTACCAAGATGAGGTTGTCCAGCATCCAGGGTGAGGATTGCGAACCTCCTCCCTCCTGCCAATGCATACCATAGAATAGGCATACCCTGCTCCCATTTTCTGCTCCTTTGCTCTGGCTGTCCATGGTTGGCATGGAGTGTGCACTGGGCATGTGTGGTCAATAGCTTGCTGGGAGGTGATTGCAAATGCGCTATGATTGGCTGGGGGGGGGGGAGAGTGGGCATTTTGGAGCAAAGTGTGACAACAGTAGCTACCAGGGCAGACATGAAGCATGCTAGTTGTCAGCCACTGATCTGGAGCATGCATGTGTTGAAGTGAGCTCCGCTTGCCACTTGGCATCCCCTTTTCGCATGATGGCTTTGCACCTGCAGCTGCCCCTCCTCTTCCCTAGGCCTGGCCTTGATTTCTATTATTTAATTTTGTGCACAGTCATATTATAATGCAGACCTACACTATACAGTCCTGGGATACTTCAACCACTTGATAATGTACTGTGCCTATTGAGCTACTGGACACTGTACTGGTTGAATGAATGAATATTGTACTCTGAGATAGCTTTATGACGTGGTGCCATAAGGCTTGTTAAAAGTCCATCAAGGTCATGTTATTTAGAGTCTCTCTTACGACCAACATGTTTTGAGGGTCTCACCCCCCTTCATCAGGGCTGGAATGGGAATTGAAGAAAAATGATTGCTGGACATGTTCAATAAATAAGCAATCCTCATAGTATGTTCTTGTTGACAGAAAGACATTAATGGATCCATCTGCTCTAGGTGTCTGTTTAAACATAAAAGTATTGGCGCTGCACAATCCTGACAGCCCTCCTGGACCGAATATGATTTGTAGGGGGACCTTGTAGTGACTGCGGTGGATGCAAAACCAGTAGAGGAGAAGGAAGTCACCAACAGCCCATCACTAGTGTGTTAACGACTTCCTTCTTCGTTATTGGTTTCAACAGCCATCTGGAGTAGATCCTTTAGCCCCCCAGAAAAGTGTTTGATGTAATTTAAGAGGGACCCTTATAAAATTAACTTTCTGGACTGTTAGCAAGTTGTCGTTCTCCTCATCACACACCACTCCACATAAGACACGCGCTATCCTGTGGTCATTACACCCCGGACAGCTACTGGATTTAGAATGTCATCGTTTACTCATCAAACCCAGAAACAGGGGTCCAACCTCCAACATCATCGAGCTCCAAAAAGGTCTACAAAAAACCCATTGGTGGCCCGATCAGCAGAGGCACGTGTTATTGTATGTTAGACACAGTGTGGTGGTGTCTTTAGATCAGGATCGATGTCTAGAAATTTCGAAACGTTCATCCAGACACGATGGACATTACCATACTGTGTCTAACATATGGCAATGAGCGCCTCTGCCAATCGTACCACCAACAGGCTTTCTTTAAACCTCATTTGAATAAAAGTGGGCCCATCATGGCACCCTACATGCCTCCTCACTGATTTCACACATCCACCTGAGTACCCCACAGAGGATACATTATTATTACCTCTGTTTTTTTGAGAGTGACCACCATTAGCCCGCACTGAGGTTTTTCTCCACCCACGTACATGCGTGACCTGGTTGGAGACTGGGATGAGGCTATCATACACCATCTTACGAGGCTTTGCAGTGATGTGCAACTTCCAGGACTTTTCCATTAGATATCTAGATCTGGGACGGGCTCTGTCCTTGTCTGCACACCAAGTGGTTGCTACATAAGGGGACCTGGTGGAGCCTTGAGTGGCACCTGTAAATTTAATTTGGGTCACATACTTGGAAGGTGGTGTATTTCCACCCTCTAGAACAGGGTTTCTCAACCAGGGTTCCATGGAATCCAAGGGTTCGTCCAGAAGTTTCTAGGGGTTCATTGAGCAATGAGCAATTTCTGCCTTTCAGATAAGTTCCCACTGACACTATTGATCTTTTCAGCTATCTGTAAGGGTCAAATTCTTCCAAATGACCACAAGTGTAAGAAACATTCTTCCCACTGATCATCACACTAATGTATCATAGACATGTGCACACTGAAATATTTTGTTTCGGAATTTCGGCGTTTCGTCCAAAAATTGTATTTATTTAGTTACTCCCGAAATTAGTTTTTATTTATTTTGTTTTGTTAAAAAAATGCATTCGTCCGACAATCTGAATTAATTAAGGTTGAATCTTTCAATTGAATACGTATGGTGTCTGTTGGATGTTCTAAGAAGATTCGACGAAGCAGCTAAACTGTACGACGCCGCGATCGTACATTTCCGGTCGAATGCTCCGTCCACAAGCTATAGTAGAATTCTAATGTTGTATGACTAGTAATAATTATAATTATTAATTATTATTACTAGTCAACCAACATTAGAATTCTTCTATAGCCTTTGACCGTAAATGTCCACCCGCGGCGATCGTATGTTTTTAGCTGATCGTGGAATCTTCATGTCTCTATAATGTTGAATCTTTTCTCTCTATGTCGAATAATCAAATAATCTTGGACTAAAAGAGTTAGGTTAGGCACATTCAACCGCAGGTTCGATAGACACAGATCGCTATTGTCACCGTCATGTCGAATCTTCTATCTATCTATATCAAACTGTTGTCGCAACGATACGAAAATATAATGGATATGAAAATAAAGCATTTTTTTATTTCGGATTTCGGATTTTGTTATCGTTTGTTAAAACGTGAAAATTCCAGAAATTCGGACGAAAATGCATTCGGACTAAAACGAATGCATATGTCTAATGTATCATGAGTTGTAGATATAGTTGTTTTAAGCAGGGGTTCCTTGAGACCAGAAAGTAATTTTAAGGGTTCCATTGTGTTGAAAAGATTGAGAAAGGCTGCTCTAGGGGGACCGCAGCCTCAACAGATGTAAGTTATTTCCCCATTTCTCTTTTCCTATTGGTGAACCTTTTATGAGCCAATTAATTACACAATACAGGTTCTCCTGCCTCCCTCTTCTCCTTCACGGTGGACATCCTGAGCTACACCAGAGACCACTGGCCATTCTTTAGGCTCAACCCCCCCCCAGACCTTTGTGAACCACCCCAACCTAGACCTTTTTCATCCTCCAACATCTCCTTCTGTCCAACTGTATGACCTGTCCTCCCCACCAACAGGAGGCCCTCTTTTGTGATCCCACCGGCATATCTATAAGGGTGATATAGTGTCCTCTAGAGGTTCAAAACCTTTATCAACTGTAGATCAGGACTTCAGATGTGCTGTACATTGATCATTAGGATGGTCCTAAGCTTTAATAGCGGAGCTTTTGCAGAACATATCATCTCTGAGTGCCGGAAGAGTCTGTTTGAATTATAACAGAAGGTCTAGTGACCCAACAATTTCATAAATCTGTTGACTGTTCTGTACTTTCTGCGGAAATCTTGACTGTACGTGATGAACTGATACTGTCCAGCAACTTGACACGTTCCTATCTTCTTTCTTCTGTTCTCTGTTCTGACCCACTCCTATGTCAGTTTAGATTGATATGTTCCAGTGCCTTCAAAGAGCATGGACCCAGCTGCATTGCACGTCACTGAAACTGCAGTCTGCATTGCATTATATATAATTGCATGTCTGTGAACTGCACTTACAAGCCAAAAATAGCCTGTCAATGGACTGCATTATGTATGACCAACCACCGATGAAGGACTGCATTGCACTATATTATAGATTGCCATTTAAAGTAAATATGTAATGGGGAATATTTTTTCTTTGCATTCCGGTTCCTAAACAGCAGCTGAAAGTACGGAAGTCAGAGGATTGGTATGGCATCCAGGAGGGGTCAGCAAGCAGCAGAAGCCTTTTCTTTTTAAAGTGTACCTGTTATACAGAAATCTTAGACACCAGGGGAGTGTTATAATGGAATTGCATAGCTGTTCGTTGATCAAAACTGTATGTGAATTCACTGAGTTTGTTCTATGTGAATGCCCACACGCAGCATATATCCCTCTATGGGTGGTCAAGATTTCTCTCCTGAGAGTGCACTCCTAGCACATTGACCAAGCTGTTATAGACAGCTCTCGATCTCTGGTCAATGAGTAGGAGCCCTCAGAAAGGGTTCCCAATCATGTGACCACTGTGACAACACATTACAGTGGGCACGTGAATGGGGAGTCCATCTCGCCCTCTCATCCCTCCAGGCATAAATACCCATTTCAAGGTAATCAGTGGGCTGGGTGGGAAAGCGGTTAGGGATATTTATAGATCGGCATGCCCCTGGGATTGCAAGGACCAAGATCTCATTGGAAAGCGCGGGTGATGTAGCCTTCCCAGAGGACACCGGTGAGACCCTGGTTACGTCGCCAGTGTCTCACTATACCAGGAAGTGGAAATCAATTCATTGTAAAAAAAGAAAAAAGCTTTGCTTTTTTGAGTGACTTAAGACAGGTGTCTATAGATTACATACACAATGGCATGCCCATGAGGTTTTTGGCTTTGGGTTCATTTTAATACTGATATTTTGGTTATTTCTATATGCAAAAGGCAACATGGGTCCTGCAGTGGATTTGTTTGGGAATTTTTCCTCAACATCCAATTTGAGCTCTTCAGACTCCATACTAGAGTAATGCCTGGATTTAAAACAAAAGTACGGAGGGGGTAGGTTGTGCTTCCAGGGTGCATGACATGGTTTGGTTTTCATTCTTGGTTAGAGTATCCCTTGAGCATCTAAAGCAGAGATATCCAATTAGCGGACCTCCAGCTGTTGCCAGGGCCGCCATCAGGGGGGTACAGGCAGTACACCTGTAAGAATAGGCGTGCGCACAGGGTGTGCCAGGTGTGCCCAGGCACACCCTAATCACACTGTGCAGCACAGATTCCCCCTACTGCCCTGGCTCCCCCCCTCCTTCCCCTCGCAGTGCTACCGGCTTCCCTACTCTCCTCTCCCTCCAGCTGTTGCTGCGGGGATGTTTTAGGGATGAGTGGGGGAAGGGGTCGGTAAATATGTAACTTACCGGCCCCTTCCCTTTCATTGTGAGTGATCGGTAGTATGTGTTTGAGCTTTGTGGTGCACACCTTAATGCAATAGGCTGCGCACACCTATGCCTGTAAGGAGCCCGGAGGTCCCCAGGGGCCCGGGTGGCAACCCCCCCTTTTTTATTTTTTGTAAGGGGCCCGGAGGTCCCCAGGGCCCCGGATGGCATCCCCCCTTTTTTTTTTCTTTTTTTTTATTCTTTTTTTATAATTTTTTTTTTTTTTGTAAGGGGCCCAGTGGTCCCCAGAGGCCGGAGGTACCCAGGGACCTGGATGGCAACCCTCCTTTTTTAAAAAAAAATTTACATTTCTTTTTTTTGTAAGGGGCCCAGAGGTCCCCAGAGGCCCGGAGGTCCCCAGGGGCCCGGATGGCAACCCACTCTTTTTTTTTTGTAAGGGGCCCAAGGTCCCTGAGGTCCCCAGGGCCCCGGATGGCAACCCCCCTTTTTTATTTTTTTTATAAAAAAAAAAAAGCAATTTTTATTTTATTTCTTTTTTTTTTATTCTTTTTTTTATTTTATTTTTTATTTTATGTAAGGGGCCCAGAGGTCCCCAGAGGCCCCGCGCGGTCCCCAAGGGCCCAGATGGCAACCCCCCGACCTCAATAATTTGCGGCGGCAGCACCCCCCGCTTCTCAATTCGTGGCACCCCCCCGCTTCTCAATTTGCAGCGGCAGCACCCCCCCCCCCCAGGTTCTCTCCTCCAGGAACCCATGCCTGAAGCTGTGTAAGGGGCCCCAAAATTCCTGATGGTGGCCCTGGCTGTTGCAAAACTACAAGTCCCATCATGCCTCTGCCTCTGGGTGTCATGCTTGTGGCTGTCAGAGTCTTGCTATGCCTCATGGGACTTGTAGTTCTGCAACAGCTGGAGGTCCGCTAATTGCATATCCCTGATCTAAAGTGTTCTCTTCTAGGCCTCTCAGTTGCACGTGGTCACCATCCCGCCACAAGTCTCTGCTGAACATTTGCGTATATCTACGGCGAAAGCTGCCCCTTATTTCTCGGCAGCCACCTCCCAAATCTCCGGGGTTTATAACGAAGGGTTACACCAGCCGAGATCGTTATAAATAATCCACAACTACTCTCTGAGTCAATTCAGGGCATCTGCTTAAACGTATAAATATTAAACTGAGCCTGCACCAGAGGATGTGCAAAGACTCTCTAAAGAAAGGAACTCAGTTGAAAAATCACTTGCATTTTTCTTTTTTCTTTTGGGGAGGGAAGTTTGTTTAATTTTGGACGGAAACTTGAAGGTTGCAGAGCGTGGAAGCCCCCCAAAAAATTACAAGTAGACAGGGCCCGGCATGGCCCCCTGCGCTCCATCCTCTCACCCTGAGTCTTTTATTCCTGGTAAGTTATTAAAAATGTAGACATCAGTAGCTCCCAGGGTCAATATGTTGTTTTTTAAATTTAAACATGAATTTCCATTTCATTGAGCCTTCAGGCCTAATGAGATATGCTTTGACAGGGGCAGCTAGCTGGAAAAGGCAAGATTGAGAGAACGGGCCAATGATAGTACGGCGAGGCAGAGCTGTGTGCACACATCGCCGGCCTGATTCGTCGCTCTGGGTCTCGGTTGGGCCGTACGAAGAAGGATTTGTCCTGCAGGCGCTGCAGAAAAAAATGTCAGCCAGGTTTAACTGTCTGTGAGCCTTATGCTAAGTTGGTGCTGCAGCATGTCAGCGTTTCATCGATGTTCTATAGCAGGGGGTTGGGTTGCCGATGAAAAAAGTAAGGATAGACTGCCAGCCTACAACGATCTTGGTTCCTCTTGGCATTTCATTACTTGCACGTGGTTTTGAAGTATAGGTTTTGCCCAGCGGAGGAAAGTGTAGCTGCGTTGGCCTGCGTTGCGTTCGTCTAGCGTTCTTGAACGTCAATATATTGTACAGCTTTTTAGAAGGTATCTCCAGGGGGTGGGCTTAGGCCTTTCAAGGGACCATACAGTGGCACTCAGGAAAATATTATGAGGACGTTCAGATACCTTCCTATCTGTTGTTCTTATGCCGCGTACACAAGTCCGATGTGAGCTTTTGGTCGGAAATTCTGACCGTGTGTAGGCTCCATCGGACTTTTGCTGTCGGAATTTCCGCCAACAAAAGATTGAGAGCAGGTTCTCAAATTTTCCGACGGAAAAAATTCCAATCGGAAATTCCGATTGTAGCAACTTTGACGCGCAAAACTCTGACGCATGCTCGGAAACAATTAGACGCATTCTCAGAAGCATTGAACTTAATTTTCTCGGCTCGTCGTAGTGTTGTACGTCACCGCGTTCTTGACGGTCAAGAGTTCAGAGAACTTTTGTGTGACCGCGTGTATGCAAGCCAAGCTTGAGCGGAATTCCGTTGGAAAATCCGATCGTGTGTACGCGGCATTAGGAGGCATCTAGCGTTTAGATGCCTCCTGAGAACAACAGATAGGAAGGTATCTAAACGTCTTCATAATATTTTTCTGAGTGCCACTGTATGGTCCTTTGAAAGGCCCCTAGAGATACCTTCTAAAAAGCTGTAAAATATATTGACGCTCAAGAACAAGGCCTCCAATCGCCATTAGTGCTCATCATATTCCCCAAGGCCAGTAATTGGTTCAAAGGGTGGTATGTTCTTTTTTTACCCCTACACCTCAGTCTGGGTGCAGACTCCACAGTTTTACGCTCTACACCTCCAAATATTGTACTAGTGACAAGAACGGCAGCCACTCCAACCTGGAAAAAGGGCTATCGGTGGACAGCTTCAGAGAGGAGGTTATTAATGTAGCAAAGGCTGTTTTTTTTTTTTTTATTATTATTATTTATTTATATATGTATTTATTTATTTATTGTTATTAAAATCGTCTATAAACCATTAAGCCCTGTACACACGATCGGATTTCCTATGGATTCTAATCCGATGGATTTTTCCATCGGAAATCCGATGAAGCTGACTTCCATCAGTTTTGCCTACACACCATCAGTCAAAAATCTGACCGTCCCAAACGACGTGACGTAAAACACTCCGATAAGCCGAGAAAAATGAAGTTCAATGCTTCTGAGCATGCGTCGACTTGATTCTGAGCATGCATGGTTTTTTATCCGATGGAGTTCCCCACAGACGATAGTAATTTGCTATCGGTTTTTTAACCATCGGATAAATTTAAAACATGTTCTATTTTAAAACACCGATGGAAAAAAGACCGATGGGGCCCATACACGATCGGTTTGTCCGATGAAAAAAGTCCATCGGACTGTTTTCATCGGTAAAACCTATCGTGTGTACACGGCTTAAGAGTTTTCTTTTAAGGATACTAATGCCGCGTGCACACGATCGGAAATTCCGACCAGAAAACCGTGGATTTTTTTTCCGACGATATGTTGGCTCTAACTTGTGTTGCATACACACGGTCACACAAAATTCCGACCGCCAAAAACGCGGTGACGTACAACACTACAACAAGCTGAGAAAAATGAAGTTCAATAATTCCGAGCTTGCGTCAAATTGATTCAGAGCATGCGTGTTTTATTTTTTTGCGCGTCGGAATTGCACACAGACAAACTTTTCTTGTCGGAAAAATTGAGAACCAGCTCTCAAATTTTTGCTGTTGGAAATTCCGACAGAAAAAAGTCAGATGGAGCCTACACACGGTCGGAATTTCCGACCAAAAGCTCACATCGGACTTTTCTTGTCGGAATTTCCGATCGTGTGTACGCGGCTTTAGGATAAATATATTGTACTCTACATGTATCTGAGACATTTTTTTTTTTTTTGTTTAAAACTTTTTTTTTTTTTATTAAAGTATATAAAATATACTATTAGCGTGACAAGATACAAAAGAAAGTAAATGTCACTGAGACATTTTTAAAAGGAGAGTTTAACATAAACTCTATAGGAACTAACATACAACCAACAAAATGTACTGATGTCACCCCCAGATGTTAGAAGGATCACTGAGCACACATCCCCGGATATTATGGGCATTTATTAGTGGTTTTTATCTTGACTGTTCTCCTTTAATTACATAGATTGCATATTTTTTCACACAATGGGGGGTAAGAAACACTGCTAGGGGGGGCAGTAAGAGTTGCATTGTATATTGTTCTGCACAACAATGCAAGGGCAAACAGCTCCGGGCTATTAAGGAACATTCTATATTCTGTCACCCAGCAGGAGAGAGAACCCTCACGGTGCATCCTGTTCAAATAGCGTACCAGGAGCAAGATCAAGTCACATTTACTAGTATTAACTTTTTTTTTTATCACTTTAAAAGCCATTAAGAATGTTCCATCTAGTTTTCCTGTAAGTGTTGTTTTTTTTTTTTTTTTTTCATTTTTTTTTTTTTTTCCTTTTTACTTAAATCCACTTTTCTATTTAATTAGCTAATTTCATTCTACAATATCTTTCTTGATTCAGATTACCATCCATTAGTGTGATAGAGGCTTAACGTCAGCCGCTCCCTGACTGGCACGCATCGGCTCTGTTTTGCTCAGTCAGGGTTGTTGTGTTGAGAGAGGATGAGCGCATTGTGTGACCTCGGCTCCTGTATTAGATTCAGGCGAGTCAAGCCAGTTTGAAAGGCTTTACCCTGTTCCTTGCTCTTGCTGTCATTTGGGGGGCTTCAAGTATTATGTTGGTTCAAATTTCCGCTTTTTTCTTGGTAAAATTAATTTGTTGACTGCGCCAAGTATGTTCATACATGGTATATGAGTGGTGCAATAAAATAAACGAATATGTAAACCCTATTTTTGCACCTCTTGCCATCATTTCAAGTGGCTTTAGGAGTAGGTTTTGATTTGATAAAATTCTCCAGAGGAACCCATTAAAAAAAAATGTAGGTCCCGAAAAAACCCCTGCTGAAACCAATCCATTGGTGGTCAGTGGGAAGAATGTTCCTTACATTGGTGATGAGTGGGAAGAATGATCCTTACATTGGTGATCAGTGGGAAGAATGTTCCTCACATTGGTGATCAGTGGGAAGAATGTTCCTTACATTGGTGATCAGTGAGAAGAATGTTCCTTACATTGGTGATCAGTGAGAAGAATGTTCCTTACATTGGTGATCAGTGAGAAGAATGTTCCTTACATTGGTGATCAGTGAGAAGAATGCTCCTTACATTGGTGATCAGTGGGAACAATGCTCCTTACATTGGTGGTCAGTAGGAAGAATGTTCCTTACATTGGTGATCAGTGAGAAGAATGCTCCTTACATTGGTGATCAGTGGGAACAATGCTCCTTACATTGGTGGTCAGTGGGAAGAATGCTCCTTACATTGGGGATCAGTGGGAAGAATGTTCCTTACATTGGTGGTCAGTGGGAAGAATGCTCCTTACATTGGTGGTCAGTGGGAGGAATTATCCTTACATTGGTGATCAGTGGGAAGAATGTTCCTTACATTGGTGATCAGTGGGAAGAATGTTCCTTACATTGGTGATCAGTGGGAAGAATGCTCCTTACATTGGTGATCAGTGGGAAGAATGTTCCTTACATTGGTGATCAGTGGGAAGAATGTTCCTTACATTGGTGATCAGTGGGAAGAATGCTCCTTACATTGGTGATCAGTGGGAAGAATGTTCCTTACATTGGTGATCAGTGGGAAGAATGCTCCTTACATTGGTGGTCAGTAGGAAGAATGTTCCTTACATTGGTGATCAGTGGGAAGAATGTTCCTTACATTGGTGATCAGTGAGAAGAATGCTCCTTACATTGGTGATCAGTGGGAACAATGCTCCTTACATTGGTGGTCAGTAGGAAGAATGTTCCTTACATTGGTGATCAGTGAGAAGAATGCTCCTTACATTGGTGATCAGTGGGAACAATGCTCCTTACATTGGTGGTCAGTGGGAAGAATGCTCCTTACATTGGGGATCAGTGGGAAGAATGTTCCTTGCATTGGTGGTCAGTGGGAAGAATGCTCCTTACATTGGTGGTCAGTGGGAGGAATTATCCTTACATTGGTGATCAGTGGGAAGAATGCTCCTTACATTGGGGATCAGTGGGAAGAATTCTCCTTACATTGGTGATCAGTGGGAAGAATTCTCCTTACATTGGGGATCAGTGGGAAGAATTCTCCTTACATTGGTGATCAGTGGGAAGAATTCTCCTTACATTGGGGATCAGTGGGAAGAATGTTCCTTACATTGGTGGTCAGTGGGAAAAATGCTCCTTACATTGGTGATCAGTGGGAAGAATGCTCCTTACATTGGTGATCAGTGGGAAGAATTATCCTTACATTGGGGATCAGTGGGAAGAATTCTCCTTACATTGGGGATCAGTGGGAAGAATGTTCCTTACATTGGTGGTCAGTGGGAAGAATGCTCCTTACATTGGTGATCAGTGGGAAGAATTCTCCTTACATTGGTGATCAGTGGGAAGAATTCTCCTTACATTGGGGATCAGTGGGAAGAATGTTCCTTACATTGGTGGTCAGTGGGAAGAATGCTCCTTACATTGGGGATCAGTGGGAAGAATGCTCCTTACATTGGTGACCAATGGGAACAATGCTCCTTACATTGGTGATCAGTGGGAAGAATGTTCCTTACATTGGTGATCAGTGGGAAGAATGTTCCTTACATTGGTGATCAGTGGGAAGAATGCTCCTTACACTGGTGATCAGTGGGAAGAATGCTCCTTACATTGGTGATCAGTGAGAAGAATGTTCCTTACATTGGTGATCAGTGGGAAGAATGCTCCCTACATTGGTGATCAGTGGGAAGAATGCTCCCTACATTGGTGATCAGTGGGAAGAATGCTCCTTACATTGGTGATCAGTGAGAAGAATGCTCCTTACACTGGTGATCAGTGAGAAGAATTCTCCTTACATTGGTGATCAGTGGGAAGAATGCTCCTTACATTGGTGATCAGTGAGAAGAATGTTCCTTACATTGGTGGTCAGTGGGAAGAATGCTCCTTACATTGGTGATCAGTGGGAAGAATGTTCCTTATATTGGTGATCAGTGGGAAGAATTCTCCTTACATTGGTGATCAGTGGGAAGAATGTTCCTTACATTGGTGATCAGTGGGAAGAATGTTCCTTATATTGGTGATCAGTGGGAAGAATTCTCCTTACATTGGTGATCAGTGGGAAGAATGTTCCTTACATTGGTGATCAGTGGGAAGAATGTTCCTTACATTGGTGATCAGTGGGAAGAATGTTCCTTACATTGGTGATCAGTGGGAAGAATGTTCCTTACATTGGTGATCAGTGGGAAGAATTCTCCTTACATTGGTGGTCAGTGGGAAGAATTCTCCTTACATTGGTGGTCAGTGGGAAGAATGTTCCTTACATTGGTGATCAGTGGGAAGAATGTTCCTTACATTGGTGATCAGAAAACTGGTTGAGAATGGATGCCTTAAACCTTGATCTAGCTCAAATTTTTGTGACCGCAAAAAGAAATATCAAAGATCAAGTCCAGGTTGAGTAAAATAGAGTAGCTTGCGCTTTCTCCGGTGCTTCGGGGTTGAGTGACACCTGGCATCATTCAACCCACTTCCTGAGAGCCCAGGGCAACAAGGCCTTGTTCCATGCCCTGCATTCATAGAAGAAAGAAAGTGGTGCCGCTCCATTCAGCATTTGGGACCTGCCCACAGCTGGAAGAAGAAAAAGGTCAAATGGGGGCACATTGTTGTTTAATGGTGCTCCTGGGAAGGGGAAGAGGGAGAGATCCCAAGTCTTGAGTTGACCTTTTAAATATGTAGCCACAGTTGGCAACGGAGCATCTTGTGATAGGTTACAGTCTGCGCTTCCTGCCGAGAAAACTGATCAACTAAAGCATGAAACACTCTGTATTGATAACCGGCAATAAAACTGCCGCGCAGTACAAAGAATTGAGATTACTGTAACAGCTTGAGAATTCCAGGAGAGACAAAGTCACTAGAAGATAGGGGAAAAAAATGTAATGTCACCAATGACAGGGGACATAAAACCAGCGGGAATAGGCCCAAGAAATACGCACATATCAAAGTCTTAAAAGCACCTTACACAACGGCAATTAGCATTGGGCAGAGGAAAGGAACTGCCATTGAGATGCACTCCATTATGATTAGCGGATCAGAGGTCGCTGCTAACAGCAGTTGATGGGACACATTATATGTTCTGATAGTAACTCACAATGCTGCCGGCCATTCACTTCACATCAACAGAGATCTTAGCACAGTTTTATGCTGCAACTAGACATGTGCACTGCCGAAAAATGCGTTAGTTTTCGTTTTATTCGTGTGTTTTTTTGGGGGGTTTTTTTCGAGTCATTCGTTATGATCACAATTCGTAAATTCTAGAATTCTAAAATTCTAAGATTTGTAAAATCAAAAATTTCGAAAATTTGTAAATTTAAAAATACGAAGATAAGAAAAAAAGGCTGAAAACTCTAAAGAGCGAAAATACGAAAATTCTAAAAAATAAATAACTAACTAACTAATAATAACTAGCTATTAAATTATAGGTGTTGCAATTTCCTTTCAAATTTGGCTGTTAGTGAACGCAACGAATACAAATTTATCCAAAGTTACGAATTATCCGAAATAACGAATGCCGCATCTAAACGAATGGTACAGATCAAATTAATAATAAATAATAATAATAAAAAGTTTGTATTATTATTATTTATTATTGTTAATTCGTTACATTCCATTTGTTTAAATAAAGCATTTGTTATTTGAATTTGAAAGGAACTTGAAAGGAAATTCCAATACCTATACGGTAATTTAATAGTTAGTCAATATTTCCGATTTTCGGGTTTTCTAAATTTCGAATTTACGAGTTTTCGAATATTCAAATTTACGAATATTTGGGAAAATTATTTGAATGTGTTTTCGTTAATTTGGCTGTTTAGTTCGGATGTGCAAATCCTTTCGTTCCGAATCTGTTTTTTAACGAATTTCGACAAATTCATAAAAAAACGAATTCGGAACAAAAGGAATTGCACATGTCTAACTGCAACAACAGATTCAAGCCTAGCAAGCCCCCCTTACTAACAGTGAGCACCTCTTATTTCTTCCCTTTGGCCTGTTAAATATCCCATTTAAAGAGCTTTGTTATACTGTATCTGCTGGATAAGTGCAAAAAATACCAGCTGATCCTGCCAAAAATTCAGAACTGCCCTGTGTCCTCTTCATATTCCTCTGGCCCCTGAGTTCTTCCAATCGAATATAAAACACCCCCTTGTTGTGGAAATGAAGAGAGGGGAGTGCTCTGTAGTTCAGCCAAAGGCATATGAGCAGGGCTGACACCATTTTACTGTGATTTCTATTCAGAAAAGGTATTATGTTTCAGTCCACAACAGGAAATTAGGACACAGCTGAGTGCATTTTTGCCAGACCTATGTAATTGCCTTCAACTGAACATCAATTCTTCCCCTAAAGCTTAAAGAAGGAGACAAATTTTTGTTTTGCATTACAGTGTTCTGTCCCCCAGGAGATAAAGTGCATGTAGTACTTTGTCCCATCTTCCTCATAACTGTGGAAAGCTAGTTACATGAGCGGACAGGACACTGCCCCCCCCCCCCCATTTGGCCATCCAAAAATGCAGCTAGCAAGGAGATGCCTGTATTGATAGTTGGTGCTTATCTTTGGCTTAAAGCACTTGCCAGGCACGGGGAATGCAGGGGGGGGGGGGAGTTGGGCCTGTCAGTTTACTGTCCCTCTGCATTACTCTTGCAGGTACTTATCTAGAGCCACTGCTTAGAGCCAGAGAGAAGCCCCAGCAATCAATGCAGCTGTCTCCTTGCTAGCTGTGTTGTCGGAATGCCGTAGGGAAGAAAGGCATCCTAGCCGACCATGTAGCTAACCTTCCATGACACATAGGAAGATGGGACAAAAAAGCTATACAGGCAGTCCCAGAGTTACGAACGGGCTAGGGACTGTAGGTTTGGTCTTAAGTCGAATCTGTTCGTAAGTCAGAACAGTACCTTTTTTGATGTTCTGTCGAAATGTGCCCACCGTCGAAAGGTGGTCGCTCATGCGCAAAACGGCAGAGACGTCACGCTGCCTCCCATTTGTAAGTAGGAGTCGTTTTCCGATGTTCTATTGAAATGTGCCCGCCGTCGAAAAGTGTCCGCGCACGCGCAGAACGGCAGAGACGTCACGCCGCCCTCCCATTCGTAAGTAGTAGTCGTTCGCAAGTCGGATGTTCGTAACTCGGGGACGGCCTGTATACTGTAACTGATAAGAACACTGCACAGGCAGAAGGTATGGAAAGGTACTGTATTAGCTCATAAGATTTCTGGCAGGATCCACAGGTATCATTTTGCACTTATTGAACAGATATAACAATATCGTACAGTATAATAAACAGACTAAAAGGGTCCGGATAAGAGACATTGATTGTTAGGGTCTGCATACACCTTAATGAAAAATTAAACCTCTAACTGGAACCATTTTGACAACCTTTTGGTTGACATTATTGATGACATTACTGGAAATAGTTTGTGCCAAAATGTAACAACCCGTCAATAACTTGATGGCAAAATATTTTGCAATGATAAGAACGAGCCAAGAGTGCTTAAAGCAAAATTATTTAAGCGTCAATGTTTTATTAAAGTTGATGTTCTTCCCCAATTCATTAGCCGTCATGGCGATTGGCTGCCTCGACCAATCGCTCTATCCACCCGATTAAAGCTATGCCGGCTATGGCTTGCGGTAAGCGAGCCTGCAAAGGACGAGCAGACAAGCGATGAGCCATGAACTTGTCCCACTCAATGGGTCTTTGCAGTCAGGAGCGCATTAAATGATCACCTATGTTCCTTAGTCAATGCAGTGAGAAGCAAATTAATGCACGCTTAATGATGCATCTACTTCTTTCTGCAGTGTCTGGGACATGGCGTTCTGTTTAAGTATACATTATTAAGCCGCTTTAAAGGCGGATTGTCAGGGCTAAGTAACATTAAGGCCCCAGCCCGTGGAATGTGGCTCTTATGTGCAGACTGTAACCGGCTAACAGGGATGGTAATTATCAAAAAGTCAAAGGTGATGGATGAAATGATACTGTGAAATATATATATTATACAGCACCAACAACTTACGCAATCCTTTACAAACTGTACATCATATCAGTCCTTGCCGTAAAGGAGCTTACAATCTAGAGTCCCTATCGCAGATGCATGCACAAACATAATAGGGCCAACTTGGACAGGAAGCCAATTCACCTACCAACATGTCTTTGCAGAGTCTGAAGAAACCAACACAAGCACAGGAACAGTATGTAAACTCCATGCAGTTACTGTCCTGACCAGGACTCACACCAAGAACTCCAGTGCTGCAAATCAGAAGTACTAACGACTAACTAAGCAACTGTGGTGTCCTTATACTTCATAATAAAACTTTACATTTGTGCAATGGTTTGTAGCAGAAGAGGGTTCGAGTTGGGAGAGGCTTTGAGATTAGAGTAAGGAGAGGATTATATTTAGGACTTTAGGTTTAGCGTTAGTAGAAGGTTATGGTTAGGGCTTTAGACTTTCAATTTGGAGAGGGTTGTGTTTAGGGCTTTAGTGTTAGAGTTAGGAAAAGATAAAAGTAAGGGCTTTAGGCTTAGAATTCAGAGAAGGTTATGGTTGGGGCTTTAGGCTTAGAGTTAGGAGAGAATTATAGTTAGGGCTTTTGGGTTAGAGTTAAGAAAGGGTAATAGTTACGGCTTTAGGCTTTGAATTTGGAGAGGGCTGTGGTTGGGGCTTTAGCGTAATGCCTTGTACACACGATCGGATTTCCGATGGAATAAAATCCGATGGAATTTTCCATCAGAATTCCAATGAAGCTGACTTCCATCAGTCTTGCCTACACACCATCAGACAAAATTCCGACCGTCCAAAACGCGGTGACGTAAAACACTCAGACGAGCCGAGAAAAATGAAGTTCAATGCTTCTGAGCATGCGTCGACTTGATTCTGAGCATGCGTGGATTTTTTTCCGATGGAATTCCAAACAGACGATCGGAATTTCCCATCGGAAAAATTTAAAACGTGTTCTATTTTTTTACTCCGATGGAAAAAAGTCCGATGGGGCACATACACGATCGGAATTTCCGAAGAAACAAGTCCATCGGATTTTATTCCATCGAAAATCCGATCTTGTGTATAAATCCAGTTAGGGCTTTAGGCTTAGAATTCGGACAAGGTTATGGTTGGGGCTTTAGGCTGAAGCCTTGTACACACGAATGAGCAAGAAACGACAAGAAAACTGCCGAGATAGCTTTCTTGCCGAGAAAATCGTTCGTGTGTATGGTTTCTCGTCGAGAAAACTGACCAGAATCTCAATGAGAAAAATAGAGAACCAGCTCTCTATTTTCTCGTTGAGATTCTCGTTGGCATGTTTCTCGACGAGAAAAGTGTGTGTGTGTACACTTACCTGTCGCCGTGGAAACCCGTGCATGCTCGAATTGACTTTGATGCATGCGCGGTAGCTTCCTAGGCATAGGTAGGTTGTAGCAAGATGGCGGCGACGGCATCGAATGTGACGAGCGCACGCTCATCGTAGTCGATGACGTCACCGCGTTCGCTCCATTCAAAGAACCGCGGGTTCTTTGAATGGAGCGTGTGTACACTCGGCCGGGACAAGTTTCTTGTCCAAGAATCTCGTCAAGAAAAACGACGTGTTTTTTCCTGACGAGATTCTCAGGCGTGTGTACGAGGCCTTAGAGTTAAGAGAGAATTATGGTTAGGGCTTTAGGGTAAGAGTTAGGAAAAGGTAAAAGTTAGGGCTTTAGGCTTAGAGTTAGAAGAGGGTTATGGTTAGGACTTTTGGGTAAGAGTTAAGAAAGGGTAATAGTTAGGGCTTTAGACTTAGAATTTGGAGAAGTTTATGATTAGGGCTTAAGGGTTAGAGTTAGTAGAAGGTTATGGTTAGGGCTTCAAATTCAGAGAGGGTTATGGTTAGGACTTTAATGTTAGGAAAAAAGAGGGTTTTTGTTAGGGGTTTAGGTTTAAAGTTAGGAGAGGGTTATGGTTAGGACTTTATAGATTTAGAGTTAGGAAAGAGTAATGGTTAGGGCTTTAGGCTTAGAATTCAGAGAAGGTCATGGTTAGGGCTTTAGGTTTAGAGGTAGGAGAAGGTTATGGTTAGGGCTTTAGGGTTAGAGTTAGGAGAAAGCTATAGTTAGGGCTTCAGACTTAGAATATGGAGAAGGTTATGGGTAGGGCTTTAGGGTAAGAGTTAAGAAAACGTTATGGTTAGGGCTTTAGGGTTATAGTTGGGGGGAGGGTTTTGGTTAGGGCTTTAGGTTTAGAGTTAGTAGAGGATTATGGTTAGGACTTTAGGTTTAGAGTTAGGAGAATTTTACGGGTAGAATTAAAAAAGGGTTATGTTTAGGGCTTTAGGGTGATGTCCTGTACACAAGATAGGATTTTCCGTCAAAAAAGCTTGATGTGAGCTTTTGGTCAGAAATTCCGACCGTGTGTATGCTCCATCCAACTTTTTCTGTCGGAATTTCCGCCAAAAAAAGATTGAGAGGAGGTTCTCTATTTTTCCGACGGAAAAAGTCTTGTACGTCACCGCGTTCTTGACGTTCGGAATTTCAGACAAGATTTGTGTGACCGTGTGTATGCAACACAAGTTTGAGCCAACGTTCCGTCGGAAAAAAATCCACGGTTTTTCCGAATTTCCGATCGTGTGTACAGGGCATTAGAGTGTGTACAGGGCATTAGAGATAGGAGAGGATTATGGTTACTGTTTTAAGGTTGGAGCTAGAAGAAGATTATGGTTAGGGCTTTAGTTTTAGAGTTAGGAAAGGGTTATGGTTAAGATGACTGAGAAGTTACTTCTGAAAGACTCTGTCCAAGTTCTCTAATGAGGACCCTCTTATCATTCTTCTCAAGGTCCCTGCAGTCCAGTAAACTACTTTGTATTCTGAAACTTTATTAATATCTAGTTTACACCTACATTTGGGCGTGGTAAAAATGGGTAGTTGAGCTGCATTTTTGCTGCATTCCAACCTTTCCCCCTTAAGCTACAAAGGCAACAACGGTATTGTATTTTTTTTCATAGTAATGTGTTAAGCCCCTGCCTATGGGAATCAAAAAATTGGAGGCACCACAAACAACTAAAAGAGTTTCATTTGAAAACCCGATACTAACACGTTTTAGATTCACAGAAAGAAAAGTTTTCTGTCTAAAAAAAAATAAAAAATGCTCAGAGTCTTCTGTTTAATCGTATCTCAAGCGTGAGAATCATTTTAATTAGGTCCCAAAAACCTAATCCTATTTAGTCTCTAAAACGAAGACTAAAAGAACAGCTCGTTTAAATATTAATTTTTTTTTCATTCAAATATAAACCTCGGAGACCCCAAGTCAACTCTTGCTTGGATGCTAAATTAATAATAAAATCCTAACATTTTCAAAAGCATTTTTTTTTTTTTGCGTATTCAAATAACGTCCTCTGACAGCACGATGAAAAGTCGGTGTGCGCGGCTTCATGTTTTTCAGGAAGAAAGTGCTTCTTTGGCGTTCTCAGAGGACAGATTAAAATAGCTTAGATCCATTAGGGTAAAATGCAGATGACTACCACACCCACCGCGGGGAATTCACGCTGCGCCGTTCACGTGTGTTTTATTACAGTAAAACGCGCGCCGCTGGATGATTACTGCGTTTTGCTGCAATCTCCATCCCTCTCTTGTCTGATCATCAGCCCAGCGCTGCCATTCAGGGGTTAGTTAAGGCCAAGAGCTGATTCACAGCTGAGAAACGAGAATGTAAAGTGGGAAAGAGGAAAAAAAAAAACTTTTTCAACTACAGAAAAGCCCTTGAATCCTTTTTAAGCTGTGATGTGTTTGAAAAGAGAAGGTTCAACCTAATTACATCTATAATGTGTGTGTGTGTCTATTTTTTCTTTTTTTCTTTTGCAAAATTCTTTTTCATGTGTGCAGCTGGAATATTGAAATATTTATTAAGAAAATCTCCCAATAAATATGCTGGAATGGAACATTAAGCCATGAAAGGGACAGGGGAGAAACATGTATCTGCCCAAAGCTTGTTTGGATTCACCAACCTTGCGGCCAAAAAAAAAAACGCTTTTGTTGCCGCTAGTCTGGAAATGTGGGGATGCTCTAAGGTATTTAGGATTCCACCCAGGGGCACCACTTCAAATGATTTATTATAGGTACTTTTATAGGTCCAACCACTTACATATTTATTGTACATTCACATCAGTCGCTGCCCTCAAGCAACTTACAGTGTAAGGTTCCTCACATGCATACAAACACCTACTAGACAGGAGACAATTAACCTACCAGCACGTCTTTGGAGTGTGAGAAGAAGATGGAGTACCTGGAAGGAACCCACACAGGCACAAGTCGAACATGCAAACTCCATGCATTTTTGGATTTGAACCAATGACTTTAGTGCTGCAAGGCACAACTGCTAACTACTAAGCCATGAGCTTAGACCCCATACCAAACATGTGACCATATAGCAAAATGTTGATGGCCACCCTCCATGGCTTGGAGATTGTGCTCCATAAACACCCGACCTATTGGGCAAGAAACCAGAGTGCCCAGAGGAAACCTACACAACTACAGGGAGATCATGCAATCTCCATGCAGGTAGTGTCATTATTGGGATATAAACTGATGGCCCTAGTGCTTCAAGGCACAACTGTTAACCACTAAGTCCAGTGCTGGGACCCCATTACAATCATGGGACCCTATAGCAACATTTTGATGGCCACCCTCCATGGCTTGGAGATTGGGCTCCATAAACATCCAACCTACTGGGCAAGAAAACAGAGTGCCCAGAGGAAACCTACACAACTACAGGGGGATCATGCAATCTCCATGCAGGTAGTGTCATTATTGGGATATAAACTGATGACCCTAGTACTTTAAGGCACAAGTGCTAACTGCTAACCTACTGTATGTGGTGGGACCCCATAACAATAATGGGACTCTATAGCAAAATGTTGAGGTGCCGCCCTTCGTGGCTTGGAGAGTGGTGGTGCTTAACATGCGCACCGTGTGTGCCATGGGGAAAGGGAGAACATGCCTTGGAGAAAAAGGGGGAAAAAAGACTGTTATAAAAAAAGAGACTGGCTTGATTATTGACTTCCAGAGCTATGCATGGAAGGACTAAATCATTGGACCTCCGCAGTCAGCCTAAGCTAAGAAAGGAACAGCAAACTTCTTTGCATAGTCTTGCAAGTCATTAATATCCAGTGCACCCATAATGCCATAAACACCCAATCTACTGGGCAAGAAACCAGAGTACCCAGCAGAAACTTATGCAACCACTGAGAAAACATGCATACTCCATGCAGGTAGTGTCATTATTGGGATATAAACTGACGACCCTGGTGCTTCAAGGCACAAGTGCCAATATCATAATAGGACACAGATTTAATCCTCATGACCAATAGATCTATCACTACCAAAGCTCTGAAGACGGTGAAGCCCAAATCTTCTGAATTGCATTGGCTGCCATTTATGGCATGCCCTGCAAAAATGATCATTGTTTTCCATTGGAGTTTCAAGACTTTTTATTCATGCATGGTGCGCCTCACCTACCTCTATAATCTTCACATGCTTGACGGGTCCCACTCTGAGGATGGACCATTCATGAGTCAAGCCACCACAGACCTACCCAAGTACTCATCATGATAAGTTCTAGCCTTACCTTACACATATACACTGTTTTCATCCTGATTGGACTAAGAATGTAGAAGGCAGACGCTCTAAGGGCTGACAATGCAGATCTGTGTGGTGGGATGGGGATGTCTTACCCACCACCAACAAGGTATAGCACAGTGGTCTCCAAACTGTGGCCCTGGGGCCAAATGTGGCCATTTGCTTACCTCTATCTGGCCCTTGGGCACTATTTCAGCCACAACTGAAACTAATGATGGGGCACCATTTCTTCTACTGACACCCGTGGTGGGGCACTATTACTCCCACAGACACCAATGATGGGGTTCTATATCTCCCAATGATATCAACAATAGGGTATCATTCCTTCCACTGATACCAACACTGGGACATAATTACTCCCAATGATGGGGCATTGCTTACTTCCACTGATGCTGGGGCATTTTATACTCCCAGTGGCCACAGTCCGACCCCCCTTATGTCTGTAGGACAGTAAATTGGCCCTTTGTATAGAAAGTTTGGAGACCCCTGGTCTAGTGTTACCTTACACGTATACTACTAAGCTTTCATCCTGATTGGACAGAGAATTTGGGAAGAGCACATTCTAAAGGCTGACACTGCCCATGTTAAAAGTCACTATTAGGGGAATGGGTGCTGTAGGAAAAGATTTGTGATATCACTGTCCTGCCTCTCCACCCTGTCCAATCAGAGAATATTTTGCATTCATTGAGAGAATGAAAGATGGCACCCCTGCCCAGTGGGCGACTTCTTGTATTCAGAATGCAGCAGGGCAGCATGGGACCTGGAAGCTAGTAAAGAACACTTGAGTAGCGATGTCTACTACAGTTATTTCCAGCTTATAGAGCAGGGTTTCTCAACTAGGGGGAAAGTCTTCCCAATGACCACGGGTGTAAGGAGCATGCTTTCCACTAACTATAACACTAATGTTTTATGAATTGTAGATATAGTAACTTCTAGCAGGGGTTCCCTGAGACTGGAATGTTATTTCAAGGGTTCCTCTGTGTTGACAAAGGCTGTTCTAGAGGGATCCCACAGGTATGGTACATGTATACTTTAGATTGGTTGTATTTCTAAAAATTCTAACTCGGTTTGCGAGTGTTGTCTCGCAAAACGAGCAGGATTCAGGCCAAAGCGTTGTGCAGTACCGCTTTTGGCCTGAGGTGGGGGGGGCGCCGGAGCTGAACGGCGCTGATCGCAGCCGATTGTCGCTGTTTGGAAATACACGGAAAGGCCCGAGGACAGTTCGGCAAACCTCGGCAAAACTCAGAAAGGCTCATGAACGGAGTCTTTCTGAGGTTCTGAGAACTGTTCTGAGAACTGTCCTCGGGCCTTTCCGGCCGTTTCCGAGGCTCTCCGGCGCCCCCCGCCTCTGGCCGCATGCGGTATTTCATGCCATTGAAGTCAATGCGGAACAAATTATTTTAGTTTGCATTGACTTCAATGGGGAAACTCGCTTTGATATGCGAGTACTTTGGATTACGAGCATTCTCCTGGAACGGATTATGCTCGTAATCCAAGGTTCCACTGTATGAATAAAATATCCATACCTGGACTTCTTTAATGATTTACAGCCACGAGATAGCTCCACAAGTTGGCTCCATACATTTCTCCTTAACATAAACAGTCAATATGAGGACTACCAAAATATTCTCTAACATGTCAACCCTTCCGGCAAAATGCCCGTCTAAGCTTTTAACTTTGCGGGGAAAAAAATTCTTGCTTTTTTAAGTCTTCCTTGAAATAAACTCGAACATTTTCAGTATTTGTCTGCTTGAACAAAAGGTGTCTGAAAAAAGCACCAAAAAATACAAATAAAAATCCCTGGCTAATAGGAGCTTCATTCATTATTGAAGGGATGACTTATCTGAATGTAAAAATATGGAGGTAATAAGGTGACTAAGAAGTATGGCGGAGACCCGGAGCAAGACAGGGAGCGTCGCCTTTCAATTCCACTTAATATATAAAACCAACAGCGGGCTGGGAGCCAAATTCATAAGGGGAGCCGGCAGAAAATACCAATATTTTTCTTAGCTACATCTGATGCTGTTTGATTCATAAGCAGTTGTACCATCGGGCTTTATTAAATAAAAATAAATACCGCAGTGTTTCCATTGGAAGTACATCGAAATAAAACAATGAGCTCGGGCCGAGGCGAGGAAATAGATTCTCAGTCTCATCAGGGATTCTTCTGTTTGAAGAAGCAATGTGGGAAAAATACTGTTTACTCATTTTTAACTATCTTATAGATGTAATCATTTGCATTCTTGGCTCTCTTAAGGCGGCTGCCAGACCTGCGTCTCTGCTTTAAAAGAAAAGGGAAAAAAAAAAGAAGGCGCCGGTAGAGAGAATAACATCAGGGGTCAAACGAGAGCAGGGAGATGGTGTGGAGTTTTGGTGGCATCTGAGATGGGGTCATGGTGTGACCGTTCTTTGATGGCATGGTTTATGAATCGGGGTCAATGAGCACTTGCAGGGCTTGATACCGGATTGTTCTTTGCTGCAGCTCAGTAATGCCCTATATACACGATCGGATTTCCGATGGAATGAAATCCGATGGAATTTTCCGTCGGAATTCCGATGAAGCTGACTTCCATCAGTCTTGCCTACACACCATCAGACAAAATTCCGACCGTCCAAAACGCGGTGACGTAAAACACTCAGACGAGCCGAGAAAAATTAAGTTCAATGCTTCTGAGCATGCGTCGACATGATTCTGAGCATGCGTGGGTTTTTTCTCCGTTAGAGTTCCACACAGACAATCGGAATTTCCTATAGTTTTTTTTTTCCATCGGAAAAATTTAAAACATGTTCTATTTTTTTACACCGATGGAAAAAAGTCAGATGGGGCCCACACACGATGAAAAAAGTCCATCAAGACTGATCGTGTGTACAGGGCATAACACTCACAGGTGTGCACCCTAAAGCTCAAACATATTTGTGTGTGTGTGTATATACAGTATACTGACGGTGTCAGCAGAGCAATGGATCGTGTCAGTAGTTTTTATTTTTATAATTTTTAACCACGTCAATACCAGGCAGGCACTCCCCCCCCCCCCCTTCATGCCCAGGCCAATTTTCAGCTTTCAGCACTGCCGCTTTTTAAATGACAATTGCGCGGTCATGCAACACTGTACCCAAACTAAATTTTTATAATTTTGTTCCCACAAAAAGAGCTTTCTTTTGGTGGTATTTGATCACCCCTGGGGTTTTTATGTTTTGCTAAACAAATAAAGAAAAGACCGAATTTTTTTTTTTTTAAAAACGATTTTTCTTTGTTTCTGTTATAAAATTTTGTAAATAAGTAAGTTTTCTCCTTCACTGATGGGCATTGATAAGGTGGCACCAATGAGGTGGCACTGATGAGGTGGCACCAATGAGGTGGCACTGATGGGCACTGATGATGGGCACTAATATGCAGCACTGATGGGCACTGATAGGTGGCACTGATATGCAGCACTTATGTGCGTTAATAGGCGGAACTGGACATGGATGAGCGAGTTTGGGGTGGAGGAACTTGACTGGCCTGCACAGAGTTCTGACCTCAACCCGATAGAACACCTTTGGGATGAATTAGAGCGGAGACTGCGAGCCAGGCCATCTCGTCCAAAAAAGGTGCCTGACCTCACAAATGCACTGCTGGAAGAATGGTCAAACATTCCCATAGACACTCCTAAACCTTGTGGACAGCCTTCCGAGAAGAGTTGAAGCTGTTATAGCTGCAAAGGGAGGGCCAACTCAATATTGAACCCTACGGACGAAGACTGGGATGCCATTAAAGTTCTTGTCTGTGTAAAGGCAGGCTTCCCAATACTTTTGATAATATAGTGTATTTTACTCATCATTAATTTTTTGCCAAACTATGTCAAAAATGTTCCATTTTCTTTTTTTCTTTTTTTATTAATGGCTTTATAGGTCTATTAGGACCCATTCACACATTGCATACCGGGAACGAGCGCTCGCGCTCACGCTTTTTGTTGTCTAATTTCTACGTGATTTTACACATCCCAATACTTTTGAAAATATAGTGTATGACTTGGTGACTATGGTGTCTGGAGACTGAGCTAGCCCATAGAATTGCAGAGAGAGGGGTATGAGTGAACAGATATATACATACATACATGCAAGGCAGCCTTTGAAGAGGAACTTCTGCCCCCTTTCATTTGGTCCTGCCCCTTCCTCCAGTGCCGCTATTGCCATTGTTCTAGGGTTTGCTCAGATATGCTGAAGGGCTCTGCCCATAGGTGTGCGCAGCCTATTGCATTAGGGTGTGCACCCTAAACAGGGCTGCTGATAGGGGGGGACCACCAGTCCTCCTGTAGGGGGCCCGGGCACACAGGGGGGGGCGGACAGCAGAGGGAATTGGTGTGGTCGGACGGAAGAGCAATTACAGAAGGATGCCCTGTGCAGCTCTCTGCAGCAGCTGAAAGACAGCTTATCTCCTTCCTGCCAGCTTTTAGCTGCTGCAGGGAGAGACACAGGACATTTTTCCTGTAATTGACAGCTTCTGATCCCCCCACTGTGTGCCCCCCTGTCACCTTGCTGCACAACAACCCCCCCCCCCCCCCCCCCCGTGGCGCTGACAGCTTCCCTGTCCTGTAGAAAAATAACAAATTGTAAAAAAAATCATTCTTTAAATTTTTTTTCAATAAAATAATATAAAAAATTTTAAACTTTTTAAAAAAATTATAAAAAAAGTTTAAAGAATGTAAAAAACTATTTACAAAATAGCTAATTCACACAGGTTCTCTGTTATGTTTGTGTCCACCAATTATGATTTTAGTGTATTTTTTTTGTGAAAATATTTTGTTTTGATATATTTGGGGGGGCTGCCAGGTAGCCTGTACGGGGCCCCGTGATTTCTAACAGCAGCCCTGACCCTAAAGCTCAAACACGTGTGTGTGTATTATATATATATATATATATATATATATATATATATATATATATATATGGCCCCCGGCACATTGATTTCCCTGCTGGCACAGAGAAGAGCGTAAGCACTTTTCTTTTGGCAGAGCCGGTAAAAGGGAGATCGTTCCCATCTTCCTGGCGGCACACAGAGTAATAATGCTAATGCACATGGGGTGATTAGGGTGTGCCCCGGCACACTCGGCACACCCTGTGCACACGCCTATGGCTCTGCCTGGCCTTCGTGTCCCTTTGTCTCTTCTGTGCACCTGCACACCCACGCGAGATGGGGTTGCGAAAAACAGAAGAACTGCATTGTAGCACAAAATATTGATTAAGTTAAAAAAAAATATATAAAACTAATATCCAAAAGTGAGAGAGGGAGGCAAGAGGAAAAGGCAAGGAAAAAAAAAGGATTTTAATTTAGAGTGAAGATTTGCTTTAAGAATCGGATATTTTGCAGCCTGGAATGACAATCAATTTTTCGTCAGGCCAAAAATATTCTTTCCCCTCTCGTAAAAGGCGTGCAATGCCAAAGTGTAAAAATGCTTCTTGTGAGAGAAACTTTGTCAGCGTGCCCCACCCCCACCCCCCTCCTGGAAACATAAGACTCAGAACAGCACTCCGGCATTCACTCATAAAGCGCAAACATCCTCAGAAATCGACTTTCCGGAGATTTCCTCCACATTCCATGCATAACTATATCTGCTTACACGTAAAAACTGCTTTTCCTGTTTAATAAAAATAGCAATGGTAGCGCTACTCAAGGACACAATGAAAATTGATCCGTATCTTCCTTTTCCTTGCCCTGTTAATATTCTCACCTTTTTTTTATTTTTATGCGAAGGAATTGAAAAAAAAAATATGTACAATAGTTTAACCACTTGCCGACCGCCGCCAGTAGATATACGTCGGCAGAATGGCTCCTATGCGCAAAGCAACGTACAGGTACGTTGCTTTGAAATTCCTGCCGTGCCCGCCGCAAGCTCCGTGACCGTGCCCGCGGGACCCGCGAGCTCGGTGTCCGCCGGTGTCCCGCGATCGGGTCACGGAGCTACGGAACAGGGAGATGCCTATGTAAACAAGACATTTCCCTGTTCTGCCTAGTGACAGGACAGCGATCTACTGCTCTCTGTGATCGGGAGCAGCGATCAGTGTCATGTCACAGTAAGCCCAGCCCCCCCACAGTTAGAATCACTCCCTAGGACACACTTAACCCCTTCCTTGCCCCCTAGTGGTTAACCCCTTCACTGCCAGTGACATTTACACAGTAATCAGTGCATTTTTATAGCACTGATTACTGTATAAATGACAATGGTCCCAAAATGGCATCAAAAGTGTCCGATGTGTCCGCCATAATGTCACAGTCATAATAAAAATGGCAGATCATCGCCATTTCTAATAAATAAAAAAAATATTGATAAAAATGCATAAAACTATCCCCTATTTTGTAGACGCTATAACTTTTGCGCAAACCAATCAATATACCAACCAATCAATATGGCAATTTTTTTTTTTTTTTACCAAAAATATGCAGAAGGATACATATCAGCCTAAACTGAGGAAAAAATGTTTTTTTATATATTTTTGGGGGATATTTATTATAGCAAAAAGTAAAAAATATTGCTTTTTTTTTCAAAATTGTCGCTATTTTTTTGTTTATAGCGCAAAAAATAAAAACCGCAGAGGTGATCAAATACCACGAAAAGAAAGTTCTATTTGTGGGAAAAAAAGGACGTCAACTTTGTTTAGAAGCCACGTCGCACGACCGCACAATTGTCAGTTAAAGCGACACAGTGCTGAATCGCAAAAAATGGCCTGGTCATTGGGCAGCCAAATCCTCCGGGGCTGAAGTGGTTAAAGAGTTTTTCTTAATTCTGTGCACATTGTATCAAATTTGGGAGCTATGTTAGTCATAGGCTACCTAAAGTGACACCACTAAACTCTAGTTGAAATGGAAAAATTTACTAGACATATGATGGCCCATAAGTTGTCCTAAAGGCTTTCATGCTTGTGCCATTCCCCCGAAGGAGTCCTGTTGTGGCATTATGTTCTGTTTGTCCTTTTGTTTTTCTTTTTTGTACTTACTTTCTAACAAACATTTTATGGAATGTTATGTTATTCTTAACTCAAAAGTCCCTTTTATTGCTCTCAGCCTCCACAAAAAAATAATAATTGTGACCCGACTTCCTTGTTAGAGGGTGGCTATGTATATTCTCCATGTTGCCACTGTTTACTTTTGTGATGGGCTAGTGCAGGGGTCTTCAAACTTTTCAGTACAAAGGCCACATTGTATGTTTAATAGATATTTGTGCTCCACAAAAAAAACGTCCCCCTTACACCCAGATCCCAGAGTCCCCCTTACATCAGAGAAACCCATTACATTGGGGTCCCCATCAGATTCCCACCTTACATGAAGGTCCCCATCAGAGAACCCCATTACATCAGGGTCCCCATCAGATTTCCACCTTATGTTAAGGTCCCCATCAAAGCCCCCTCCTTACATCAGGGCCCCAATGAAATTCCCCCCTTTCATCAGGGTCCCTTTCATACATCAGGTTCCCAATCAGAGCCCCCTTACATCTGAGTACCCCTTACATCAAGGTCCCCATCAGAGTCCCCCCTTACATCAGGGTTCTCATTAGAGTCCCCCTTACATCATGGTCCCTATCAGAGCTCCCCTTACATCAGAGTGCCCCTTACATCAAGGTCCCCATCAGAGTCCCCCCTTACATCAGGGTCCTCATCAGAGTTCCCCCTTACATCAGGGTCCCCATCAGAGTCCCCCCTTACATCAGGATCACCATCAAAGTCCCCCCTTACATCAGGGTCCCCATCAGTGTTCCACTTACATTAGGGTCCCCATCAAAGTCCCCCCTTACATCAGGATCACCATCAAAGTCCCCCCTTACATCAGGGTCCCCATCAGTGTTCCACTTACATTAGGGTCCCCATCAAAGTCCCACCTTTCATCAGGATCTCAATCAAAGTCCCCCTTACATCAGAGTACAGGCAATGGTAGACGCGTTTCTCAATCGATAGCTTGCTTGTTGTGAACAATAGTGGCCTTAATGCAATGTCTCTCAATTAGGGGTCCATGGAACCCTGGGGTTCCTTCTGAGCTTGTTAGGGGTTCCATGAACAGTGAGCAATGACACATTGTTCTCCCATCTGCACTGACCACCATTGCAACGGGGCAAATTCACTAAGCATCATCGAAAGGGTTAATTGTAGTTTACACCACCAATTTTTACTGTCTGCCCTCCTTTTCTGTTATTATTTATTTAATTTCAAGAAAACTACAAAAAAATAATAAGTGTGTGTGTGTGGGGGGGGGGGGGGGGGGCAGTGGTAAAAATGAAAAAAATTAACTGCCCTGGCGGCTGTCAAATATGCTAAGACCATTACATTACTTATACTTTTGTTTCAAATATTCTTCAACCTATTGATAATACTAATGTACCATCAGCTATAGGTATAATAATTTTTTAGTACGGGTTCCCAACGACCTTCGTATTATTTCAAGGGTTCCTCAGGGGTAAAAAGGGTGAGAGCGGTCGCTTTAATGTAAACCTAGAGCAAGTGCACAGGAAAAGTGGAGAGAGCAGAGTGCTGAGACCTGATTACAACAACTCCTCTGCCTGTTTTGTAAATCTTAAAGATTAATTGCTCCACAGTGCCTGCAGCTGCAAAGGTCAGTGAGGGCTTCTTTTAATCCTTATTTACTGCATGTTAATAGTATGTCAATTGATTGTCTGTAGCCTGGCAACAATAGTACTGTAAGCAGCATCTAAAAAAGCACTAATGCGCTAACTGGTTTATCAATTCACCAAAGCAATTTTCTGATTGGTTAATGATTCCTTTGCTTTTGTTTTACCGCAAACGTGGCTCTGTTTGGTTAGTAAATTCCCAGTTGCTGATTGGTAAATGAGTACACATTGCTGTCTGGCTCAGAGCAATCAGGGCCCTGATTGGATAATGACTCCAATTTGTTAATCAGCTCATGGAAATCATTGTTTTGTGCTTATTGAATTTCAGCCACTGCACTAATTATTCCTCGAGTAATTAATGGCATCACATTGGCACAATGTTGTAATGGAGCACTGGCAGTCATCTGAAGTTTTAACGTGATTTTATTCTTTTCCACCCAGAGAAAAAAAAAATGAAAAAAGTGAGAGGTCTTATACAGAAAGGCTAAAGAGTCAAGTACCTGTTAGAAGGAATTAAATGTGTTTAGGAATAAATTATGTGCGTTAATTCAATGCCAAGCTTGACCGATTTTCACACTTTGTGAAATAAAGCGTGAACACAAATCATTAAAGAGAATCTTTCATCAGTTGCTCTACATCGGCTCTCCTTGAATTTGCAGGAGGGTCCTGTGATTTTGTGTGTCCCAGGAATTTTCTGTACCTGGAAAGGTCCCTAATTTTGACTGATTAACGCAATTTTTATTTTATTTATTTCGTTTTTTTTTTTTTTTTTTCCACTTGGGTTACTCCCCCTTTGCATTTGAATGAGAAGCATATTATTCATACTATGCAACCTTGCCCAAAGAAGACACAGAGACTGATTAGGATGGAAAGGGCAAGACCACAGCTTTTTCGAATTTCCAGCATAATCACCAGTCACTGGTGAACCCACCTGAACAGTAGTCCAAAGGCTTGGCCTTGCCATGAGTGCTAGGCAGGTATTAGGCTAGCCCAAAACATATCTTGAGGGCATAGCCCATTGAAGGAATTTTACCTGCTGGTAAGGTCAAACCTTCAATAAATGTTTGATCTCCATAATTAGGTGGATGGAAGTGCATCTCTTCTGTACGCTGAAGGTCTATGGGTTATTGGTGGCATTGCATTTGACTGTTCAGAAGCATAATAAGGTAATAACATCCATAGTATGAGATCTTGCCTATAGATGGCCTGGAGACTAATTAGGTTGGAAAGGGTAAGGCCATGGTTCTTTTGAATATCCAGCATAACCACTCTTTACAGTTACACTGTGAACACATGTGAACAATAGCCCAAAGGCTTGGCCTTACCGTGAGTGCTAAACAGGCATTAGAATAGCCCTGAAACACAGTTAAGGGCATTGCCCATTAAAGGAACTTTAACCACTGTCAAGGTCAAGGCGCCAATAAAGCTTCAACGACTATCTTCACAAATAGGTGGATGGGATGACAACCCGAATAGGCTGAAGGTCTACAGGTTATTGGTTGTTATCTCCACATATCCTTTAGAGCAGTGGTTTTCAACTCCTGTCCTCAGGGCCCACTAACAGGCCAGGTTTGCAAGATAACTGAAATACATCACAGGTGATATCATTTGCTGCTCAGTGGTTGCAGTATTCTAGTCTGCATCTCCCCAAGATAATACATAAAATCTGGCCTGTTAGTGGGCCCTGAGGACAGGGTTGATGACCAGTGTTGTAGAGGAGGTAAGGCCCTACCCCTTCATCCCTTACCCTAATAGCCAATCACGACTAATGTAATTCTGGTTTACCTAAATTGATGTTAAAACCAACTTAAATAAGCCATGCTTCCGTAAGTTAGTATGTCCTTAGGAGCTTAAGCTTCATTATTGATCCAAATTGCTAGTGCAAATTAAAACAAGCATAGTGTGCCATCTTTCACAGATCAGATGACCAGGTTCTTGGGACAGATGTGGCAACCTCCGTGAAAGCCTCCCCCAACTGGCCTTTAGATTATATTTGTAGTTATGTATGTTATTTACTGGTAAAAGCCTCCAAAAGCTCCAAGCACTTCTGCTGGGTGCCGCCATTTCTGGATGTGATGTCATCAGCCCCAGCAGAACCAAAGCTGTTACTCAAGTATCACTCTATAGCAGGGATGGCGAACCTTGGCACCCCAGATGTTTTGGAACTACATTTCCCATGATGTCTAACTACACTGCAGAGTGCATGAGCATCATGGGAAATGTAGTTCTAAAACATCTGGGGTGCCAAGGTTCGCCATCACTGCTCTATAGTATTCCCCTTCACTGCTCCCAAGCAGCTACATAAAAAGGTTATGTAGGGAGTGGCAAAGGTCATCAGGGCCATCTTTAATGCAGGGCAAAGGGGGAAGCTGCCCCGGGCCCAGTCATTGTTGTGGGGCCCAAAGCAGCTGTCCATTTAACCCGCACTGCCCGAAAATAGTTGATAAGTGGATTCGAGAGGGCCCAAGAAAATGTTTGCCCAGGGTCCAATCAATATTAAAGACGGCCCTGGCCAGCACAGACAGTAATTCGACATTTCCAGAAGAAGGAGAGGGCCATGATTTGCAAGGAGGGGCTGTGCTAGGGAGTTGACTCTGAATAAGTCAAATTTTGTAGGCACAATGCGAATGAATAAAAAAGAATAGGTCATGGAAAGGAAAACAGTTCAAGTATGCATTGAAAAATACTCAAATTTTGTGCTTTTACCTGCAATAATTGTTTTAAGTTTGTGACGGGGTCTCTTTAAAGCGTTCACTTATTGTTGTGTGTGCAACTTACTGGCCTGCGCTTCACTCAAATAGAATGATTCCTTCTCAAGAGAAAATTGCAGGCGCACATTTTTATCGTCACATAAAGATGAGTGATATCGTCATTGCCTTCAATCTTTCTCATCCTTTCTGGTACTTGTTATTTTTACCTCTCCAGTTACAGCAGTTTTTTTTTTTTTCCTCTCTTTCTCTCTCTCCCGGGGAATATGTTTGCGCGTCTCCTACCCAGAATCCTTTTCCTGGTGACCGTGGTTCATACGGCCTATTTTCATGCAGCGACAATTCACAGCTTAAACGATTACCAACCTAAAGGCTTCACATAAGAGACTTGCTTATGGGCCATTTTGGAGGAAAATTACTTTCCTTAATTTTGAGTTGGGCTTTTTTTTCTGTAGACATAACAATCCACTCAAGTGTAATTATTTTAATATTGGCTGCTAAGGAATTCAGAGCGATGTTTTAGTTGGAACAAATGAAACATGTATTAGGAAAGGAAGAGTTTACATTGGGGATAGATAAACGGTTTCTTAGCCTTAGTTTTCGAGCGTTGTGTTGCTTGGTTTTTTTATTCTATTTATTACTCTTTGCCTAAAAGCTGACCGGTTGTGAAGTGACAAAATAAAATGACTCAGCCTGGAGCTATTGAGGCTTTTTTTTTTTTTTTTTAACAATGCCTAGCTATTGATTACTAATAGTAGCAACTGATTGTTCCAGCCATGGAACAATTGGCTCCCTATGGTGGAAGCTACTCAAGTGGTATCCAGCAGTCATTAGGGTCTTACGGTGCTCCAGTTTTGAGCAATGTCTTCTAGCTACTGCATGCTTATTGTGTTGCTTACGCCATTTGTTCCAGCTGTTCCCTAACCTTTGAATTTAACTGCTAGCAATTTTAGTAGATTGATCTGTGAAGCAGACACTTGCATCAAAGTTGAACGGTAAGATTCTTGCACCCAATTCCCAGTGGTAGCACATTCAATCAGTAGATGGCCGTTCATTGGTAATCCATTAGATTTGTTCAATGTAGTGAAGAGCATTTTTTTTAGCTAGTTGATCCATGCTTCCAAAATTTGCTATGAGGTGAGTCAATAAAGGCCCTATTTATAAAGCATAGTCACGCTTCCATTATGGCGCGTACACGCGATCGGAATTTCCGACAACAAATGTTCGATGTGAGCTTTTGGCCGGATATTCCGTCCGTGTGTAGGCTCCATCGGACATTTGCGAATTTCCGACAACAAATGAGCAGGTTCTCAATTTTCCCGATGGCAAAACTTGTTGTCGCAAAATTTCGACCGTGTGTAGCCATTTCCGATGCACAAAAGTGCTGCGCATGCTCGGAATCATTGTACTTCATTTTTCTCGGCTCGTCGTAGTGTTGTACGTCTCCGCGTTCTTGACCATCGGAATTTCCGAGCAACATTTGTGCGACCGTGTGTGTGCAAGACAAGTTTGAGCCAACATCCGACGGAAAAAAAAAAAACGGTTTTGTTGTCGGAAATTACGATCGTGTGTACGCGGCATAACACTGCTTAGAAAAATAAAAATGCACATTGTGCTCTATCTAGTTATGGCTCTCTTCGGAGCGCTATTTAAATTAGTTTATTAGTTTATAAGAGGGGAGAAAAAAAAAGGCAAGCCCAGTCCTATGACAACTTTAGGCCTCCTGGTCTAAAAAAATGCCGCTTTTATGGGCAACCAGCTTTTTCTTTTTTATGCCTTTAAATGCAGTTCATTGTTAGCCTATGTGGCCATGCACATTAGGCTTTTAGATCTGTATTTTATTAAGGGCAGTGCTTAGAGGCAAAAAAATTAAAAATGACTTAAGGCTGCATTTGTAGAGGAGTTTAGGAGCATAATTGACATGCATACACGCCTAAATGAGTTCATAGGCACATACACGTATTCCAGTGGGCAGAATAACTTAATGTTCTGGCCAGTAGAATGAGTGTACACTCAACTCCATATGCCTTTAAATGCGCATAAACAAGTGTAATAAAGCTGGCCATAGATAGTTGGAAGATTTGAACCATGTACGGACAGGCTGATTGTTGTCTGGTCGATCAGGCAAGTTGGGTACAACCAGTCTGTCGGATTTTTCATGCAATTATTGCAGCGGCTTTAGCGGCTAGTAATAATCACTGTGTGTTCTCCCAGCCAGGACAGATCCCCATGCCCACCCAACCCCGGGACCAGGTAAGTGACCAGTCCTGAATCTAGTAGCTCTCCCCCATCTTGTGTCTGTATGCCCCATGTTGGCATGATGTCCACCGTAGCATTTGCAGTGGCAGAGCAGAGTAGGACTGGCCGTAAGAGGGATTACTTTGACGCAGTTGGCCAGCTTAAACATGTATTGCAATATGTGTGAACTAAAAATCCCTGTTTTTCATTGCATAGTTTGCTGGAGAGGGTGTATAGCAGCGTGCAGAGGGTCCATCCAGGATATGTAGTGTTAACATCTGGCCACACCCCTTTAGCACCTGATAGTTTAAATATATGTACAAGCTATTGGGATTTGAGCACAGGTATATCTTGTCCCTCACCCTCGGGAGAACACAAAAGCTCTATGGGAGGGCATCTCCATCAACCAGTGGCGGCCCGTTCATACAGGGATTAGGGGCCCTGCCCCCCTAATCCATGCGTCCGGCCCCAAATCTACATGCAGGGCGCTGGACGCATGGATTCCAATGGGGTGTTTTGTTTTTTTAGAAACACGTGATTAGAACCAGAGGCTCTAATTGGCTTAAAAAAAGGGTGGGCTCAGGGTGCAAGGCACTGCGCCCCTGAGCCCACCCAGTTGTGTGACAATAGCAAATTATTATTTGCTATTGTCTTCTTGATTCTCCTCCCGGCCAATCAGGAAGCGGATCCTGAGATCTGATTGGCCGAAAGGAGAAGCAATTGTATTGGCTGCCAAGGAGGAGGAGAAGATGCAGGGGAAGCCCGCCGTGAAGCTGAAGAGAAGGAGACGCAGGGAGAAGCCAACGAGAAGGAAGCGCTGCCCACGACTTAGATGGGGTAAGTTCAGGGCTGGTGGGCTGACGATTGAGCGACGAGGGGGGTGTGTGACCGTCCGACCTACAGACTGTGGGGGGCAGGGGGGTGGCAAGCACTTTTGTCGCTCCCCCCCCCCCCAAAAAAAATATGGAGCACAAGCCGCCACTGCCATCAACACTGACTGAAATCGCACCATCTATGGCCGGCTTTACACACCGAAAAGAGCATTTTTTACACTTGCTTTTACTGCCATCTTCTGGCAGAAAGATCCAGTGTGAATAGGGGTGTTATAACACACCCCATGCATGAGACCTAGTGTAGTAGAATAATGTTACATTTATTAATAAGAAATATATTAAAATCACTCACAAACAATTATGCCAAAAGGCAATTCAGCTAGCTTTCAAGAAAAATCCTGCAGCTAAGTGAAATTGTCCTGGGCACAAGCATGCACAGTATGGAATCACCATCCAAAGCCTGTAACTGCTCACTAGGCTACACCTCTTCTGGGTATAATGTCACATGGTTGGACCCCGCTTCGAGGAAGACACATCCCCTTCATCAGCCAACCCTGATGAAGAAGAAGTGCCTCCCTTAAAATGTGTTCCAACCCTGAGTTCCACAATATTTTAGGGCTGTGGAAATTAACTATTAATTCCTCGATTAATCGATTCATTTTTTTGATCGATCAAAATTCTTTTGATATGTACTCACCTCTCCGCCGGCTTCCGGGTCTTCAGGGAGTTCCATCGGAGATCCGGTGACGTCACGGGCTTGCCGTGTCCATCTGAAGGGCTTCTTTGCTGTGCCTTCATATCTGCATGCCGGCGGGACCTTACTATCTGCCACACGCAAGGGCTGTTACACTTCCCTCTATCACTTCCCTCTATCAACCTGGGATTCTACAGCCATCCACTGGGAGTTGTGATAGTTCCCTTCACGGGACATCTACATGCTGACGGACTGATGTTAACCCCTCCTCATCTGGATTCAGCAGTGGTATCGTTGTACACATTTTTATACCAGTATCATACTTAGCTACATGTTTTTATGACTGCTTTTGCTACCGTTTGGTATTACTCGCACCATTTTTACAGTTTATGTAGCTACATCGATTTTATCTCCAGTGCAATATTTATTTTGTTACCTACTTGAAGTCTATAAAAGTTGTAATGCTATTCCCATCGAGCGCTGCCTTTGTGTGTTTTTTGTATCCTGCTATCCATTTTTCCAGTGGTTGGGAGCTGCACTGGGAATCGGCCTGCAAGGAGATCAGCTAAAAGTAATTGGATCTGTATGTGCGTTCTAATTAATCAAAATTAGTCGACTAAAAAAAAAAAAATTGATTAATCGGACACAAAAATTTTAATCAGTAACAGCCCTACAATATTTGTTTTATTTGCTCAAGCCAAGTCACATGACCTGTCAAAGTCAGGTGACCAGTCACAGAGTTCTCTCAGTGTAAGATAGAGAGAACTTCCTGGGATACCATAGGCACTACACCATGGCTTATGCCCCATACACACGATCATTTTTCATGCCATTTTTTAAACCAACGTTTTTCTCGTCGTTTTGTTTCATGTTTCCTCTCAAGCCTGTCTTGCGTACACACCATCATTTAAAAAAACGTTCAAGCAAAGCGCAGTGACGTACAACACGTACGACGGCACTATAAAGGGGAAGTTCCGTTCGGATGGCGCCACTCTTCATGTTAGTAAAGTTTGTTGAGCAACGATTCGCACTTTTCAGCCTCGTGCTTTTCAGTCCATTACAGCGTGACGAATGTGCTATCTCCATTACGAACGCTAGTTTTACCAGAACGTGCGCTCCCGTCTCATACTTGATTCTGAGCATGCGCGTTTTTTTTCACCTCATCAAAGCATACACACCATCGTTTTTCACGTCGTTTAAAAAAAGGACATGAAAAACGACGTGAAAAAAGAGAGCATGTTCGACATTTTTAATGGCCGTTTTTCACGTCGTTAAAAATGCTCTGGAGCATACACACGATCGGTTTTAATGCCCATTTTTAAAAATGGCATTTTTAACGGCATGAAAAACGAGCGTGTGTATGGGGCATTACACTTTAATGGCACATACACACGATCGGAAAATCCGTCAGGAAAAGTCCGATGTGAGCCTTTGGTCGGAAATTCCAACCGTGTGTATGCAACATTAGACTTTTTCTGTCGGAATTTCCGCCAGGAAAAGATTGAGAGCAGGTTCTCTATTTTTCCGTCAGAAAAAAATCCACGGTTTTCCTGTCGGATTTTCCAATCGTGTGTACGCGGCATAAGAATGGGATGTAAATGATAGGCTGCGATGTGGTTTCCAGTGGGTAGCCATATCCATTCTCTTCTCTAATGCCGCATATGCACGATCGGAAATTCCGCCAGCAAAAGTCCGATGAGAGCTTTTGGTCGGAAATTCCGACCGTGTGTATGCTCCATCGGACTTTTGCTGTCGAAATTTCCGCCAACAAAAGATTGAGAGCAGGTTCTCTATTTTTAAGACGGAAAAAATTTTGATCGGAATTTCCGATCGTGTGTACCAATTCCGACACGCAAAATTCCTACGCATGCTCGGAAACAATTTGACGCATGCTCGGAAGCATTGAACTTAATTTTCTTGGCTCGTCGTAGTGTTGTACGTCACTGTGTTCTTGACGGTCAAAAGCTCAGAGAACTTTTGTGTGACCGTGTGTATGCAAGCCAAGCTTGAGCGGAATTCCGTCGGAAAAACCATCCAAGTTTTTTCCGATGGAAAATCCGATCGTGTGTACGCGGCATTAGAGTAGTGATTGATCTAGACAAGTAGCATGTAGGAGTGATTAGTCTCACATGATTGTACAGTGCTCCAGATGTGGGCAATTGATTCCTACTGCATGTTCTTTGTGTGGCTTACCCCATATTAAGGCAATTTATAGCAATCAGTCCTTGACCCCTTTTGCCGCGTACACACAATCAGTTTTACCAATGAAAACAGTCTGATGGACTTTTCTCATCGAACAAACCGATAGTGTATGGGCCCCATCGGTCTTTTTTCCATCGGTGAGAAAAAATATAAAATGTTTTAAATTTATCCGATGGGAAAAAAAACAAGCAAATTCCGATCGTCTGTGTGGAACTCCATCGGAGAAAAAACCCACGCATGCTCAGAATCAAGTCGACGCATGCTCAGAAGCATTGAACTTAATTTTTTTCTCGGCCTGTTGGAGTGTTTTACGTCACGGCGTTTGGGACGGTCGGATTTTTGACTGATGGTGTGTAGGCAAGACTGATGGAAGTCAGCTTCATCGGATTTCCGATGGAAAAAAACCATCGGACTAGAATCCATAGGAAATCCGATCGTGTGTACAGGGCTTAAGATCACTAGTGTTTTAGTAGTATAATTGAGCTAATGGAAATTGTTTATAGAGGGCCTAAATTGGGGGTGACTTTTGACTTGTAGGGGTTACAGGCACCTGCATTATGCTGTACCATGCTTTGGCGTTAACAATTATATCCGCTGCAGTTTCCTCCAGAGTTGGTCTGGAAAGTCAACTGATGCTTATTGTGTAATCAATGTCTCGAAGACGTCATAAGTTGGCTGATAGTGTTTCCCTTGAGGCATCTTAGCATGCCATGACACTCAGCAGTAAATTGTCCTTAGAAATTCATTTAAAAACAGCTGGCAGCCTAGCAAGGATGCAACTAGTCCTGTCCATAATTTGATTTTTTTTTTCCGTTCACCCGTCCAGACGCGGCTGAGCGACGTGTTCTTTATATGCTTTCCGGCCATAAGATCAAAGGCAGCGCTCAGACTGAATCTGAATCCCGATTCATTTTTTTACGCTGTGTGTTTTATGCTAAAGGTGACAGACGTTTGAAGTACAATAACTCACTCCGACTCTGTTCCTTCATGTCAAGCGGGTGGCTTTTTCTTCTGTGATGATGTCCCTCTAATCTTCCAAGATATAATACACTATGTACTGGGTAGAGGGATGGTTTGTGATCTCGGGATGTTCGAGCCCTATAGCGGTGAAATGTGTAATGCAGACTCTACATAAAAGAGAGTCTGGAAATGGCCTATGCATCTATCCAACCAACTGATGAAGACCACAATGAGAAAGGAGGAGGGTTATGAGAAAGCAAACCGACCTTCTAAAACTTTCAAATGTATGCTCTCCTAATACTATGCTTCAATGAACTCTAAACCCTCTCTTTGCAAGATATTCCATTGTAACTTAGTAGGCCAACCAAAGCAAAAGGAGACATTAGAACTGTAATGGAATAGCACAGTGGCTTTGTGGTTAGCACCAGTGCTGGGACAAGGTCACCCAGTGCCCAGGGCAAAATGCCAATCTACGCCCCCAGTGTGGGGAGGAGGTGGCCGGGGGTGTAAGATAACATAAGGTGTATGTAGACGCCAGCAGCTGTATTTACATGCTACAAGAAAACTGCACTAGTGCTTCTTACAGTGCTTCTCTATAGCGCCGCTCCAGGTGACGTTATGATGACGAAACGCGCAGGGCGGAGCTTCTAGCGTCTTTGCGTCACTTCCGGTTTTAAGCCGTGGAATGCAAATCGTCCCGGTTTCCTGTTTTTTAAATGCTTTAAACATACAGAGATGATGCAAGTATGTTTTCAACTGTATACACTCAATAAAACTTTTGACAAACAGTATCATGCTATTGGAACATCTTTTCTCTGCATGTGGATGAAACAGAGGATTGTTCAAAAGAGCAAGGCAAGGAGAGGTCTCTAAAGGCGTGGATCCGGAAACTGCCGCACGGTGGCAAACACTGTGAATGTAAAATAGCCCTTCGAGGGGTGAATATTTTTGGTACGTGTTACTTAACTGCAGTAGAAAAATATCAGGTCTCATCTGCCATATAGAGCTGTGTTGTGCTGTGTGGCAGAGCTGTTCAATCTCAGGACTGGAAGGGCAAACATGCAAACCCTTTGGCAGGCAAAACAGCCGCCATATTAGTATTTTTCTGCATATTAAGCTTTTTGCAGGAAGTTCAACTTTAACAAAAAAATTGCAAACACTTTTAGTAGCAGCGTTAAAAAAAAAAGTGTGACCCCTTTTTAGGCAATTTTTATTGCCTAAAAATGTATAATATGGTAGACCTGCCATTGCTTCTTGGAGGCTTTTCAGGCGGTGCTGTGTTTTACTCTCGGTACAATTTCAGATACAATTTCAGAAATAAACTCCATCCGAATGGAACAAAGTGAAAGAAAAAAAGAATATTTATCCTGCGGACCACATAAGTGATTAATATCAACCTCTACCTCCGCAAATTAACTTGCAGGAGTGCTTAATTTATTATTGTTGATTGGGTTAAGATTGCAAAAATGATGGAGGTGCTAATAATGGAACTGTCCGGCGCGGAAATGCTGATGCACCGTCTAAATTAAACTGTTTTTCATTACATCTGTCATTTAGTGTTGGTTCCGCTCAAGCGGCCGTCTTATGTAACACAAAGGTCAAGTAGTAGCAAGCTGGCAGGCACGGATGGGGGTAATATTTTGCTTATTTTATTTAGCATGGTAGACCTGTTTTGTTTTTTTTTAATTGAGGGGGGTTATTAAAGAGACCCTGTCAAGTTTTTAAATCGGTCATTCTCAATAAGGTGCCACAAAACCCTAGGGTTTCTCCAGAGGTTGCTCGAGGTTCCTTGAGCTGTGACTAATTGACCTCCCATTTGATGTATATTTGTAGGGCCAATGCCACTTGGCAAAGTCAGTGGCATGACACAAATGATCTTTATAGCTATTTGTAAAGGTGGCATTCTGACCTCCACGTTAAGGGAGCATTGTTCCCACTGACCATCAATGTATTGAGACTTGAAGATAATTTATTGGGTTCCTTTGGACAGTGGTCCTCAAACTATAGCCCAGGGGACAGATGTGACCCTTTGCTTGCCTTTATCCAGCTCCTGGGGCATTGTTCCTCCTACTGACACCAACAATGTGGGCATAATTCTTGCCACTGACACCAACAATGGAGCACTGTTCCTCTCACTGATACCAATGACAGGCACCCATTCTCCCACTGTCACCATTCCTCCAACTGACACCACCAACAGGACAATATTTCCTGCCACTGACACCAATGATGGGACACTATTCTTCCCACTGACACCAATGATGGGGCATCTCTCCTCCCACTAACACCAATGATGGGGCACTATACCTCCCACTAACACCAATGATGGAACACTATTCCTCCCACTAAAGGTGTGGAATTATTCACCCCCACTGACACCAGGACATGTTCTACTCCCACTGCCCACAGTCTGGCCCCCCTAAAGGCTAAAGAGCAGATAACTGTCCCTTTGTTTATAAAGGTTGAGAAAAGCTTCTCAAAATCAAAAGGGAACTGCCCTGAGGTAGAAGGGGTATTGTACTTCCCTCTCTGGGGGCTTTTGTCCCCTACCTCCCCTCTGTTCCAGTGCTGGAGCTATCTTCAGCTTTTGGGACTTCTAGAAGTGTCAGGTGCCTGCGCCCCCTGCCACAAGCTGTGGTTCCTTCCCCCAACCTCTGCATCATTTCAGAACTCAGCAGTGAAGACTGGACTGGAGGATGGAATCAAGGTGTGTGGCAGGGGGGGAGATAGCCAAACGACAATATGTGAGGCTCCAAATGCGAAATATACTGTCGGAGGATGCAGCGCTGATACGGAGGGGAAGTAGAACGTACGGGCCACAGAAGAGGTCCATGTAATACCTCTTCTGTTGGAGATTCCTTTAGAGACCTGGCAGGGTCTCTTTAAAGTAGTTAAACCGAATCGCTTGTTAATTGTTAATGCTTTTTCAAAAGTTCTTTATTATCATTTGGACCTTCCAATAAAAGAATAATCTTTTCTTGGCGATTCTTGTTCAGGGACCTCCTTTTATAGGGTGACAATAGTCTATCCTTATCTCCCAATTGTGCTTCTCTGTTGTCACCCTGTCACGTGTGCCCATGGTGGAGAATACTAGTAGTCATGCTTCTTGGTGAATATCAGATTCACTGCTTTTAGGCTGGGTTCACACCATTGTGAATCGGATGCGGGTTACCCGCATCCAATTCGCAATAGCAGGAGATTTTGACCGCCTCTCTTTGGAGCCGGTTCACATATCTTTGCAGAGGGTCCGTGCGCCTTTTGGTCCGTCTCAGGTCCGAATTCAGCCCAAAATTCAGGCTGAAATCGGACCTGATACGGTGAACCAGGACGCACCAGACCCCTGCTGTGAGCCGCATCTGGCTCATTTGTGAACCCAGCCTCAAATATACCCCTTAAATGCCATCTAATTAGGAGTTGAATCTAAGGGGGTGTACAGACATGAATGTCCAATCTTATCCTTAGATTGCATCTAGTAGCTGCAATCATTTTTGCCTAATATACGGGACTTCAGTTTTAGACAATAACCTTGAGGGGGTAAAAAAAAAGCATACAAAACCACAATGATTACTGTACTAAATAGAGTCCTGGTCCTAGAAGTAACTTTGGTCTTGAGTCTGCACAATTCACCTGTAATTTCTTAAGCATCTGTCAAGCGGGGCCACAACCTATCCCCCCCCCCTCTTTGCCGAGGCAGCATTTGCTTTAAAGAGAGAGATCGAGGGGAAAAAAAAGTACAACTTCTGCAAAAAATAATGCAAGGAAGTGTAGGTTTATTGAACAGACTATTTGCTCGTGTTGTGGAAACTCAGATTGTGCAAAGTGATAAAAGCGGGAGGTGGAAGAGGTCAAGGGAAAGCCGTTGATAAAGCAACTGAAAAGAGAGGAAAGGGAGTTGGAAAAAAAATCGATAGCAGTGAAAGGAAAAAAAGAGAGAGAGAAAGAGGTAAGTCTATAAACCCAATCGTGTGGTATATATATTAAATAAAAAAATAAAAAAAAATAAGTGATTTGCCATTTTCAAAATGCTTTCAGTAGAATAACTTCAACCAAGAGAAGAAATACAAGGTCACCATATTGTGGGAAAATCGATGTCTGAATCACGTGAAAGGTAGTTTACTTCTAGTGTACTTAAATCCACAGGAGCTCAGGTGGCCATATTGTGAGCTTATAATGTTAGACTCCAACTGGAGCAAATTAGACCATGTTTTATAGGTTTTGATCACATGGAAGGTGGTGTAATTCTAGTGTACTAAAAACCACAGAAGCCCAGGTGAACATATTGTAACATTATAGTGTTAGACCCCAAATAGCGCTCAACCTTTTGAAGAGTGAGGGTCCCTTAAGTGATCTGGAAATTGGTCACAGACTGCAATGAACTATGGGGTTTTTAAGAGCAGAAGGTCCCGGGCCACATGAGAGGGTCACCGGTCAGGCACGTTTGCTTTAAAGGGAACATCATAATGTTTTTTTGTTCAATGTTATGTTATTCAACCCTCCACTGGAGGGATTTGGAGAGTTAATCTCCTGGAATGATGGCCAGTGGTTGAAGTGTTCCCTTCTACTTGTGGGAGAAGGGCCTCTTTAAACTGGTGGTCAGTCAAAGAAAAAGCCCTTGACATTGGTGGACAGTAGGAGAAAGGCCCTCTTACATTGGTGGTCAGTGGAAGAAGATGCACTTTACATTGGTGGTCAGTGTAGGGATAGCCCCCTTGCATTTGTGATTCGCCAAAGAAATGTTCCCTTACATGGATGGTCAGTGTGAGAAGGGCCCTCTTACTTTGGCGATCAGCAGAGATCCTACATAGTGGACATTTGGACATGAACATGGTGGAAATGTGGATATGGTGTACCTGGACATGGTGAACGTGGTGGACATGTACATGGTGGGCATTTGGACATGGACATGGTGGACATGTGGAAATGATGGACATGTGGTGGATATGGTGGACATGTACATGGTGGGCATTTGGACATGGACCTGGTGGGCATTTGGACATGGACATGGTGGACATGTGGTTGATATGGTGGACATGTACAGGGTGGACATTTGGACATGGACATGGTGGACATGTGGAAATGATGGACATGGTAGACATGTGGAAATGATGGACATGTGGTGGATATGGTGGACATGTACATGGTGGGCATTTGGACATGGACCTGGTGGGCATTTGGACATGGACATGGTGGACATGTGGTGGATATGGTGGACATGTACAGGGTGGACATTTGGACATGGACATGGTGGACATGTGGAAATGATGGACATGGTGGACAGGTGGAAATGATGGACATATGGTGGATATGGTGGACATGTACATGGTGGGCATTTGGACATGGACATGGTGGGCATTTGGACAAGGACATGGTGGACATGTGGTGGATATGGTGGACATGTACAGGATGGACATTTGGACATGGACATGGTGGACATGTGGAAATGATGAACATGGTAGACATGTGGTGGATATGTTGGACATGTACATGGTGGGCATTTGGACATGGACATGGTGGACTTATGGAAATGATGGACATGGAGGACATGTCATGGACATGGTGGACATGTACATGGTGGGCATTTGGACATGGTGGACATGTGGAAATGATGAACATGGTGGACATGTGGTGGATATGGTGGACATGTACATGGTGGGCATTTGGACATGGACATGGTGGGCATTTGGACATGGACATGGTGGACTTATGGAAATGATGGACATGGAGGACATGTCGTGGACATGGCGGACATGTACATGGTGGACATTTGGACATGGACATGGTGGACATTTGGACATGGACATGGTGGACTTGTGAAAATGATGGACATGGTGGACATGTGGTGGACTTGGTGGACATGTACATGGTGGGCATTTGGACATGGACATGGTGGACATGTGGATATGGTGGATATGGTGAACATGGACATGGTGGACATGTGTTGGACATGTACATGGACATGTGAACATGGTGGACATAGAAATGGTGAACTCGGTGTACATGTGGACATTGTGCAAAAGGGTTCTCTTAGAAGGGTGGTTTAGGATCCACCCTCCACTGGAGAAAGAAGAGGAGCTGTGACGTCATCAGATGAGACCAAAGACACCTGGAAGAAAATTTATGTATAGAGATTTATTTTGGTCATACAGTGTTTGTTCCAAGGGAGTTACAAACAAAGGGGAAGGGAGGCGACTACAGCCTGTAGTTGGGCTTAAAGCTGGTCTTTATATGAACATAAAGAAAAAAACATTAACAAGACTATAAATATCCTTTAACAAAGTTACTGTTTCAGCAGTGGGTACATTAAGGACAGTTCTGCATTTTATATAATATAAAAATTCAGCAAAAACTATACACCAACAAAAAATTCCTATAAATTTCCAAGCCTGCTTGAGTGTTGTATTTATTCCCCAGTGTCTTGATCGAATTGTCTGGACATCTAGAATGGAAACTCAGTGCCCTTGCTTATCTCCCTGACTAATAAAATATTGTTTGAGTGTAAACATAATTGAAAGTGAGCCTCATACAAAGGTTGACTTTCACACGGCGCCGCGCTCCTGGTCTACGAAGAGCTAAACATGCCCCGAACAATGTATACATATTTCATACACTTGTCAAACTGTCTGATAATTTCAGGGAGAAAAAAATGTGTTCTTCTAATGCTAAATCACTTGTAAGCAAAAGGTCCGGGTTAACCGGATTCATTTCATGTCTACATAATACAAGTCAATAGCCCGAAACGCACATACATGCATATAAAACAACAAAAAAAGTGCAGGTCAGACAAAATGTATTTTTTATTATTATTATTTTTTTATTTTGACTAACTAGAAGCCTTCCAGGTCTTTGATATTTACCAGACAGAATTCACGAGCCTCTGATAAATAATTCAGCTTTCTCCATCTGTGAAAATGTAGGATTTGGCCTCATTTCGTACGTTAACGGAAAAAAAAAAGGAAAGAAATCGCCTTGCTCTCGAAAACTGCAGTTGGTTCTGAGGCACATATGAGGTTTTAATGAACGCCTGCAATATATAAATATATATATATATATATATATATATATATATATATATATATATATATATATATATATATAAAGAGTACATTTATTATGGGGATTCCCCATAAAGTATGGGTTTTCTATTACCAGCCACCAAGAAGGATGAACTATATCTAATATTGGGTGAATTCCGTTCAAACGTCATATACCATTGACAGCAGGTTTATACATGCTATTTACAGAGCAGGATTGATTCGTAGATAGATTGATGAAAAAGCTAGATATATAGATAGATAGATACCGTGTTTCCCTGAAAATAAGCCCGGGTCTTATATTAATTTTGGCAACAAAAGACACAGTAGGGCTTATTTTCGGGGTAGGTCTTACCATGTAATGTGCCGTCTTCTCTCCCCCCCCTCTCTCTTCCTGCCTGTCAGGAATCCCCAGTGTGAACCGAGCTAAAATGCTTGTAAATGCTTGTACCTTCATTATAGCGCTGCTCTGCGCTTCTGTGATCCGCCGGAGCTCTCTTCCCCGCAATTATATTACAGAAACACACACATTGTACATAATATACTACTGTAATAGAGTGGATTATAGGATTTTACAAGCATTTTAAACTAGGGCTTATTTTTGGGGTAGGGCTTATATTGCAGCCCTCCTGGAAAATAACGCTAGGTCTTATTTTCGGGGTAGGTCTTATTTTCGAGGAAACATGGTAGGTAGATAACATATGGATGGGTAAATGGATAGATAGCTAGATGGATAGATAGATGGATAGATAGACAGATAGAATATGGATAGATGGGTGAATGGATGGTTGGTTGGATAGATAGATGGATGGATGGATGGATAGATAGATCGATAGATAGATAGATCGATAGATAGATAGAATATTAATGGATAGATGAATGGTTGGTTGGAAGGATAAATGGATGGTGGGAAGGAGGGGATGGATAGATAGATATTTAGATAGACAATAAAACATTGGATGGATGGCTGGTTGGATAGATAGATAGATAGATAGATAGATAGATAGATAGATAGATAGATAGATAGATAGATAAAAAAAATAATGGATGGCTGGTTGGATATATAGATAGATAGATAGATAGATAGATAGATAGATAGATAGATAGATAGATAGATAGATAGATAGATAGATAGATAGATAAAAAAATAATGGATGGGTGGTTGGATAGATAGATAGATAGATAGATAGATAGATAGATAGATAGATAGATAAAATATGACTTGCTGGGTGAATGGATAGATGGTTGGATAGATAGATAGATAGATAGATATAATATGAATGGATGGGTGAATGGATAGATGGTCAGATAGATAGATAGATAGGTAGATAGATAGATAGATAGATAGATAGATAGATAGATAGATAGATAGATAGATGGACAAATATTAATGAATCAATGAATGGTTGGTTGGAAGGATAGATGGATGGAGGAAGGGATGGATAGATAAATATGTAGATATTTTAGACAATAAAACATTTGATAGATGGGTGAACGGATGGTTGGTTGGATAGATAGATAGATAGATAGAAAAATAATGGATGGGTGGTTGGATAGATAGATAGATAGATAGATAGATAGATAGATAGATAGATAGATAGATAGATAGATAAAATATTAATGGATAGATGAATGGTTGGTTGGAAGGATAAATGGATGGTGGGAAGGAGGGGATGGATAGATAGATATTTAGATAGGCAATAAAACATTGGATGGATGGCTGGTTGGATAGATAGATAGATAGATAGATAGATAGATAGATAGATAGATAGATAGATACAAAAAAGAATGGATGGCTGGTTGGATAGATAGGTAGATAGATAGATAGATAGATAGATAGATAGATAGATAGATAGATAGATAGATAGATAGATAGATAGATAGATAGATAGATAAAAAAAGAATGGATGGGTGGTTGGATAGATAGATAGATAGATAGATAGATAGATAGATAGATAAAAAAAGAATGGATGGGTGGTTGGATAGATAGATAGATAAAATATGACTTGCTGGGTGAATGGATAGATGGTTGGATAGATAGATAGATAGATATAATATGAATGGATGGGTGAATGGATAGATGGTCGGATAGATAGATAGATAGATAGATAGATAGATAGATAGATAGATAGATAGATAGATACATGAACAAATATTAATGAATCAATGAATGGTTGGTTGGAAGGATAGATGGACGGAGAAAGGAATGGATAGATAAATATGTAGATATTTTAGACAATAAAACATTTGATGGATGGTGAATGGATGGGTGGTTGGATAGATAGATAGATAGATAGATATATAGATAGATAGATAGATAGATAGATAGATAGATAGATAGATAGATAAAATATTAATGGATAGATGAATGGTTGGTTGGAAGGATAAATGGATGGTGGGAAGGAGGGGATGGATAGATAGATATTTAGATAGACAATAAAACATTGGATGGATGGTTGGATGGATAGATAGATAGATAGATAGACAGATAGAAAGAAGAATGGATGGGTGGTTGGATAGATAGATAGATAGATAGATAGATAGATAGATAGATAGATAGATAGATAGATAGATAGATAGATAGATAGATAGATAATAAAATATGAATGTATAGATGAATGGTTGGTTGGAAGGATAAATGGATGGAGGGAAGGAGGGGATGGATAGATAGATATTTAGATAGTTAAAAAAAGAATGGATGGGTGGTTGGATAGATAGATAGATAGATAGATAGATAGATAGATAGATAGATAGATAGATAGATAGATAGATAAAAAAATAATGGATGGGTGGTTAGTTGGATAGATAGATAGATAGATAGATAGATAGATAGATAGATAGATAGATAGAATATTAATGGATAGATGAATGGTTGGTTGGAAGGATAAATGGATGGTGGGAAGGAGGGGATGGATAGATAGATAGATAGATAGATAGATAGATAGATAGATAGATAGATAGATAGATAGATAGATAGATAGATAGATAGATAGATAGATAGATAGATAGATAGGTAGATAGATAGAATATGGATGGATGGGTGAATGGATAGATGATTGGTTGGATAAATAGATAGATAGTTATACAAAGATGATAATAGATATATAGATTCCATACATCATACATAACCCCATATAACAATGACAGAAGGTGCACGCACACCACAAGTACTCCTATAAAACATATATATTTATAGAATGGTACAAGCAAGGCCTTAGTATATTTATAAACATATTTCCATACTGTATATATTATTAGCATAATGCATGCATAATACCATACATAACACATTTCTGAACTGTATATTTATAACAAGGGTAGTGATAATGCATATTTTAATTAATAATAAGGGCATCAATAATCTGCTTTGATTTAAATAGCATATCGTTTACATAAAGCAGATACATGAATGTAATATATACATATAGATAGATAGATAGTATATAAAATATATTATGCACAAACGCATTTAATTGTCAAATGGCCAGCGAGGAAGAGAGATTTGTTTCGAGGGGGGTGAATGATTGCTCTTTAAAGCAAAAGTCTACTTTCTTAAGCAGTCATTTAATACATATACAGTAAATATATATATATAAAACACTGTGAGCGGCATTGTTTTTGTAATGCTGAGGGAGGGCTGTCTTCATCCTCGGGGAAGGCCTGTTGACATCTAGACCTATGTGACAATATAGACAGGTGGAGATAAGCCTGCTTTATGGAAGCTTCAGGGGTCAAAGTAGAGGTGTAACTTTAGGAGGATGGGGCAGGCTGTGACTTCAAACATACAGTATGTGTGTAATAAGATAAAATCTTTATGCAGTATATTTCCTTGTGCATTTCCTCTCTTTAATCTCTAGATCCCGAAGTTCCACTTTAAAGTTGAAACTCAAGGAGAAAAAACTTTGGCCGTACAGATGGTCAAACCTAGGAGACAGTTTACGGTTTGGACGTAAGGGACAACTTGCGTCTATTCATTGTTGTTACCTGAAAAATAAGCCGCTTAGTTTTTGTTATGAAGGCAATTTTTATCACACCTATCTAGCCCATTGACTTCAAAGTCTCTCAAAACTGCAATATGCGGGAAAAAAAATTTGTCTGCGCGCGATGCTGACGTCCCAGATTGCCTCCGCTTCACACTCCACCGGCTTAACCAATAAAACCGAGACCGTAAGTCCTCCCAAAGATCTTCTGCAACTTGCTGATCACTTCCTGCCTTCGTCCATTACGGGAGGCACTCATTTTCACCCGAGCTATTATTGGATCATGAGATCAGGGCTGCGTCGAGGTCGTTAAGCGCTTCCATTGCTCCGAATGGCCGTTGTGCCCCTATCAGGTATCATAATGTTGGGTTTGCTTATTGTGCAGATTGCTTAAGTTGCAAATTGCACATTAGCCAGCTTAAACACCTGGCAGTTTCAATCATTAGAATGCGGAGCCCCACTTTACGGGGTCCCACAAGGATGCTATGATTGGTCGGAGCCGCAAATGAATGTTATGTGATTATGATAAGTGAAGGAAGGCGGTGAGGGGGGGGGGGGTAGTGGTGAAAAATAGACAAAGTGGAGAAGAGCGGAGATCTGAATAACAATGTAAAGAAGAGAATGGAGACGTGTCTTTTTATTTAACCCCTTCCATACCGGGCCATTGTCAAATAACGCCGGCAGGAACCCTCTCTCCCTCCGGGTGGACGTCATATGAAGTCCTGGGTTTGAGGGGGGATATCTGAATGATGGGTGCAGCTAGAGGCATCATTCAGATATCCTTTTGTAGTGCCGGCGATCCTGCGCACCATAAGAATGATCATAGCGGCAGTTCCACCGCTTGATCGTTCTTATAGGCGGCGGGAGGGGACAACCCCCCCCCTCCCGCCGCCATACGGTGCTTCTCTGGGCTCCCCGTGCCATCGGGGACCCGGAGAGAATCGTCCGTCGCCATTGGTGGGTCACGTGACGAGCATAGAGATGACTGGTGAACAGATGGTCACCAGTCATCTCTATGATCGTCGGAGGCCCGGGCGCGATGTGATGACGTCACGCCCGGGTCCTCAAATGTAAACAAAGCCGCCATTGCGGCTGTAAGTATGAGATCAGTGAATTTTTTTTCCCCGATCTCATGCTTTCTAGCCTGGAGGAGAGATGTGGGGTCTTATTGACCCCGCATCTCTCAATAAAGAGGACCTGTCACACACATTCCTATTACAAGGGGTGTTTACATTCCTTGTAATAGGAATAAAAGTGATCAAAAAAAAAAAAGTGTAAAAAAAAAGTCAAAATAAAAAAAATAAGTAAAATAAAAAAAATAGTTTTTATTTTTTTTAAAACGCCCGTCCCCAATAGCTCACGCTTAGAAGCGAACACACACGTAAGTCCCGCCCGCATATGTAAACGCCGTTTAAACCACATATGTGTTAGAGCGCGTGCAACAATTCTAGCACTAGACCTCCTCTGTAACGCTAAACCTGGTAACCTGTAAAAAATTTCAAAGCGTCGCCTATGGAGATTTTTAAGTACCGAAGTTTGGCACCATTCCATGAGTGTGCGCAATTTTAAAGCGTGACATGTTAGGTATCTTTTTACTCGGCGTAACATAAGCTTTCATATTTTACAAAAAAATTGGGATAACTTTACTGTTTTGTTATTTTTTAATTCATGAAACCATTTTTTTCCCCAAAAAAAGGCGTTTGAAAAATTATTGCGCAAATACCGTGCAAGATAAAAAGTTGCAACGACCGTCATTTTATTCCCTAGGGTGTCTGCTAAAAAAAAACATATTTAATGTTTGGGGGTTCTGAGTAATTTTCTAGCAAAAGAATGATGATTTGTACATGTAGGAGAGAAGTGCCAGAATAGGCCCGGTATGGAAGTGGTATAAAAAGCCCTGTATGGAAGTGGTTAAAGTGAACCTGAACTCAAAAAGGTGAAGATCGGCTGTGCTATTGGGAACATTTAGGAATTATTGTGCTTTAGCACTACCCTGAAAAGGTGACCTTTTGCCTTCAATTCCTTCTGAAAAATATTAGTGCACTTTCTGCCTCATAACAGTATATCTGCAGTGTGAGATCATAGGCAGTGGTCCCCAACCTCAGTCCTTAAGTACCACCAACAGGTTATGTCTTCAGGGTCTCCTTCTCCTTGCACTGGTGCTTTAAATCAGTACCAGTGGCCTGGTATTTATGACATTTTATCTAATTGAAATTTCCAAAACATGGTCTGTTGGGGGTCCTTAAAGCGGAGGTTCACCCACATATTTAAGTTTTATTTCAGCAGTCACTCTTATCAAGAAAATAAACCGAACACTAACATTTTTTTTTTCTCTCTCTGTAGTTTTCTTTATTATGAATTCTTTACTCCTACTTCCGGGATTTCCTCCCGCGGGAGTAGGCGTGTCGTTTGCTGGGCTCTCATTTCGCAATGGCTCCTGGGAGCAAATTGTCCTGCTTCCCAGGAGTAATATTGAACCTCCTTCCTTTCAGATATCACGATAAGTGTATCGTCACGTGACTCGTCTAGCCGGTCACGTGACGAGGGCGGATGAATGCCGGGAGAGACGCATTCATCACTACCCGGAAGAATATGCTTGTGGGCTTCAAGATGCCCACAAGCAAAATGGCAATAGCAGGAAGAGTTTTATAAACTCTTTTTTTAGCGCAAAACGGACGGGGGAGGTTTTAAAGTGCCGGAGACGTGAGTAATTATAATGCATACGTTTTTAGATTGAATGCATATAAAAAAAAAAATGTATGGACCGCAGAACCTCCGCTTTAAGGACTGAGGTTGGGAAACACTGATCTAAGGAACTGCAATTAGTGATGAGTAAAATACACTATATTATCAAAAGTATTAGGACACCTGCCTTTACACGCACATGAACTTTAATGGCACCCCAGTCTTAGTCCGTAAGGTTCAATATTGAGTTGGTCCACCCTATGAAGCTATAACAGCCTCAACTCTTCTAGGAAGGATGTCCACAAGGTTTAGTGTGTCTATGGGAATTTTTGACCATTCTTCCAGAATCGCATTTGGGAGGTCACTCACTGGTGTGCACAAGAAGGCCTGGCTTGCAGTCTACGCTCTAATTCATCCCAAAGGTGTTCTATCGGGTTGAGGTCAGGACTCTGTGCTGGCCAGTCAAGCTCCTCCCCCCCAAACTCGCTCATCCATGTCTTTATGGACCTTGCTTTGTGCACTGGTCCAAATCATTTGGTGGAGGGGGGATTATGGTGGGGGATTGTTTTTCAGGGGTTGGGCTTGGCCCCTTAGGTCCAGTGAAGGGAACTCTTAAGGTTTCAGCATACCAAGAGATTTTGGACAACTTCAAGCTCCCAACTTTGTGGGAACAGTTTGGGGATGGCCCCTTCCTGTTCCAACAAGACTGTGCACAAGTGCACACCAGAAAGGTCCATAAAGACATGGATGAGCGAGTTTGGAGTGGAGGAACTTAACTGGCCTGCACAGAGTCTTGAACTCAACCCAATAGAACACCTTTGGGATGAATTCGAGTGGAGACTGTGAACCAGGCCTTCTCGTCCAACATCAGCACCTGACCTCACAAATGCGCTTCTGGAAGAATGGTCAAACATTCCCATAGACACACTCCTAAACCTTGTGGACGGCCTTCCCAGAAGAGTTGAAGCTGTTATAGCTGTAAAGGGTGGGCCAACTCAATATTGAACCCTACGGACCAAGACTGGGATGTCATTAAAGTTCATGTGCGTGCAAAGGCAGGTGTCCCAATACTTTTGGTAATACCGTGTATATATTTAAAACCCCTTTGGAATTATTTTCTTTTTATTATTGGTTGCTGGGATTGAGTACAGGAAAATGTATTTTATTAAAGTATGTCATTTTTTGTTTCCCTTGTACCAATGCTTAAAGCGGAGGTCCACACAAAAATGGAACCTCCACTTTTCGGAACCCCCCCCCCCCTCCGGTGTCACATTTGGCACCTTTCAGGGGGGAGGGGGTGCAGATACCTGTATAATACAGGTATTTGCACCCACTTCCAGGCATAGACTCCCGTAGGATTCACGCCCCTTCCCGTCCCCATCCCCCGCTGTCTTCTGGGAAACAAACAGGTCCCAGAAGACGACGCACAGCGCGACTCACACATGCGCAGTAGGAAACCGGTAAATGAAGCCGCAACGCTTAATTTCCTGATTCCCTCACTGAGGATGGCGGCAGGGGCAGCCTGAGAGCCGAGCGATTGCTTGGCTTCGGCTGCCGACATTGCGGGCACCCTGTATAATACAGGTATTTGCACCCACTTCCAGGCATAGACTCCTGTAGGATTCACGCCCCTTCCCGCCCCCCCCCCCCCCCCCCCCCGCTGTCTTCTGGGAAACACACAGGTCCCAGAAGACAGGGTGGACCAGGTACGACGCGCAGCGCGACTCGCACATGCGCAGTAGGAAACCGGGAAGGGAAGCAGCAACGCTTCACTTCCTGATTCCCTCACCGAGGATGGCGGCGGGGGCAGCTGAGAGCCGAGCGATTGGATGCCGACATTGCGGGCACCCTGGACAGGTAAGTGTCCATTTATTAAAAGTCAGCAGCTGCAGTATTTGTAGCTGCTGGCTTTTAATATTTTTTTTAGGCGGACCTCCGCTTTAAAAATAAAATAGGTGACTTCTAACTGTACTTATCATTCATAGCAATGTCCTATGCTTGACCTAAAATTACCGGAATTTTGTTGACAGAACAGAATTGAGAGCCTGTTTGATGTCACAAACGCAAACCTCATCAAACCTTTTAAACTTGTACTACAAAATAGGGAAATTAAGATATTCTCAGGGTCTCTGTCCATTACCCTCCCCCCCCCCCCCCCCCACACTTCTTCACAGAGAAATTCACCTCCAACGTCAGCAAGATTTGACGACTTGGGAGGACTAGCCTGTTCTAGGCCTTACAGCAGCAAAACCTCGGCACTTCATTTTCTTGTCTGGGGCTGCGTTTTTAAGCTGACATTGACAAGTTTCTGGAGCTCTTTCTTTTTTCGTCCACCAAATCACTTCAAATCATTTCTAAATGAAGAACAGAAAACTCCTTCAGCAGAACTCTGAGCCCAGAATTTCCTATTCCGGTACACTCAGCCGAATCCTAATGTTCTGTATAGAAAGCTGAGAGCCAAGTCATCGTCAGCATAACGTGCCAAAAGATTAAGCCAATTTGAAATTAGTCATGTGCTTATGTACAGGTTAGTGGGCGAGCCAAATAGGGCAGGTGCTTAGAGAAGAAGGACTACTTAGGTGGCATCACGGAAGGCGGTAAAGAGGGTACAAGAACGAAGGAGACCGGATGATGTGCAAGAAAAAGCCATTGGTCGCACGTCTTCACAATGACAAGCTATCCCAGGAACCCAGAATTCTCAAATCTGGACACAGGAAACGAACAATAAAAAGATACATTGAAACTCTATCTACACAATATATGTATATAACCAACTGTTGGACCAACCCATTCCTGAGCTGTCCTGACATCTCATCTGGCTCCCAACATGGCTTGGGCTACAGCCAATGTTAAAGAATCAATAAAATAATATCAGATACTCTACAAGCAGAAAATTCTCATATCTTTCTTCTTCTCATTCAACTAAAACTTTTTGGGAGTTTTGTTTAAAAAAGTGGTCTCCAAACTGTGGTCAGATGCAGTACTTTGCTTGCCTTTATCCGCCCCTTGGGGCACTATTCCTCGCATAATTCCTCCTACTGACAGCAATGATGGGGCACTATTCCTCCCACTGACACAAACAATGGGGGCACTATTCCTCCCACTGACACAAACAACGGGGGCTATTCCTCCCACTGACAGCAATGATGGGGCACTATTCCTCCCACTGACACAAACAATGGGGCACTATTCCTCCCACTGACACAAACAACGGGGCACTATTCCTCCCACTGACACAAACAACGGGGCACTATTCCTCCCACTGACACAAACAACGGGGCACTATTCCTCCCACTGACACAAACAACGGGGCACTATTCCTCCCACTGACACAAACAACGGGGCACTATTCCTCCCACTGACACAAACAACGGGGCACTATTCCTCCCACTGACACAAACAACGGGGGCACTATTCCTCCCACTGACACAAACAACGGGGCACTATTCCTCCCACTGACACAAACAACGGGGGCACTATTCCTCCCACTGACACAAACAACGGGGCACTATTCCTCCCACTGACACAAACAACGGGGCACTATACCTCCCACTGACACAAACAACGGGGCACTATTCCTCCCACTGACACAAACAACGGGGCACTATTCCTCCCACTGACACAAACAACGGGGGCACTATTCCTTCCACTGACACAAACAACGGGGGCACTATTCCTCCCACTGACACAAACAACGGGGGGCACTATTCCTTCCACTGACACAAACAACGGGGGCACTATTCCTCCCACTGACACAAACAACGGGGGCACTATTCCTCCCACTGACACAAACAACGGGGCACTATTCCTCCCACTGACACAAACAACGGGGGCACTATTCCTCCCACTGACACAAACAACGGGGCACTATTCCTCCCACTGACACAAACAACGGGGCACTATTCCTCCCACTGACACAAACAACGGGGCACTATTCCTCCCACTGACACAAACAACGGGGGCACTATTGATCTTTTATTGAAAAGAATCAAGCAACCAATTTTTATACAAAAGTAAAAAACAAAACCATAGTACAAAACTTCAACAGAAAACAAAGGAATACACATCCATGTTCAGAATATATACAATATATACATAATCCACGACCAAAACATCCCTAGAAAACTATCTACATAAAGCAGCAGAGAGGGCCTAAGAGGCACAACCCATCACCTATGTACGCAGCCATTTATCAAAAATTCATCAAAAATACTGATAATCTAGGGTGATAAGAGACAGACAGCCACACCCGGGAAAGAGACTCCTGGCAGTCAGGGAGGCTTGAAACCCCTCCACGCCTTCAACCAAGCCCCCTGACCCCGCTTGTCTCTCTCAAGCTCCCGAATCTTCCCCACCTCATGCAAAATGTCACACACCACCACCTCAACAGGAAGGAGTTTTTGCCGAATGCTGACCTGACACCGTGCGTTCCAGGTGAAATAACGGACTACTAGGCTAACTAAAAAAAGTGTATCCAAACAAAAAACTCCACCGGTATTGAATGCTCCGTACACCCACTCAGCATAACCCAGCCTGGAGAGGAAAGGGACACCGAGGGCCCGCCCCACCTGTTTGTACACCTCTATGTTAAAAGGGCAATGAAGCAGAAAATGATCCATAGTCTCCTCCTCATCTGCACACTCCTCCCGAGGACAGCTACGATCCATCCCACTGCGGAATTTCAAATTGCCCCGAACATAGAGCTTCCCATGGAAGCACAACCAGGCCAGATCCCTAAATTTAGGGGGTACTCTATCCAAATTAATCAGTCTTAACCCCGCCCTCAAAACTGGGCCCGGGCAATCCCTTAAGGCCAGTGGGTCATGAAAGACTTCGCTCAAGACTCGACTCATAAGGACTTTCCTTGGAACCGATCTGAGATCTTCAGCCGACAATCGCCACTGCCGCAGTAACTTCAGGCACGGAGCGACATAGGCTGGTAGCTGACCACGATGACCCCTGCGATTCTTCACTTGGCCACCTTCTTCCCAAAGTCGTAGAAAAGGCCTAAACCAAGATCTAAATATGCCTACCCATCCAGGAGGTTCCACTGCAAGCATATTACCAATGTTAAACTTTAGAAATAGCAGTGAAAAGAAAAGAACTGGGTTGACCATACCTAAGCCACCCTCCCTCCTGGATAGGTAGGTGACATTCCTCTTGATGGGGTTCAGTCTGTTCCCCCACAGCATCTGGAAGAACACACTACTGACCCTAGCATAGAGAGACACTGGCAAGATGCAGACAAAGCTGACATACAAGAAGATCGGAATCAGGTAAGTCTTAATCAGATCAACCCTTTCCCTCATAGATAACTTCCATCTCTTCCAGCTGACCACCTTAGTATTGGCAATTTCCAGTCTGCCTTCCCAGTTTTTGAGGCCATAATCGCCGGGTCCAAATTCAATGCCTAGTATCTTAATTCTTTCCTGGGGCACTGGAAAGGTGTCCGGGAGATCAAAACCCTCACCATCCTTTCCCATCCAGAAAACTTCAGTCTTTTCCTGATTGATCTTGGAGCCTGATGCTTCAGAATACCGTGATGTCAGAGAGACCACCTCCTCCGCTTCATCCGTCCCAGTGACAATCACCGACACATCATCCGCATAGGCAACAACCCTCAATGGCGGCTCACCCGGGAGCCCCACTGGTACCCCACACAACATGCCGCTCTCTAGCCTCCTGACGAAGGGGTCGATTGCAAACACATAGAGCAGGGGACTCAGGGGACAACCCTGGCGCACCCCGGAGCCAACCTCAAAGGACTGTCCAACCCAACCATTAACAAGAGGGAAGCTTTCTGCCCCCTTATACAAGACTTTCAGCCAATCGACAAAACCACCCGGCAGACCGTACTTACTAAGGAGCAACCACAGGTACTCATGGTTAACACGATCAAAAGCCTTTGCCTGATCCAATGTCAGCAAATACTTTCCCCAGCCTGCAGCCCTGCACCGCTCCAAGGCCTCCCGGACAGCTAAAACCGCTGTGAAGGTGCTCCTACCCTGGACCGAACAGTGCTGATGGCGAGAAAGCAAAGACTCTGCCACTGACGATAGGCGCCAGAAAAATATCTTTGCCAGTATCTTTCTATCGACATTAAGAAGGCTGATGGGGCGCCAATTCTCAATCATCGAAGGATCTTTACCCTTTGAAAGAAGAATCACAGCCGAGTGCCTCATGGAAGGGGAAAGCACCCCCTCAGCAAGGCAACTGTTAAAAACCTCTACCAAATGCGGGGCCAGAATAGACTTAAAGGCTTTGTAAAACTCAGCCGTCAAGCCATCTGGTCCAGGCGACTTTTTGATGGCAAGCTGTTCAATTGCCCTCATCACCTCTTCGACTGTGATCTCCTCTGTCAAATTCATCAATGGAACATCTCCACCATTTAGACCTGGAGTAGAGTCCAAAAAGCTTTCCATCTTGTCACGATCAAGCTCTTTCCTCCCAAGAAGGTCGGCATAAAAGGACCTCACGACCTCCAGAATCCCTGACCTGGACTTTGTCAAGGAACCTGTACTGTCCTTAAGGCCAACGACCGTTTTAACAGCTACACCTTGTTTGCAGTTCTGGTAAGGGTCAGGCGAGTGGTACTTCCCATAGTCCCTCTCCAGAACCAAAGAGGCATGCCGGTCATATTGACACTTCCTGAGAAGGAGTTTCACTTCGGAGATTGCCCCAGGATCTCCTCCTCTCGAGACAAGAATATCCAGCTTCCTCCGTAAACGTTGGTAGGTCATGTATTTATTAAACTGATTTCTATTGGCTAGGCCCCTGAAGAATCCAGCGATCCTCTTTTTGGTCAGCTCCCACCACTCAGCCTTGCTGCTACAAAAGTCCAGGATGGTCACCTGTGCCTGAAAGAATTCCTCAAAGGATTGTCTAACATGTTCTTCCTTGAGTAGTGTCGAATTTAATCTCCAGATGCCCTTGCCCCTCTGAGGGGCGTCTGAAGCATTCAGTACCACAGATAGCATACAGTGATCAGAGAACTCTACTGCTTGCACCACTGGGGGCGAGAAAGCAGAGGCCTCCTTCAAAAAAAACCTATCTATCCTACTCTGACTATTACCACGATGAAAAGTGAACCCGGTGTCATCTGGGAGGTGCTTAATGTGCACATCCTCAAGACCAGCATCCCTAACCATACTATTTAAAAAAACGCTATCATATCCCAGCCTGTCCTTGAAGTCCTTCCTGTCCTTGGGCCTAGTTACTGTATTAAAGTCACCTCCAAAGACCACTTGCCGGGATGTAAAAAGAAATGGCTTGATCCTTGTAAAAAGGCATTTCCTGTCCCACTTTGTGTGCGGCCCATAAACATTGATTAGGCGCAGGTCCTGCCCTCCCACAAGGACGTCTAAGACCATACATCTCCCAATCTCCACCTCAATAACCCGCCGGACAGTTACCATGCCGGTTTTAAACAACACCGCCACACCGCCGTAAGGCTCGGCCGCAAGAGACCAGTAAGATGGACCATACCTCCACTCTCTCTTGGCCATATGAATATCTGCCAAGGAGGTGAGCCTAGTCTCTTGCAAAAATAAAATTTCAGCATCTAATTGGCTGAACAAAAAGAAGGCCATAGAACGAGCTCTTACTGACTTAATGCTGGCGACATTAATTGTCACCACTTTTAACGGAGGGGGAACCGCCATTTGGGTTATTGGGTGGATTGCTTCTTAGCTCCCCTCTGCTGCTCATCACCAGAAGCCTCTCTCTTTCTAGAGGCCGCCTCAAAGTCCATTTCAGAATCGGAACTTCTTTCAGAAGAAGCTCCAGATGCAGAATTATCCCACTTGGAGGACCTATGACGGCTGGAGACAGAAACCGGAGCTTCTCGTCCCCGTTCCGTCCTCACCGCCTGCCTCTTCCGCCTCCCAACCTTCCTTCTCTCCTCCAGGTACTGCAGGTCAGCCTCAGAGATGCCCTCATCTCTTACTTTTTCCTTTAAAGTCTTTCCACAAGACTTCTTTACAGAGGAAGGGGCGCCCATTTTAGTACACGCTGGTGGGGGGGGTGATCCCTTTAAGTCAGACTCGGGAGGGGTAGACTCCTGGGGGGTAACAGACTCGGGGGGCACAGACTTGGAAGGTTCCGACACAAGAGGAGAGGGTACAGTAGGCTGGGGGGACACAGAGACAGAAACAGAAGGAGTACTTACAGACACAGGAGGGGTGGCCACAGGAACTGGAGAGGGATCCTGAGCAGGACCAGGGGAGGGGGTCACCGCAGAGGAGGATGGTACACCAGGGGTCTCACCCTCCATCCTGTCCAGCCTTGACATGTCCTCTACTACCTCCTTCTCCATATTGTGCCAGGCTTCAGGACATCTGCTGTAGGGGTGGCCAAGGCGCAGGCACAGGTTGCACCTGATCATCTTAGTGCAGTCCTTAGCCATATGACCCTGACCCCGACACACTGAACACATCAAGGCTGAACAGGAGGAGCTCAAGTGCCCCTTTTCTCCACAGCGGTGACACAGCTTCGGCTGACCAGGGTAGAAAACAGTCATCCTATCCCTCCCTATGAAAGCTGAGGAGGGCAGGTGACGGACAACATTCCCATCCCTGGCCAACCTGACTGTTACCGACCATCCCCCAGTCCAGATGTTACGCTCATCATGGATTTTATTAGGTTTGGTCAAAACTTCCCCATAGTTCCTTAACCAGACCTCTAGATCCCGAGCAGGAACACTCTCATTGGTCAGGATAATGGTTATTTTTTTTACTGTTGACCTCTGAGAAACCGCAACTGGGACCAGACCTTCCCATTCAGGTCTTGACCTGCACCGAGCCTCATATCGCTCCCAGAACAGGTCAAGACCCTCTGGCCTGGTGAAGCTAACTGTATAGTCCCTTGTCCCAGCTACGTGTATAAAGGCATACAGGTCATTTGCACCAAAACCCATCTCCAATATCAAGTCCACCACTGCACGCCGTGCTGGAGGGATGGCACCACCTTCCCATTTCAGGATAACTACATTACGTCTTGGACCCCCAGCAGAAGCCAGAGACCCAAGACCAGATCTTGGGGTGCTCAAGGTGGCAGCTTGCAGTGGAAAACCCCGCTTGGGAGCGGGACTACCAGGAGCAGAGTGTGCCACCTGTGCAAAAGTAGGTTTATCAGGGCCAAGGGCTGACACTGAAGCCACATCACTCTGTATATTATTATTATTATCAACTGTATGAACTGAAATGGCAGGATCTGTAGCAGGATTGTTCATCACACTGGTACTGGGGTGATTGTTATCAGTCACAGAACTATTCAAATTCCCATCAGTAATGGTCACAGTTGCTGCAATACCAGCTGTCTCCTGATGCTGCACTGTAGAGTCCTCAGCAGCAGTGGGGCAAACAGCTTTGGACTCAGCCAAAGAAGGGTTAATGGGCTGTGCTGACACTTGCAGTCCATCCACAGAAATGACATTTTTTAAATGTAACTCTTGCTGCATTGCAGCCTCAGCAGGCACAACATTGCTGCATACAGGACTAGCAGCCTGATTGTCATTAGGCACATTGTCAGTCACAGTGTTAAAAGGAACAAAAACAGTCTTATCCACAACATGGGACTTAGCAGGCTTCACTTTATCAGGTACATCATCAGTAATGTCTTCCTCATTAAACACCATCTGATCCCCCCGCATAGGAGACTCCATTACCTGGATGGCCCTCAGCATACCTCCAGATTCCTGGGAAGGCCTGGGGCTTCTTACCTCTCCCTGGGGGGGCAGGGGGTCAGAACTGGGGGTCTCCTCCTCCTCCACCTCCATCTTTGTCACCCTTCCAAACCTCTTGTCGTTGCAAAACTTCTCTTTAAAGGGCCCATCTCTGCCTTCCATCATGGCCACGATGGTCTCCTGATGATCCACACGGACCTTGGCCAGCTGGATTTCCGGATCCATGGATCCCCGTTTCTGGCTATGTAAGCCCTCACGTTGCCTTCGCAGGCGCTTCAACTCCGCTCTCAGCTTGTAGAGCTTGTCCCTCTCCCTGTTCAGGACCTTAATCCCGGCCACCACTCGCTCCCGAATGGCCTCCGAGCCTTCATCCTCACCAGGGGCAGAGAGATCGGCTTGTGCAGAGGATGGCAGTTCACCCGACGGCCCAGGAGATGGCTGGGAGCTTCCAGCAGGAGAGGCCCTGCTGGCCTCCATGGCCTCCCCAGAAAGGGGGCCAGGGAGCTGGGAGAGATTTCACCACCACTCCCCTCTCACAGAGCAGCTTCAGAGGCACCTTCCTCCTGACACACCTGTGCTCCAATGATGGGCGGGGCACTATTCCTCCCACTGACACAAACAACGGGGCACTATTCCTCCCACTGACACAAACAACGGGGGCACTATTCCTCCCACTGACACAAACAACGGGGGCACTATTCCTCCCACTGACACAAACAACGGGGCACTATTCCTCCCACTGACAAAACAACGGGGGCACTATTCCTCCCACTGACACAAACAACGGGGACACTATTCCTCCCACTGACACAAACAACGGGGCACTATTCCTCCCACTGACACAAACAACGGGGCACTATTCCTCCCACTGACACAAACAATGGGGGCACTATTCCTCCCACTGACACAAACAACGGGGCACTGTTCCTCCCACTGACAAAACAACGGGGGCACTATTCCTCCCACTGACACAAACAACGGGGACACTATTCCTCCCACTGACACAAACAACGGGGGCACTATTCCTCCCACTGACACAAACAACGGGGGCACTATTCCTCCCACTGACACAAACAACGGGGGCACTATTCCTCCCACTGACACAAACAACGGGGCACTATTCCTCCCACTGACACAAACAACGGGGGCACTATTCCTCCCACTGACACAAACAACGGGGGCACTATTCCTCCCACTGACACAAACAACGGGGGCACTATTCCTCCCACTGACACAAACAACGGGGGCACTATTCCTCCCACTGACACAAACAACGGGGGCACTATTCCTCCCACTGACACAAACAACGGGGGCACTATTCCTCCCACTGACACAAACAACGGGGGCACTATTCCTCCCACTGACACAAACAACGGGGCACTATTCCTTTCATTGATGCCAATAGTGTGCACTATTCCGTCCATTGACACCAGCGACACTATTCCTCCCACTAATACCAATGACTACTGTCCACAGGAGTAATGCAATTTTTTTACTCCAACTGACCACCAAGCCTGAGACATTGTTTACTCCCAGTGACACTGGAGCATTTTTAATTTATTTTTTATTGAAAGTATGTGTAACATAACAATTATGTGCAAAATCGCGGACGCAGCCGCTATGTCAAGTATACAGATGGAACAATATGTTCGTGTAGGAGAATCAACAAATCATATAGGATATAACATGGCTTGTTTTGTAACTTATTAGGCGTAATAATTAGACATGTGCACTGCCGAAAAATTTGTTTTCTTTCGTTTTTTTGGTTTTTTTGCTTTTTTCGGAAATTCTAAAAAAAAAACGCTTTTTTCGAAAATTCGGGAAATTCGAAAAATTCGGTTTGTTCATTTTCGTTTTTTTGTTTTTTTTTTTTTGCTTTTTTCGGAAATTCGGGAAATTCGAAATTCCGAAATTCCGAATTTCCGAATTACGAATTTTAGAATTACGAATTTTCAAATTTCCGAATTTCCAAAAAAACAAATAAAACGAAAACGAAAAAAAAAACGATTTTTTCTAATTTCCAAAAAAAGCAAAAAAAACAATTTCCGATTTTCGGAAATTCGGAAATTCTAAAAATTCGGAATTCGGAAATTCAACTTTCCAAATTTCCGATTTTCGAATTTTAGATTTTCGAATTTTTGATTTTTCAATTTTGCAATTTCGGATTTTGCAATTTTGGATTTTCGAAACTCGAATTTTCGAAATTTCCAATTTTAGAATTTTCGAAATTCGGAAATTCGGAATTTCGGAAATTCGGAATTTCGGAAATTCGGAAATTCGCAATGCCGAAGTTCCGAAATTCCGAATTTCCGAAATTCCGAAATTCTAAATTTCCGAAATCTGAAAATCCGAAAATACGGGAATTGAAAAATTCGGAAATTAAAAAATTCGGAAATTAAAAAATTCGGAAATTCGGAAATTCGAAATTTCGGAAATTCGAAATTTCGGAAATTCGAAAATCCGAAAATTCGGAAATTAAAAAATTCAGAAATTCAGAAATTTTGGAATTAACAAATTTCTCTAAATTCGTGAAAAGCGAATTAGAAACAAAACGAATTGCACATGTCTAGTAGTAATTGATATTCTATCAGCTATCGATCGGAGAGGACAAGTATGGGTATCGTGGTGATAGATCTGGTGGTCAGGTTTGGCTGTGGGAACCCTAAATTTGGGTATGATGCGTTTAAAAAAAAAGTGGGGGTAGGCCGGGGGAAGGGGGGGCAGGGAAAGTGGGTACTAGGAGGCCTAGGGAGGGTGTCTCTGTCTGTTGCCATGTGTGGAGGTTGTATATAAGGGACAACTCAGGGTAGGGAAAGAGGCGAAGTGAGATAGGTTGGAGAGGGGAAAGTAGGGGAGAGGTTCCTCTGTTTACTCGATTCTCTACCACAGCTCTCGGGGATCATTCATGTCATAGCTTGTTTATACTCATCTGTTGTAGTAAAGTGTAGCCAGCAAGACCACGATTTACAGAACTTAGAGGGTGTGTCATATGCTTGATGTATCAGTTCCTCCATTTCCGCATTTTTTTGTATGCGTTGAAGCATTTTCTACCTCCGCTGGCCAAGGTCCAGCCCACCTAAGGTTTATAGGACAGTAAACTGTCCCATTGTTTGTAAAGTTTGTAGACCCTGAGTAAACCGTTACCAAAGGCTTCAAACAAACTCATTCATAAGTCCTTATTTTCCTCTAGAGATCCGAGGTTCCAAGTGATGGACACCATGGCATTCTAAACGGGTGCGGTTAGGTCCTGCTCAGAACTTTCACTCTCAATGGAGTCTCGGGAATGCTCTATGTTTGACCTAAAATTTGACCCACATTTTTTTTACAGTAAAAACCAAGAATGTATTTTGTGTTTACTGACACAAAAATGTTTTCTTTACTTACATACAAAATAGAACTGGAATAGAATGGGTTTTAAAATCCTTATCCTACTTGTCCTACCAGAACCTTTCTTTGTTTTGGGTAATCCATTGATCATAACTCTGTCACCTATATCCAGTCACCATGTAAGGTGTCAAGAAAAAAGTAGATTGTCTAATGCCCTGTACACACGAGCGGAATTTCCGTCGGAAAAAAGTTGGGTGGTTTTTCCGATGGAATTCCGCTCAAGCTTGGCTTGCATACACACGGTCACACTAAAGTTCTCTGAACTTTTGAGCGTTAAGAACGCGGTGACGTACAACACTACGACGAGGCGAGAAAAAGAAGTTCATTGCTTCCGAGCATGCGTAGAATTGTTTCGGGGAATGCGTGTTTTTTTTCCCATCGGAATTGCATACAGATGATAGGAATTTTTTCCGTCTGAAAAATTGAGAACCAGCTCTCAAACTTTTGCTGGCAGAAATTCCGCCAGAAAAAGTCTGATGGAGCCTACACACGGTTGGAAATTCAGATAAAAAGCTCACATCGGACTTTTGCTGTACAGGGCATTAAGAGTTGAAGGTGTTAAAGTTTGTGGAACCACTCTGTTGAACTACCAATCCCATGAAGCCTTGTGCAGGTGTCAATCCTTTGATTTGCATGGCTTAGGCAGGCCATAGATGATGTGAATTACTTTCCTGCATCCTGTGCAAATCGCTTGATTCCCCCATCAACACAATTGGTGTTGATGGGGAAATTCTTCCCACAAAGCTATTGTGTTCTCGTAGCGGGTGCGGGGAGTAATCCCTCCCGGAAGAAAACAGTGATTACTGCTATCAGCTAAAACCGCTGGCAATAATCACATGTCGACAATCAGCCTGCCCATAGATGGTTGGAATCCATTCCAGCCATCTATGGAAGGCTTTAAAGTGTGAATTGTTAAATCGCCAGGGCAAAGGTGTTAAAAGGGCATTTTATGTAGGCGAAGGATGCTGCTTGGTATACTGTAAAACATCTTCAGCATTACCAAACCAGTCCAGATGAATGTGACTTAGGCCCCTTTCACACTAGTGCGACTTCAAAGTCGTGCGATTTTACCGCGATTTTGCCACGATTTGCGGCCGCAATTTCAGGGAATGCCTGTGTAAGTGGCATCAAAATCGGACCAAAGTAGTGCAGGGACTACTTTGAAGTCGGAACGACTTGAAGTCGTACTAATATGAATGGTTGTCATTGGAAATCATGGGAAACGACTTGTCGTGCTACTTTGCCATCACAAATCGTGGGACAAGTCGTATAAGTGTGAAAGGGGCCTAACTACTGCTAGCTACTTCAAGGAATCGTATTCATAAGCCCCAATTCTTTCCATAGATTTGAGGTTCCAAGAAATGGATACCATGGCATTACACACCAAGACGGTTAAGCCCATCTTAAAGCGTTCTCTAACATCTGAAGTCATTCATTCCCCATCACAGGAGGAGGCTGTTTATTTTCCGCTCGCGGTGGAGTCTGGGCGAAGTTTACTAATAATTAGGGCCGACCCCATAAAGCTCATGTGGTGAGAGGCAAATACCGGCTGCAAACTGAGGCTGTCAGGAGGCTGCTCAAAAAGCAGAGAGACTGTCAAAGAAAAGTGTAGAGAGTGGGCGGGGACCGGCCCTTCTGCTACATAGAACATTGCTATTAATGTGTCAGGGTTTTTTTTTTTTCAGTTTACTGTTGCAGTTTTGTGTGAACAGTTTATGGATCAGCTGATAACAGTAATTATCACCCAGGCTTCTCTGCTGGCTCCAATCTAACCCTTTATAGTTCTCCAGCACAAGGCCTCTATTTAAGGCTAAATTGGTGACTTTTTTATGGCCTGTAAATCACGCAAAGGCCTGCAGTGGTGGGATGCACGCATTAGCTGAATAAGTAGGCGGGCAGGGAAATTTTTATGGATAATAGCGGTCAGTAGAACCCATCGAGATTGAAATTAAAGACGTGTTGCTGTGTTAAAATAGATCTGTGATTTATATTGTTGGCTGACGATTCCTCTTCTACCCACTACCCAGGAAACGGCTCGGGAGCAGCTAACTGCTTGATAGATTCAGAAGCGTAATTCCAAGGGAGATCAATACATACAGTCTATAATCTGTAGCATAATTTCTCAACACATGGTACATGTACACCTAGGGGTTCTTCTGGCCAATTTGAGGGTACTTCAATAAAGTTTAGGGTACAGAAGTGGAATTCCAAGGAAGGTTAATATACTGTATACTAATTATAATCAGTAGCATAATTTCTCAACATACGCTACCTGTACACCTAGGGGTTCTTCTGACCATTTTTAGGGTGCTTCAACAAAGTTTAGGGTATGGCAGCACAGGGCTTTTTTTCAGCTGGAACATGGTGGAACTCCACCACCTTTAGCTCAGGCCCTCTGCTCCCTGCTCACCACTATCACTTGTAAACACAGATCTGATCTCCTGAGTGGCTTCCACTGAATGCAGGATGGAGACAAGGTAGATGCAGGTGCCTGGGGTGCAGTGCAGATGCCAACACCCCCACTGGATGATCTCTCTGCAAGTGAGAGAGGTGGAGCTACCTATAGTCTGCAGGAGGTACTAGAGCAGGCTGGGTCCTTCGGTTTAATAGAGCAACAAAAGTAAGACATGTGGACGATGGTGGAACTTTTACGGAGGGGGAGGAGTAGATGGAGGCAGTGGAGGGGGGGATTGCATGTAGAGGTCAGAGATGAAGAGCGATGAAAATGAGATGTGGATTCAGGAGATACAGAAGTAAGCGGCTGTGGAAGAAGGCTGAACTCTGCACTATGTATGTAGCACACCCCCGAACTCTGCACTCTGTACATAATGCACTTCTGGTATTTAATGCCCCTTTAGACCCTCCTATTGTCAGTGAAATTTGGCCACACTCACTATTTGATGAGGTTTGGAGGGTGTGTGTGTGAGGGGCGAGTGGTTTTGAGGGGTCATGGTTGAGTTCCTGCACCTATTTTCTGAGAAAAAAAAGCCCTGTGGGAGCATAATTCCAAGGAAGCTCAATAAATATAGTTTTTAATCCATAGCATGATTTCTCAACATATGATACCTGTACACCTAGGGGTTCTTCTGACCAATTTCAGGGTGCTTCAACAAAGTTTGGTGTACAGAAGTGTAATTCCAGGGGAAATCAATACATACAGTCTATAATCTGCAGGATCATTTCTTAACATATGGTACATGTCCACTTAAGGGTTCTTCTGGCCAATTTTAGGGTGATTCATTAAAGTTTAGAGTGCAGAAGTCTAATTCCATGGGAGGTGTCAGAAACCATGAATCAAACCAAGACAGAAGTACAGTTAAATCACACTTGTTTAATAATAATAATAAAAAGATAAACAGAGTAAGCGTAGTCAAAACATAGCCAGAGTTCAGGAACCGAATCAGATAGTCAGCCAAGCCAAATGTCAGAGAGCCAGAGATAAACGTAGTAGAACAGCAAGCAGGATCTGGAGCTAGAAGGAACGTCAGCCAAGCAAGTCTTCAACAGGAACGCAGGAGATAGTCTCTGTGATGTTGACCAAGGTGAAGGCAGAGATCAACTGAGCTGGACGGCTTAAGTAGGCAGGACTGATGAGCAGGATCATCAACAGGTGAGTCACTGTGGAGAGATAGGAGCTGGCAATTAGCCGACAGCTGAGTGGCCAGCTCAGAGAAGAAAGAGCTGAGCCCAGCCCTGACAGGAGGCTAATAAATACCAATTATAATCTGTAGCATTATTTCTCAACATATGCAACCTTTACACCAAGAGGTTCTTCTGACCAATTTTAGAATTTTAGGGTGCTTCAACAAAGTTTAAGGTATGGAAGTTTGATTCCAGGGGATGGTCAATACATATAGTTTATAATCTGAAGCATCATTTCTCAACATGTATGTATGCTACCTGTACACCTGGAGGAACACATTTTAGGGTACTTCAACACAATTTAGGATATGGGAGTGTAAGTCCATGGGAGATCGATACATAAGGTTTATACAGTAATCTGGAACATTATTTCTTAACTTATGGTATGTATATACTTCAGGGTACCTCTGACCAGTTTAAGTGTACTTTAACAAAGTTTAGGGTACTGTAGCATAATTCCAGGGGAGGCAGATACATAAAGTTTATAATCTATAGCAGGAGTTCCCAAACATACTAAACAGAGGGCCACTTAACCGTCCTTCAGACTTTAGTGGGCCGGACTAGAGCCAGTGGGAGTAAACAAAGCCCTGTCTTTGGTATCAGTGGGAGGACTAGTGCCTCATTGTTGAGATCAGTGGAAGGAATAATGCCCCATTATTGGTGTCAGTTGGAGGATTAGTGATCCATCGTTGGTGTCAATAGAAAGAATTCTGCCCCATCGTTGGTGTCAGTGGCAAGAATTGTGAACTTTCGTTGGTGTCAATGGAAGGAATTGTGCCTCATCGTTGGTATCAACAGAAGGGATTGAGCCCCATCCTTGGTGTTAATGGAAGGAATTGTGCCCCATCGATAGTGTTGATGGGAGGAATTGTGTTCTTTAGATGGTGCCCGTGGGAGGAATAGTGCCCCATTGTTGGTGTCAGCAATGGGAATTATGCCCCATTGTTGGTGTCAGTGGAAGGAATAGTGCCCCAAGGGCCAAATAAAGCAAACAATGGGGTGTATCCAGCCCCCAGGCCTCAGTTTGGAGACCACTGATCTATAGCATAATTTCTCAACATATGGTACATGTACACCTAGGGGTACATCGCACCAATTTTAGGCCACATCAAAATTTGGGGCTTCTAGTCAATAAAGGGGACCGGTTTCCAACAGTTTCAGGTAGTGGCCATGTTTGATATACTAAACAAGAAATCTACAGCTTGGCAAGAACAGTCTTCCAAAAAATGGCTGAGGTTTATCTGCCTTCCCTGGTAAGCTCTGGATAAGCTTGCTCCCAGTTTGATAGTGGAACACTTACAGATTATAGAGAAGAATCTGCAATATAGTGATATAGGTAGGAATAAGATATTTGGCTTCCACAAGTATATGGTATGATAGTATCCATGGCTTCCACAAGTATATGGCATGATAGTATCCATGGCTTCCACAAGTATATGCTATGATAGTAGTCATGGCTTCCACAGGTATATGGTATGATAGTATCCATGGCTTCCACAAGTATATGGTATGATAGGACCCATGGCTTCCATAAGAATATGATATGATAGGACCGATGGCTTCCATAAGTATATGGTATGATAGGATCCATGGCTTCCATAAGTATATGGTATGATAGGACCCATGGCTTCCACAAGTATATGGTATGATAGGATCCATGGCTTCCACAAGTATATGGTATGATAGGACCTATGGCTTCCATAAGTATATGTATGATAGGATCCATGGCTTCCACAAGTATATGGTATAATAGGATCCATGGCTTTCACAAGTATATGGTATGATAGGACCCATGGCTTCCACAAGTATATGGTATGATAGGACCCATGGCTTCCATAAGTATATGGTATGATAGGACCCATGGCTTCCATAAGTATATGGTATGATAGGACCCATGGCTTCCACAAGTATATGGTATGATAGGATCCATGGCTTCCACAAGTATATGGTATGATAGGACCCATGGCTTCCATAAGTATATGGTATGATAGGACCCATGGCTTCCATAAGTATATGGTATGATAGGACCCATGGCTTCCACAAGTATATGGTATGATAGGACCCATGGCTTCCATAAGTATATGGTATGATAGGACCCATGGCTTCCATAAGTATATGGTATGATAGGATCCATGGCTTCCACAAGTATATGGTATGATAGGACCCATGGCTTCCATAAGTATATCCACTTGTCCCCCGCCCACTGTCAATTGACGGCGGGCGGAGGATACTCTCGTTCTGGGAGGACGTCATATGACGTCCTCCCTTTAAAACGAGCTAGGAGGCGCGCGCTCGCCGCCAGCAGCGCACGCGCGCGCCCGCCGCGTTCACAAGGCCCCGGTGCGCGTGCCCGGCGGCCGCGATTGCCGCCGGGCACCCGTGATTGCCCGGGAAACGAGCAGGAAAGTGGATCTCTGTGTGTAAACACAGAGATCCACGTCCTGTGAGGGAGGGGGGACCGATGGTGTGTCCCTTGTACATAGGGACAACCATCGGTCACCTCCCCCAGTCAGTCACCTCCCCCCACAGTAAGAACACATTGAGGGAACATATTTAACCCCTTCCCGCCCCCTAGTGGTTAACCCCTTCCCTGCCAATCACATTTATACAGTAATCAATGCATTTTTATAGCAGGGATCGCTGTATAAACGTGAATGGTCCCAAAAATGTGTCAAAAGTGTCCGATGTGTCCGCCGCAATATCACAGTCACAATAAAAAATCGCAGATCGGCGCTATTACTAATAAAAAAATAAAAAAATAAAAATGCTATAAATCTATCCCCTATTTTGTAGACGCTATAACTTTTGCGCAAACCAATCAATACGCGCTTATTGCGATTTTTTTTTTTTACCAAAAATATGTAGAAGAATACGTATCGGCCTAAACTGAGGAAAATTTTATTTAAAAAAAAAAAATGCGTATTTATTATAGCAAAAAGTAAAAAATTGTGTTTTTTTTCCAAACTGGACGCTCTTCTTTTGTTTATAGCGCAAAAAATAAAAACCGCAGAGGTGATCAAATACCACCAAAAGAAAGCTCTATTTGTGGGAAAAAAAGGACACAAATTTTGTTTGGGAGCCACGTCGCACGACCGCGCAATTGTCATTCAAAGTGTGACAGCGCTGAAAGCTGAAAAATGGCTTGGGCAGGAAGGGGGTTTTTGTGCACAGTAGAGAAGTGGATATGGTATGATAGGACCCATGGCTTCCACAAGTATATGGTATGATAGGACCCATGGCTTCCATAAGTATATGGTATGATAGGACCCATGGCTTCCACAAGTATATGTATGATAGGATCCATGGCTTCCACAAGTATATGGTATGATAGGACCCATGGCTTCCATAAGTATATGTATGATAGGATCCATGGCTTCCACAAGTATATGGTATGATAGGACCCATGGCTTCCACAATAAGTAATTTTCTAGCAAAAAATAAATAAAAAATTATTTTAACTTCAAAAGCGTGTTTGCTGCAATTTCCACGTAATTCTGTTGCGCAATAATCACGGCAAAACAGATCCCCCCGTTTGGGGTGCTATTAAGAACTACGGCACCCAAGCACACGTTGAACATTTTACCGCTATCCGAAATTGTCGGCAGAATCGCCAAGTGTGAATGGGGCCTTAGGGGGTGCAGAAAAAAACACGGCCGGACCACCTGAATTTTTCTAAAAAGTAATAAATATTGTTTTTTTTTTAAAAAAAAAACAAAAAATAACAAGCTTGGCAAATAGCGCGAACGCCGGCGCTAAAACATATTCAGTTCGCCGATAAAAGGTGTCACTTATTTTCTGACTTTCCGTTGGTTTTTTTTTTCTTGTTTTCCGGCCTGGTGAAATCCCCGGTGGATGGACGGGTGGTGGAGGTGGAGGTGGTGGGGGGGGGAGCGAGCTGCAGCTAGCGACCTGTTAGCCGGTGTGGCTCCCTCCACATTTGACAGTCACGCCACGTAAGTGAAGGATTAAGCCCGGGCGCCTGGATCCTCGCTTCCCCCCAACAAGCCGTGCTCGGGAGCGTAGCCTCTAACGAAGGGATTCTCAACACATTTGTGTTTCTAATGAAAAGTTACTGTGCGAGAGACAGACACAAAATCGATCGAGCCAATTCAAGCCTGGCCAGAGAGAGAAAAAAAATGCAATGTAATTCTTCGATGAAGCCGCGGGCTGCCCCCCCCACCCCCATCGCTGTACTGGACGCTTGTTAATGAATAGAATGTTCCTAAAATGGCCTGAGTCATTTGCTGGGCAGCGAGAGGAGTGCGGTTTTCTGCTACTATTATTATAACGTTATTATTACTTATAGCGCCAACATATGGTGTTTCACAGTCTTCAGGCTGACGTTTATTCTGCTTCTTGCAATTTCTAAATAACACTCTTCCCGACGTTCCTTATTTTTAGGTTCACACCAATGCGTTTTTTTTTTTTCATTCTTATTTGCAGAAACGCAGGATATTATATTTTTTAACATTGGCTCCTAAGGGACACGTTCACATCAATGCAATTTTGTGCGTTTTTTTTTTTTTTTTGTGAAAGGGTAAGGGGACTTTTTTTTTAAATTTGTTTGATTTAGTTTCATTTTTTTTTTTTGGGGGGGGGGGGGGTGGGGGTTGTTTTTCGTGTCATTTGTTTTGAACCGCAATTCGTAAATTCAAAAATTCGTAAATTTGTCAAATCGAAAATTTGTAAATTTGTTAATTCGTAAATCCGAAAGTTTGAAAAATCGTAAATTCAAAAACTCATAAATGTGAAAATTCGTAAATCCGTAAAATCGTAAATTCGAAAATTCGTAAATTCGTAAATTCGAAAAATAGAAATTTTGTTAATTCTAAAATTTGAAAAATCGTAAATTCATAAATTAGAAAATCGAAAAATAAGAAAGAAAATCCTAAAATTAGTAAGAATAACTAACTAACTAATAATAGAATCTCCTTTCAAATTTGGCTGTTAGTGAACGTAACGAATACAAATTTATCCAAAGTTACGAATTATCCGAAATAGCGAATGCCGCATCTAAACAAATGGAACGGAACAAACTAATAATAATAAATAATAATAATAAAAAAATATTATTATTATTGTTATTTTTTAGTATTAATTACCGTAGTTATGTTATAGATAGATAGATAGACAGATAGATATATTGATGATAAATAGATAGATAGATAGATAGATAGATATATTGATGATAAATAGATAGATAGATAGATAGATAGATAGATAGATATATTGATGATAAATAGATAGATAGATAGATAGATAGATAGATAGATAGATAGATAGATAGATAGAATTTAGATAGATAGATAGAAGGATAGATAGATAGATAGATAGATAGATAGATAGATAGATAGATAGATAGATAGATAGATGTATAGATAGATAGATAGATGGATAGATAGATAGATGGATAGATAGATAGATAGAGAGATAGATAGATAGATAGATAGATAGATAGATAGATAGATAGATAGATAGATAGATAGATAGATAGATAGATAGATAGATAGATAGATAGAATTTAGATAGATAGATAGATAGATAGATAGATAGATAGATAGATAGATAGATAGATGGATAGATAGGTAGATAGATAGATAGATAGATAGATAGATAGATAGATAGATAGATAGATAGATAGATAGATAGATAGATAGATAGATAGATAGATAGATAGATAGATGGATGGATAGATAGATAGATGGATAGATAGATAGATAGATAGATAGATGGATAGATAGATAGATGGATAGATAGAGAGATAGATAGATAGATAGATAGATAGATAGATAGATAGATAGATAGATAGATAGATAGATAGATAGATAGATAGATAGATAGATAGATAGATAGATAGATAGATAGATAGAATTTAGATAGATAAATAGATAGATAGATAGATATTGGTTGGGGTTATATTCTGGCACACAGAGGTGATAAGAATAAAACGACGACAGGATGTTCTACATTAGATCGTATTTTCGGAGATAGTCAGAAATATCCGCGGCTCATCTTGGTATATGTGACCGGGTGACCGGATCTGGCAGTGACCGGGGAAATCCTTCCTGCAGATTACGGCTGAATCTGGATTACCGGCACTAAGTCACTTTGTGAAAGGCTCTTTGCCAGCACTAAATGGATTTATCTGGTTAAAGTCACTAACAATTAAACGCCATCCAATCAGAATCTCTGGAAAATCTCTGCCATGTCCTCAGATGACATTAGAGAATTAAAATAAAATGCCCTGAAAATGATTGACGGGCGATGACAAACCACCAATATTCAGACATTCGTTCAGATGTCTTCTAAAAACATTTTGGCGTGTCTGGACCTGGTGACACCTCTGAAGCAGCAAAAAAAAAATCTTTCGGCCAACTTGTGGAGGAGAGAGCAGGAAAGGGGAAGTAGATTTTCAGAGAGATGAGCTCATCACTGCGCTGCTTCTCCTTTCACTGTCCAGTCATAGGTTGAGGGCTGGTCCGGGACGACCTGGTATCAGTGCTGGGGTGTGAGGAAGAAGCAGCATAAGGAGCCAATAAATTCATATGCTGATAAGTAGCATGCTGATAGTAAGAGAGAGCAGAGTGACAGAGAGATGAGCTCATCACTGTACAGCTTCTCCTTTCACTGTGCAGTCGTAGGCTGGGGGCAAGTTCAGGACAACCTGGGCTCAGAGGAAGTGTGTCGAATGATGCAGGCCATCCATCTGAGGACATCTAGTGGTAGTAAAACTACTGTGAGATACCAGGTGTTTTTTTTGTTTTTTTATCTTTTATCGGGTTGTTAATTTTTCTCCTTTTTTTGTCTGGAGTTGTGCTTTAGGTTGGGCATAAATATATCTCCATGCACCCCCCAAGGTCAGGAGAGACAGCCGGGGGGGAGGGGGCTGATCCTGGACAAGGTGTAAGCAGGCTTCTCTCCTGTGGTTTCCTTTCTGTGATGCTAATGCAGCCCAATGTGCAGAAGCCGTAGGACTCTGGGAAGGTCCCTTGTATTGGAACAGCATGTGCATGTTAGATATTCTGCCTTTTATTATTCACTACCTGCCAAGGGATTCACCAGACATCAAACAGGAAGGAATAATCCAATTACCAATGAATGCATTATACACACTGAGAAATATTATTAAAATGATGCCAGGTGTCAGGGGGGCAGTTGGCGGGGAGGGATGAGAGACACAGTTCAGGGATTTGCCGAGAGGGAAGGCGAGGGAGCCGGAGCCCCCACTGCCTCAGCAATTTCACGACGCCTATTATATGGAAGCCTACTCATTTCTGGACCAGGATGGGAACGGTACAGAAATTCTCCGACGCGGCAGGAGGAAGGAAAATCAGCAGCTTTGACATTTTCTGATGAAAGTTCCTCATTTTCACCCGTCTGGCTCCCTGCAGTGACAGTTCCTGGAAATTGCTGTCCCTGGAATTTTTACGAGTTCCCAATGTTAAATGGAGGCCTCCTTTCTTCTCATACTTCATTGCTCTAGGGAACTTTGGTAGGGAGCCTTACAGGAGGGCAACATGGGAGCCTCCACTGCCAGCTTGTTTCCGAAGGTGTGAAGTCAAGAAGCATCAGATCAGCGGCAATGGAACATGCAACATTTTGATACTAGTCCTCAGGGATGTGATGGCCTCCTTTGTGTTTACCAACCTCTCCATGTTGGGGCTTCCTCTTGAGGCCTCCTCTGTGTTTTCCTTCCTCTTGAGTCCTCCTCTTTGTTTACCCTCCTCCCATTACAGTGGTGGCCCCCTCTGTGTTTACTCTCCTCTACATAGCAGAAGGGGCCTTCTCTGTGTTTTCCTACCTCTTGAGGCCTCCTCTGTGTTTACCCTCCTCTCCATGTTGGGGCTTCCTCTTGAGGCCTCCTTCATGTCTTCCTACCTCCTGAGGCCTCCTCTGTGTTTACCCTCCTCTGTATGACATTGGTGGACTCCTAAATGTTTACTCTTCTATCCATAGCAGCCGGGTCAACCTCTGTGTTTTCCTTGCTCTTGAGGCCTCCTCTGTGTTTACCCTCCTCTCCATGACAGTGGTGGCCTCCTCTGTGTTTACCCGCCTATTCATGGCAGCAGGGGCCTCTTCTGTGTTTTCCTTCCTCTTGAGGCCTCCTCTTTTCTTACCCTCCTCTCCATGGAAACAGGGGCCTCTTTGTTTTCCTTCCTCTTGAGGCCTCCTCTCCATGTTGGGGCTTCCTCTTGAGGCCTCCTTCGTGTCCTCCTACCTCTTGAGGCCTCCTCTGTGTTTACCCTCCTCTGTATGACATTGGTGGACTCCTATATGTTTAATCTTCTATCCATAGCAGCAAGGGCCTCCTCTGTGTTTCCCTTGCTCTTGAGGCCTCCTCTATGTTTACCCTCCTCCCCATGACAATGGTGGCCTCCTCTGTGTTTACCTGCCTCTTCATGGCAGCAGGTGCCTCCTCTGCGTTTTCCTTCCTCTTGAGGCCTCCTCTGTTTTGCCCCTCCTCTCCATGGCAACAGGGGCCCCCTCTGTGTTTTCCTTCCTCTTGAGGCCTCCTCTTTGTTTACCCTCCTCCCATTACAGTGGTGACCTCCTCTGTGTTTACTCTCCTCTACATGGCAGAAGGGGCCTCCTCTGTGTTTTCCTTCCTCTTGAGGCCTCCTCTGTGTTTTACTGTCTCTTGAGGCCTCCTCTGTGTTTACCCTCCTCTGTGTGACATTGGTGGACTCCTATATGTTTACTCTTCTATCTATATCAGCAAAGGTCTCCTCTGTGTTTCCCTTTCTCATGAGGCCTCCTCTTTGTTTACTCTCCTCTGTATGACATTGGTGGACTCCTATATGCTTACTCTTCTATCCATATCAGCAAAGACCTCCTCTGTGTTTTCCTTTCTCATGAGGCCTCCTCTGTGTTTACTCTCCTCTCCATGACAGCAGGGGCCACATCTGTGTTTTCCTTCATTTGGAAGCCTCCTCTATGTTTACCCTTCTCCTCATGAGAGGGATGTCCTCCTCTGTAGTAATCCTCCCCCCCAATAAAAGCAGTGATAGACTCTGTTTACTGTCTTCTCCATGACAGTGACGGCCCCCCCTCTGTATTTACTCCTCTCTACATGACAGTGACAGCCTCCTCAATGCCCCCCCCCCCCCCTAGTGATGGAGTCTGTGTGGTGGCCTTCTCTAGGTTTACGCTCCTTTCAATGACAGTGGTGGCCTTCTCTAGGTTAACCCTCCTCCCCATGACAGCAGTGGCCTTCTCTAGGTTTACCCTCCTCTCCATGACAGCAGTGGTCTTCTCTGTGATTACCCTCCTCCCCATGACAGTGGTGGCTTTCTCTAGGTTTACCCTCCTCTCCATGACAGCAGTGGCCTTCTCTAGGTTTACCCTCCTCTCCATGACAGCAGTGGCCTTCTCTAGGTTTACCCTCCTCTCCATGACAGCGGTGGTCTTCTCTAGGTTTACCCTCCTCTCCATGATAGCAGTGACCTTCTCTAGGTTTACCCTCCTCTCCATGACAGCAGTGGTCTTTTCTAGGTTTACCCTCTTCTCCACGACAGCGGTGGCCTTCTCTAGGTTTACCCTCCTCCCCATGACAGCAGTGGCCTTCTCTAGGTTTACCCTCCTCTCCATGACAGCAGTGGTCTTCTCTGCGATTACCCTCCTCTCCATGACAGCGGTGGCTTTCTCTAGGTTTACCCTCCTCTCCATGACAGCAGTGGTCTTCTCTGCGATTACCCTCCTCCCCATGACAGTGGTGGCTTTCTCTAGGTTTACCCTCCTCTCCATGACAGCAGTGGCCTTCTCTAGGTTTACCCTCCTCTCCATGACAGCAGTGGCCTTCTCTAGGTTTACCCTCCTCTCCATGACAGCGGTGGTCTTCTCTAGGTTTACCCTCCTCTCCATGATAGCGGTGACCTTCTCTAGGTTTACCCTCCTCTCCATGACAGCAGTGGTCTTTTCTAGGTTTACCCTCTTCTCCACGACAGCGGTGGCCTTCTCTAGGTTTACCCTCCTCCCCATGACAGCAGTGGCCTTCTCTAGGTTTACCCTCCTCTCCATGACAGCAGTGGTCTTCTCTGCGATTACCCTCCTCTCCATGACAGCGGTGGCTTTCTCTAGGTTTACCCTCCTCTCCATGACAGCAGTGGTCTTCTCTGCGATTACCCTCCTCTCCATGACAGCGGTGGCCTTCTCTAGGTTTACCCTCCTCTCCATGATAGCGGTGACCTTCTCTAGGTTTACCCTCCTCTCCATGACAGCAGTGGTCTTTTCTAGGTTTACCCTCTTCTCCACGACAGCGGTGGCCTTCTCTAGGTTTACCCTCCTCCCCATGACAGCAGTGGCCTTCTCTATGTTTACCCTCCTCTCCATGACAGCAGTGGTCTTCTCTGCGATTACCCTCCTCTCCATGACAGTGGTGGCTTTCTCTAGGTTTACCCTCCTCTCCATGACAGAAGTGGCCTTCTCTAGGTTTACCCTCCTCTCCATGACAGAAGTGGTCTTTTCTAGGTTTACCCTCTTCTCCACGACAGCGGTGGCCTTCTCTGGGTTTACCCTCCTCTCCATGACAGCAGCGGCCTTCTCTAGGTTTATTCTCCTCTCCATGACAGCGGTGGTCTTCTCTAGGTCTACCCTCCTCTCCATGACAGCGGTGGTCTTATATGCGTTTACCCTCCTCTCCATGACAGTGGTCTTCTTTCCTTTTTCCTTCCTCTCTGTGATGGGGGTGGTCTCCTCTGTATTAACCTTCCCCTCCATAACAGCAGTGATAGGCTCTGTGTTTACCCTCCTCTCCATGACAACGGTGGCCTTCTCTGTATTTACCCTCTCCTCCATAACAGCAGTGATAGAGTATGTTCTTAGCCTCTTCTCCATGTTCTCCATGACAATGGTGGCCTTATCTCTATATACTCCTCTCTCTATGACAGTGACAGCCTCCTCAATGACCTTCTCTGGATTTACCCTTCTCTCTGTGAGAAGAGTGGCCTCCTCTGTATTAACCCTCCCCTCCATAACAGCAGTGATAGACTCTGCATTTACTCTCCTCTCCAAGACAGTAGTGGCCTCCTCCATGTTTGCCCTCCTCTCCATGGCAGCAGTGGCCTCCTCCATGTTTATGCTCTTCCCCATGATACTGGTGGCCTCCTCCATGTTTGCCCTCCTCTCCATGGCAGTAGTGGCCTCCTCCATGTTTGCCCTCCTCTCCATGGCAGTAGTGGCCTCCTCCATGTTTGCCCTCCTCTCCATGGTAGTAGTGGCCTCCTTCATGTTTATGCTCCTCCCTATGACAGTGGTGGCCTCCTCCATGTTTGCCCTCCTCTCCATGGTAGTAGTGGCCTCCTTCATGTTTATGCTCCTCCCCATGACAGTGGTGGCCTCCTCCATGTTTGCCCTCCCCTCCATGGTAGTAGTGGCCTCCTTCATGTTTATGCTCCTCCCCATGACAGTGGTGATCTCTTTTATGTTTACCTTTCTCTCCATGACAGGGATGCCCTCCCCCATGTTTACCCTCCACCTCATAACAGTGATGGCCTCCTCTGGTGAGGTGGGCTAAGTGTTCTAGAATTGTCCCAGCAACAAAGCAGAACAATGTGATACCATCTCTCAGAGTTTTTCAGTTGGGCTTCAGAAGGTACATAAATGGCCTACACCTATAGTTTTCTTTTCTTTGCCATGAAATTAAAAACACACGCAAAAAATGTTAAACATGTACATGTTACATGTTATAACACAGTTTATAGTACAAATGTTTTTGTTTTTTTTTCCATTTGCCAGCAATTAAAAATCGCATTCAAGAGAATTTGTTAAAACGTACAATCATTCTGTAAAGAAAACGCGTCTCTTTGTGGGCTTTAAAAAAGCGCATGCATTTGATGGACTCAAAGTGTATGCCATGTTGTAATGCAATTTATAGTATACATTTTATTTTATTTATTTTTTTATTTTTTAAATGAAAAATACTTGCAAAATATATGTTAGCAAAAGAATGCCATTTTGCAAAAATGCATTTCTTCGTGGGCTTAAAAAAAAAAAGTGCATGCATCTGAAGAACCCGAAGTGTATGACATGCTATAATGCAATTTATAGCGTACATTTTATTTTTTATTTTATTTTTTTAATGTAAAGTGCATGCAAAACATATATATATAAAAAAAAAAAAGTATGCCATTTTGCAAAAACACGTCTTTGCGGGCTTAACAAAAAAAAAAAAAAGCACATGCATTAGAAGGACTCTGTATGCTATGCTATAATGCAATTTGCAGTATACATTTTATTTTTTTATTTATATATTTTTTCATGAAAAGTGCATGCAAAATAAATGTTATAAAAAAGTATGTCATTTTTCAAAAATGCATGTCTTTCCTAAAAGGAAAAAAACTGCACATGCATTTGAAGGACTCGAAATGTACGCCATGCAATTTATAGTATACATTTTTTTTTTTATTTTTATTTTTTTTTTATGAAATGTGCATGCAAAATATATGTAAAAAAAAAGAAAAGTATGCCATTTTGCAAAAATGCATGCCCTGGTGGGCTGAAAAAAAAATGTTCACGCAAAGTATATGCCTTTAAGGTGTTTTTTTTTTTTTTTTAATGAACCCCAATGTCTCATCACACACTATTAATTTTTATGTATTTGTATTATTGTAAACAATAGTCCTGGACTGTATAAATGAGCTCATTGTAAATGCTTTATCAGCCCCCTGCTCCATCATGGGGGGGTCGGAGCGGCAGTGCGTCTCTCTTTGTGAAAGGGCAGCCACCCCCCCACCTCGTTTTCGGGGGGTTAATTACCAGAGTGACACGGCTTCCTAAGCCGGCTCTGCCCGGCAGCCCTTTCACTACATGCGCCCGGCTAATCTGATTTGTTCAGCTCGCTGGCTAAACAAACAAGCACGAGCCCTCTGCTTAGTCATATGTGTGGCTGCAGGCACGTGGACCGGTGCCCGCGCCCAGTTACAAACGCCGGCCGCCATGTTAGAGACGGGAAGCTCAAAACAAAAATAAAACCGCTGCAGCGGCTTCCTTTCAACCAGCTTTTGCGCAGATCTGTATTGTAAGTAATTCGCTGCAGAACATTCGATGGGGAGAAGAGCGATGTGTGATGGACAATAGTCACCATGTATCTTTTATACGTCTCACCGGGGGAAATACAAATGAAATTTGATTGGTTGCTCAGTTTGAACCAATTTTCTGAAATTCCTTTATTCAGTTTAAAGCTAAAATTAAAAAAATCTAAATGAATTTAGCTCTGTAATCAATAATATGTACACCATATTACCAAAAGTATTGGGATGCCTGCCTTTACACACATATGAAATGTAATGGCATCCCAGTCTTAGTCTGTAGGGTTCAATATTGAGTTGGCCCGCCCTTTGCAGCTATAACAGCTTCATCTCTTCTGGGAAGGCCGTCCACAAGGTTTAGGAGTGTCTATGGGAATGTTTGACCATTCTTCCAGAAGCGCATTTGTGAGGTCAGGCACTGATGTTGGACGAGAAGGCCTGGCTCGCAGTCTCCACTCTAATTCATCCCAAAGGTATTCGGGTTGAGGTCAGGACTCTAGAGTTCCTCAACACCAACATCCATGTCTTTATGGAGCTTGCTTTGTGCCCTGGTCCAAATCATTTGGTGGAGGGGGGATTATGGTGTGGGGTTGTTTTTCAGGGGTTGGGCTTGGTTCCTGTGAAGGGAACTCTTAGTCCGGGTTCACACCTATTAGAATTGGTTGCGGATTACACCGCATCCGATTCGCATAACATTTTAAAATACATTTATTTTCATGAGGCTGGTTCACATATGTGCGATGCATTCACACTGCGCATTGCCCAACAAACGTGGCATTGCAGTGCGAATTGTCTGCACCTTATGTTCTATGGGAATGCATCTGATTCGCAGATGTGTTCCATTCTGAATAGGAATTCTCCCTGCTCACTACAGTACCTTCCCGTGAGAATTTTTCCAGCGTGATCCCATTGCGCTGGTTCTCGGCGACAGGGTACTGTACATCTCGCGCTTGCTGCAATAGGAAAAACACATTTTCCTATTGCAGCGAGGGCGAGAAAGAAGCGACAATGCCCCCTCTTTATGGAGGCACTGTGTTTGGTATGAATCATGAGGGGGAACTCCACGCCAAATTTTAAATAAAAAACCGGCATGGGTTCCCCTCCAAGAGCATACCAGGCCAGGATTTTAAGGGGAACCCCCACGCCGAAAAAACGGCGTGGGGGTCCCTCCAGAATCCATACCAGACCCTTATCCGAGCACGCAGCGCAGTCGGTCAGGAAAGGGGGTGGGGACGACCAAGCGCCCCCCCCTTCTGAACCTTACCAGGCCGCATGCCCTCAAAATGGGGGGTGGGTGCTTTTGGGCAGGGGCGCCATGCGGCCCCCCACCCCAAAGCATCTTGTCCCCATGTTGATGAGGACAAGGGCCTCTTCCCGACAACCCTGGCTGTTGATTGCCGGGGTCTGCGGGGGGGCTTATCGGAATACGGGAGCCCCCTTTAATAAGGGGGCCCCCAGATCCCGGCCCCCCACTCTATGTGAATGAGTATGGAGAAAAAAGTGTCAATAAAAAAAACACACTACAAAGGTTTTTAAAGTAATTTATTAGGCAGCTCCAGGGGTCTTCTTCCGACTCCGGGGGTCTTCTTCCGACTTTGAGGGTCTTCTTCCGACTCCGGGGGTCTTCTTCCGACTTCGGGGGTCTTCTTCCGACTTCTCCGTTCTCTTCTCCCGCTCTCCGGTGTGCCTTCTGCCGGGCTCCTCCGCTGTCTTCTTCCAGCTCTTTTACTAGCGTTGGCCTGGTCTTCGTCGTCTTCTTCCCTGTTCTCTTCTCTCCGATGTTGACACAAGGCTCTCTTCCGCTGTAATGCAGTGTGCGCGGTGCGCAATTAATTATATAGGCATGGGGCGAGGTCACCGGGTGATGTCACCCGGTGACCCCGCCCATTATGGCGTCACAGTCCCATCATGCCCCGGGACTGTGACGTCATAATGGGCGGGGTCACTTATTAAAGGCTGCTCCCGGATTCCGATAAGCCCCCCCACCCACAGCCCCCGACAACCAACAGCCAGGGTTGTCGGGAAGAGGCTCTTGTCCTCATCAACATGGGGACAAGGTGCTTTGGGGTGGGGGGGCCGCAGGGCGCACAGAGTCCTGATCTCAACCCGATAGAACACCTTTGGGATGAGAATAAGAGCGGAGACTGCGAGCCAGGCCTTCTCGTCCAACATCAGTGCCTGACCTCACAAATGTGCTTCTAGAAGAATGGTCAAACATTCCCATAGACCAGTGGTTCTCAACTCCAGTCCTCAGGGCCCACCAACAGGCCAGGTTTGCAAGATAACTGAAATGCATCACAGGTGATATAATTTGCTGCTCAGGGATTGCAGTATTCTAGTCTGCATCTCACCAAGGTAATACTTAAAATCTGGCCTGTTAGTGGGTCCTGAGGACTGGAGTTGAGAACCACTGCCATAGACACACTCCTAAACCTTGTGGACAACCTCCTCAGAAGAGTTGAAGCTGTTATAGCTGCAAAGGGTGGGCTGACTTAATATTGAACCCTACGGACTAAGGCTGGGAGGCTATTAAAGTTCATGTGCGTGTAAAGGCAGTCGTCCCAATACTTTTGACAATTTAGTGTATAAATTAATTTGTTTTTCTTTCTGTTTGTTTTTTTGTAAGCATCTGAATTTGACCTGGTATCCGTCTTTTCTAAGTTTGTGTACAGCAAAGCTCAGGTTGGGAGGGGAAAGAGCAACACAAGGACTGCTGCGTTGCAGGGAGCATACTGATAGGAGGAGAGAGTAGAGAGATGCACTAATCAGTCTTCTGATTTTTCCTTTCACCCCCAGTCACAGGCTGATTGAGGGACAAGACCTGTAAAAGTAACTACAGCAGAAAAAGCTTTGGTCTCCTGTCCTGGCAGACCCCACAAACCCCACAAACCCTAGCCCTGATAATAAGCGGATAGAAGCATGGATTTGCAGTAGATTGGCCACACTATGGGAACAGTTTTGCGCAGACTGTGCATGTTTGCTAATGCATATTCAACATCCAACAGTTGCTTTGCTTGAGAGCGCTGGTCATGATTGGAAGGACCTGAGTTCCACCATGGTAGTGAGGGCCCTGCTCATGATTGGAAGATTCCAAGCTCCCCCATGGTAGTGTGGGCCCTGGAGAAGATTAAAAGGATCTGAGTTTTACCATGGTATTGAGGGCCCTGGTCACGATTAAAGGGATTTTAGCTCTACCATGGTAGTGAGGGCTCTGGTCATGATTGGAAGGATCTGAGCTCCCCCATGATAGTAAGGGGCCCTGGAGAAGATTAGAAGGATCCGAGTTTCACTATGGTAATGGGGACCCTGGTCATGATTGAAGGGATCTGAGTTCCACCATGGTAGTGAGGGCCCTGGGAAACATTGGAAGAATCTTAGCTCCACCATGGTAATGAGGGCCCTGGCCATGATTGGAAGGACCTACTGTAAGCTCCACCAGGGTAGCGAGGGCCCTGCTCATCATTTGGAAGATTCCAAGCTCCCCCATTGTAGTGTGGGTCCTGGAGAAGATTAAAAGGATCTTAGTTTTACCATGGTATTGAGGGCCCTGGTCACGATTATAGGGATATTAGCTCCACCATTGTAGTGAGGGCTCTGGTCATGATTGGAAGGATCTGAGCTCCCCCATGGTAGTGAGGGTCCTGCAGAAGATTAGAAGGATCCAATTTTCACTATGGTAATGGGGACCCTGGTCATGATTGATGGGATCTGAGTTCCATCATGGTAGTGAGGGCCCTGGGAAACATTGGAAGAATCTTAGCTCCACCATGGTAATGAGGGCCCTGGCCATGATTGGAAGGACCTAAGCTCCACCAGGGTAGTGAGGGCCCTGCTCATGATTGGAAGATTCCAAGCTCCATCATGGTAGTGAGGGCCCTGGGAAAGATTAGAAGGATCTGGGTTTCATCATGGTAATGAGGGCTCTGGTCATGATTGAAGAGATCTGAGCTCCACCATGATAGTAAAGCCCCTGGGAAAAATGTAAAGGATCTTAGCTCCACAATGGTAACGAGAGCCCTGGTCATGATTGGAAGGACCTAAGTTCCACCACGCTAGTGAGGACCCTGGTCATGATTGGAAGGATCTGAGCCCCACCATGGTGTTAGGGCCCTGGTCATGATTGGAAGGACCTGAGCTCAAACATGGTAGTGAGGTCCCTGGTCATGATTGAAAGGACCTGAATTCCACCATGGTGGTGGGGGTCCTGGTAATATTTGGAAGGACCTTAGCCCCACCGCGATAGCAAAGGGCATTGCTCAAAGGATACAAGCTCCATCACATTAGTGGACATTCTGGTCATGTTTGTAAGCGTGTGATCTCCATTGTACTGTTAAAGGCACTGGTGATGACTGGTGACAGAGGGGAAGGCTCCCTTCAAAGGATGGAAGCCACAAGGTGCAAGGCCACAGGGTCAGAGTAGGGTCAGATGAGAACATAGAGCCCATGAATACCTTCTACTAGAAAAAGAGGCCCAAGCTGGAAACCCTTGTGAGGTTAGTGTGCACCACTGTAGGGCAGGGTTACAAGAGACACCACAAAGTGAACCTGTCCTTATACCAGCAAGCCTTGGAAGTAAAGGATCTAACTAGTTGCATTTAGCTTCTCAGTTTTTTTGAAGACTATGCTATATTTCCTTTTAGTCTTTTTATAATAAATATCTGGCATTGTTATGCCTTCTTTGCTGGCGTTGGAGTTGCTCCATGCCTCCTTATTGAATCTTTAGGACTTCCAGAGAAACCCCCTGGGCACTGTTACTGCCTGGTCACTTGACCCAATTGGTTTTATTACCCTATCCATGACTCGGCTCTCCCAGCCTTTTTCTATACCAGCTAATAAATAATGTAAATAAGTAACATAAAAGCTGTGCACAATTAAATGTAATCAACAGACTCTATTAATAGCGGTATGTAAATCGCTGGCTCGTTGAAGATAAGCGCGCAGCCAAAGAAACACAATGTCTTGCTTGGTTAGGCACTTTATACAATTTCTGCAGAGGGCACTTGTAGAAGATAATTAAATGTACGCGATAAATAAAGACACAGTACAGTCCTATTTTATGATGACATAGGAAGGCTTGGGCAGAACTCAACATGCTTTCCTCTAGTTAGTTCAAATCTAATGCCGCGTACACACGACCGAGTTTCTCGGTGGTGAAAACACCGTCGTGAAACCCGACGGGAAAAACGAGGACCGGCTTGGTCCCCTTTTCCCAGTCTACACACGGCCGTTTTTCACTGCATGTTTTCTCTTGGTCGAGAAAACCGGCCATGTGTAGGCTCCCTAGCAGTGTTTCCCTATGGGAAAACTGCAGAGGAAAAAAATGACGCGATTTGCGACGAGAAAAATTAGTGCATGTTCTAATTTTTCTCGTCATGATTCTATGCGGTTTTCTCGTCGGGAAAGCTGCTGGAGAGCCTACACACGGTCGTTTTTCTCGTCCAAGTGAAAAAATTACAGTTTTCCCGACGAGAAAAATGGTCATGTGTACGCGGCATAAGACTTGCCAGGAAAAGAATATGGAAGCAGAATTGCTCATCTAGGTTCTACTTGTTCTCAACAAAGCAGCTACACATGCTCAGGCACAGAAGGGTGTAAGTTAAAGCTCTACTTTAGCTGGAAAATTTGACTTACCCTAACTGCACTTGGTGATGCTACAGTTATCGGTTGTTGTTTTTAGATCACTTCACACATCCCCAGGGCATTGGCTTCTGCCCAAGTTGGCATGAATTCCTTGCCCAACATGGTCATTAATGTTCTGGTACAGTGGAACCTTGGATTACGAGCATAATCCGTTCCAGGAGAATGCTCGTAATCCAAAGTACTCGCATATCAAAGCGAGTTTACCCATTGAAGTCAATGGAAACGAAAATAATTTGACTTCAATGGTATGCAATACCGCAAGCGGCCAGAGGCGGGGGGGCACCAGAGAACCTCAGAAACATCCGTAAAGGTCTGAGGACAGTTCGGCTGACCTCGGCAAACCTCGGAAAGACTTTGTTCACGAGCCTTTCCGAGGTTTGCCAAGGTCAGTCAAACTGTCCTCAGGCCTTTCCAGCCGCTTTCGAACGCCACCGATTGGCGCCATTCGGCTCCGGCGCCCCCCCACCTCAGGCCAAATGTGGTACTGCACCCGCTTTGGCCTGAATCCTGCTCGTTTTGCGAGACAACACTAGCAAACCGAGTTAGGATTTTAGCAAATACAGTGCTCGTATTGCGAAACGCTCATTAAACGCGTTACTCGCAATCCGAGGTTCCACTGTATTAATATTCATGATTTATATAGCATCAACAATTTGACAGAGACACAATGGAGGTGAAACAATGCAAGGCCAAGAAGGTTTGGGAGAGTCCTGCTCCTCAGAGCTTGCAATCCAAAATGGTGGAGCAAATGATACAATAGATAGTAACTGTGTAGGGAGGAGTTGATGAAGAAGGTAAACGTTTGGTTGTTAGGTGGAGGCAGGACAGGCTTCCTTAAAGTGATGTTTTTTTTAGGGATCACCTAAAGATGGATAGAGTAGAAGGTAGCCAGAGATTTTAGAGTGGGAAGTTCAGAGGAAGGGAGAGGCTCTAGAAAGGTCCTGAAGGCAAACATGGAGGGAGGTGATGGGGGAGCTTGAGAGCAGGAGGTCTTGGGAGGAGTGGAGAGAACACTTTGGGTAATAACTTGAGATGAGGTTGGGCAAGTAGCTCAGGGTTGAGTTGGCATTGCTCTGTTAAAGCTTGATGCCCATTCCACAATGGAATAACAGAACCTTAGTACCAAAAGCAGGGTGGCATCTATACTGTGTATTATAGGATGTATGGGTAGGAAGCATGCCAGCGTAGGAACTAGCCAAAGAGATTAGAGTAGCAAGTTCTAAAGGAAGAAAGAGACTCTGGAGAAGTCCTGGAGATGAGCATGGAAGGAAACGCTAAGGGAAGTATAGAACAGAAGGTCTTGAGAGGAGAGGAGAGGAGAGTAGAGGAGGCTTTGAGTAATAACTTGAGATGAGGTTGGTTAAAGCGGAGCTCCGCCGGAAAAAAAAATATTAAAAGCCAGCAGCTACAGCTACAGCAGCTGCTGGCTTTTAATATTTGGACACTTACCTGTCCTGGAGTCCAGCGACGTCCGCAGCAGAGGACGAGCGATCGCTCGTCACTCTGCTGCTCCCTCCGCCATCCTCGCTGAGGGAACCAGGAAGTAAAGCCCTGCGGCTTCATGCCCGGTTCCCTACGGCGCATGCGCGAGTCGCGCTGCGCCGTTCTGATTTGTCCTCCTGTGTTCTGGGAGCCGAGTGTCTCCCAGAACACTACGGGAAGTCTGGGGGAAGTGACGTCACTCCCGCAGATTCCCGGAGAGAGGAATCCCGGATGTGGGTGAAAATACCTGTCTTAGACAGGTATCTTCACCCCCCTCCCCCCTGAAAGGTGTCAATTGTGACACCGGAGGGGGGGAGGAATCCGATTAGCATAAGTTTAAAATTAGGGTGGAGCTCCACTTTAAGTAGCTTGTGAGAGAGTTGATAGTGCTCTGTTATAACTTGACACCAATTCCACAATGCAACGCCAGAAACTTAGTACCAAAAGCAGGTGTCATCTATGTATTATAGGATGGTTGAAGGTAGGGGAACCTTCAAGTCTTGGAAGCAAACATGGAGGGAGGTGACAAGGGAAGTAGAGAATAGAAGGTCTTGGGCAGAGTGGAGAGGTAATAACTTTGAGATGAGATTGGTCAAGTTGATCAGGGTAGAGTTGTCATTGTTCTGTTATAGCTCAACGCCCATTCCACAATGCAATGCCAGAACCATAGTACCAAAAGCAGGTGGTATCTATATGGTAGGAGCTAGCCAAAGAGATTAGGTTAGGGAGTTATAAAGGAAGTGGGAGACTCTGGAGAATTCCTGGACACAAGCATGGATAGAGGCGATAAGGGAAGTAGAGAACAGAAGGTCTTTAGAGGAGAGGAGAGGAGAGGAGGCTTTGAGTAATAACTTGGAATGAGGTTGGTCAAGTAACTTGGGGGAGAGTTGCCATTGCTCTGTTATAGCTTGACACCCATTCCACAATGCAATACCAGAACCTTAGTATCAAACGCATGATGGCATCTATGTATTATCAGATGGGTGGGTATGAGAACATGCAAATCCTAGAGGCAAGCATGGAGGGCGGTGACGAGGGAAGTAGAGCACCAATGTTTTGGGAGGAGCGGAGAGTACTCTTTAGGTAATAACTTGAAATGAGGTTGGTCAAGTAGCTCAGGGCAGAGTTGGCATTGCACTGTTATAGCTCCACACCTATTCCATAATGTAATGCCAGAACCTTAGTACCAAAAGCAGGATGGCAACTATGTTTTATAGGATGAGTGGGTAAGGGAACATTCATGTCTTGGAGGCAAGCATAGAGGGAGGTAACAAGGGAAGAAGAGAACAGAAGGTCTTGGGCAGAGCAGAGAGGACTTTTTAGGTAATCACTTGAGATGTGATTGGTCAAGTAGCTTGGGGCAAAGTTGGCATTGCTCTGTTATAGCGCAACACCCATTCCACAATGCAATGCCAAAACATTAGTACCAAAAGCAGGTGGAATCTATATAATATAGGATGGATGGGCAGGGGTACATGCCAGAGTAGGAGCTAGCCAAAGAGATTCGGGTAGGGAGTTCTAAAGGAAGGGAGAGACTCTGAAGTAGTCCTGGAGATGAGCATGGAAGGAGCACCAAAAGAGAGATGGCGTCCATGTATTATAGAAAGGATGGATGGCGAAACATGCCAGAGCTCCAGCTTAAAGGTTGAGGATTGCAGGTATTGTGATTGCAGGGTTTGAGGCTACCATAGGCACCTACGGAGCTTTACAACGTAAACCTAATATCAGTATCAGATATTTTTCCATCCCATACATGCTAAGTAATGTGTAAATATAACCGTTGCAAGTCTTACAGTACTCCCAGTGACTTTGCCTTTAACTGCTTTTCTTTCCAGAAGGATGGAGCCATCTTTGTTCAGGGTCACTATCTACTCAAAGATGACACAGTCATGCCAATCTGGTTGCCAGTGCTGTGTTCACAAATGTCTGACACGGTCATTGGTGTGTGCAGCCTATTGCATTAGTGTGTGCACCCCAGAGCACAAACACACATGTGTGTGTATCAGCAGGGCAGTGGACATTGTCAATAGAGCAGAGATTGGTGTCAGAAGGGCAGTAGACAGTATCAGTAGTTATTTTGTTTGTTTATTATAATTTTTTACAATTGTTTCTTTTTTTTTTGACAATATTCTTTTTTTTTTCTTTAGGAGCCCCATTGGGGGGGCTTTGGTGAAATATCAAGGGTCTAAACAGAGAGAAAGGGACTGAGGACAGAGCTTCCCCAGTCCCATTCTCTGCAGCCTCAGCTGCACTGAACAGTGAATGAATGGGAAGTGCTCTTTGCTGTAGTTTACTATGCTTCAATTACGAATGAACACAGTGTAGTGATATAGTATATGGTCCTTTATCAGCCTTGTATGTAAACAATGTACCCTTTGAAATGTTCAATTAGGTTAACAGGCCATACCTCACACACCTAGGTAGACTTGCATAAGATCAACATATCAAAGGGTCATCAGCTGTCCCTTTGATATGTTAAAATTGAGTTGGCTTGGACAACTCAACCATTGTCAACTGAATTCTGGCCTAGTCAATATTGTACTGTATGTGTACATATATATAATAATATAATATCCCACATAAATCAGCCAACATATTACAACATATAAGTACAGATTGCTCACTGTGTTAATTTATTCAACCATCCTGAAACACCCCCTGCAGCAGTCGGTGGGAGAGGAGAGGAGAGGAGGGAAGCTGGCAACACTGCCGTAGGGACACAGGGGATGCCAGGAAGCAGGGGGAATTGGCACCGCACAGCGCGATTGGGGTGTGCCCAGGCACATCTGGCACACCCTGTGCGCACCTCTATTGACACAGTTCAGCCCCTGCTGCAGCCTCCCATCCTATGAACTGCTACAAAGTTAGAACGTTGCAACCTGATCACTGGGGGGCATAAAGTTGTGGTCTGTGTCGGGTTGGGCTTGCATTAGTTAATCACTCTTTACGGGATGACGGGTTCACTTTAAAAAAAAAAAAAAAAAAAAGAAGAAGAAGCCTACAACATAAACCCATTAATAAAGCGGTGTAATACAGGCACCTGAAGCGAAGTGATAATACAGACATTTCAAAAGCGACACAAAGAAACTGGGATTGATTCCCAGATTGATATTAATGTTTGGAGCACACGCTCCCGCGCAGGGAGACAAATGTAAAAATCGAGATTAATGATAAAATAGAGGGGTAAATATGTTGATGATAACATTGCTGATGGGGATGTATGAGCTGATTTCGTCGAGCAGTGATGGATAAAAAAAAGAAGACACGAATAAAGAGGTAATAGGAGTCAGCAAGAGGTGCCGAGATGCATCTGAAAGTTGTTGGCTTTTTACCATTAAAGAAAAATGCTGTCTTTATGTCTTATATAAAAAAAGAAAAAGAAAAAAAAAGAATCTATTTGTGTTCTGTAGATTCTGAGAATAAGTCATCCCCGGGTACTAGCTGAGGTGTTCATAATAAGTACCAAGTGGGAGGCTGCTCACAGGTTCAATCCTTGTGCTGTATGAATATTGTATCCCAGCTTCCCTTTAGATGTTAGCGGCTCTGGAAGGCTCCTATCTCATTATATTCCTAAAGCTGAGAAAAAAAATATATATATATATATATAAATAAGTCTTATTTATAGTGGAATTTATGTCATATCCTAACTAAGCCTAAATTTACTCCCATCCCATTCTTAAGCCTCATACACACGATCGGACTTCCATCGGACAAATCCGTGGATTTTTGTCCGAAGGGCATTGTCCGTGAACTTGTTCTGCATACAGACGGCAGAACTTTTTCAGCCAACATTCACAAAACTACGTGTTTTTTCTGCTCTTTAGCGCCACCCTTTGGGCAACTTCTGCTAATGTTGTCTGATGGTTAGCACTGGTTCAGAGCATGCGTGTTTGTACTTTGGATTTTAGTCTGACGGACGATCGGATAATCCGACGGAACACATTTGTTGTCGGACAATTTGAGAGCATGCACAGCCAACATTTGTTGTTGGAAATTCCGACAACAATTGTCCGATGGAGCATACAGACGGTCGGATTATCTGACAAAACACATCCATCGGACAATTGTTGTCGGAATATAGAATTGTGTGTATGGCCCTTAAAGCGGAGGTCCGCCTAAAAAAAAAAATATAAAAGCCAGCAGCTACAAATACTGCAGCTGCTGACTTTTAATAAATGGACACTTACCTGTCCAGGGTGCCCGCAATGTCGGCAGCCGAAGCCGAGCAATCACTCGGCTCTCAGGCTGCCCCCGCCGCCATCCTCGGTGAGGGAATCAGGAAATGAAGCGTTGCGGCTTCATTTCCCGGTTCCCTACTGCGTATGCGCGAGTCGCGCAGCGCGTCCTCACTAGTCCCCGATATATTCTGGGACCTGTGTGTTTCCCAGAAGACAGCGGGGGGACGAGAAGCAACCTGTGCGGGGATCTATGCCCGGAAGTGGGTGCAAATACCTGTATTATACAGGTATCTGCACCCCCCTCCCCCCTGAAAGGTGCAAAATGTGACACCGGAGGGGAAAGGGGTTCTGAAAAGCTGAGGTTCCATTTTTGTGTGGACCTCCGCTTTAAGACTATTCTATCTACCCTGGAAAGAGGGAAAGATGTCTATACACCACTCCAGTCCTTTGACAGGTTGTATATATATATATACAGTATATGTACTTAGCTGTTCAGCCATAAAACTCTGAACACTCTGGATTCCAGTTACTACTCTGCACAGTTTTGGTGCAACTACATCTACAGAAATCGTCATGTGACCTTTGCACCCCACCAGACAGATGCCAACACACCAGCCAGCCAAGGTTGTCAATGACATCACTGGCAATAAACGGATTACTGCCAAAAACTGCCTGGCAACCTCTGAATGGGGCAAATGTCATCCTTTTCATCATCACTTTCCTTGCTAGAGCGGATGCATGATGAATACATTGGCTGAGGTGATATACGGAGTGGATTATGTCGCTCTCATATACAACAACCCGTACTATTCTGAAACAATTGCAGCATTACGGGCCCCATGAAGGTACCCTACCCATGGCTTTAGGTTAGGCAGATTTTATTAACTGTAATAACAGACAAATGGTACGTTCTACAAAATGAACATGTTCAGAGCATAACTCCGGGCAGATATAAAACACCGTTTAGTCCAGTGCATTCATTAAAACATTATTACATGTAATTAGTAATGATATCTGAATGTCTATTAAGGAAACATTTCAGGTATGGATATTTTTACATAGTTCGCTCCAGCTTGGACCAATGCCACTATGTGTACATTAAACCTGTGGGATCCCTGTGGAGGCTGGAAATCACTGTATTGGCACTCCTTCTACAGTTATTGGCACTGTGTCCTGGACACAGTTATAATCACATTCACAGCGCTCCTCTTGGCTCTTGTTGCACCTGCTGTTTTTCAGGGCGAGGGGAGCATGCAATCACCTTCCATAATGCAGTTCTTGGGTGATGCCATCTGTAATTTTTCAGCAGATCTCGAGTCGGGGGTGAACACAGTGACAGGGCCTTTTTAAAGGCAGACTGCAAGAGTAGTCATGGTGCTGATAAGCTGCAGTGTATCAGATCAATAAAGTTAGTCTCCTCATGGGTGTGTCTTTCCCATAGCTGCAGTCAGTTTCCTCACGGATGTGCCTTTCCCATAGCTGCAGTCAGTTTCCTCACGGATGTGCCCTTCCAAATTCCAATACCTGCATCCAGTTTCCTCGTGGGTGTGCACTTCCCATAACTGCATCCAGTTTCCTTGTAGGTGTGCCCTTCCTATAGCTACAACCAGTTTCCCAATGTGTGTGCCCTTCCCAGAGCTGCAGCCAGTATCCTCATGGGTGTGAACTTCCCATACCTGCAGCCCATTTCCTCATGGGTTTGCCCCTCCTATACCTCCAGCCAGTTTCCTCATGGGTGTAAACTACCATACCTGCATCCAGTTTCCTCATGGGTGTGCAATTCCCATAGCTGCAACCAGTTTCCCAATGGGTGTGCCCTTCCCATAGCTGCAGTCAGTTTTCTCATCAGTGTGCCCCTCCCATACCTGCATCCTGTTACCTCATGGATGTGCTCTTGCCATAGCTGCAGCCAACTTCCTCATGGGTGTGCCCTTCATATAGCTACAACCAGTTCCCCAATGCATGTGCCCTTCCCAGAGCTGCAGCCAGTATCCTCATGGGCGTGAACTTCCCATACCTGCAGTCCGTTTCCTCATGGGTGTGCACTTCCCATAGCTGCAACCAGTTTCCCAATGGGTGTGCCCTTCCCATAGCTGCAGTCAGTTTTCTCACTTGTGTGGCTGTCACATAGCTGCATCCAGTTTCCTCATGGGTGTGCCCTTCCCATACCTGCAGCCAGTTTCCTCATGGGTGTGCACTTCCCATACCTGCATCCAGTTTTTTCTCATGGTTGTGCCCTTCCCATACCAGCAGCCAGTTTCCTCATGGGTGTGCACTTCCCATACCTGTAGCCAGTTTCCCCATGGGTGTGCCCTTTGCATAGCGTCAGCCATTCTCCTCATGGGGGTGTCAAACCCCACCCTCCCCACATTAGAGCAGTGGACCTGTCAGCAGCATTTGGGACTGTTGCCCATTGCAGACCTTTGACACTTCCCATGCTTGCCCCATCACAGATCACTTAAACCAATGGCACATTCCCGTTTCCCCCCATACATGCCAAACATCTCCTTGTCTTTTTGAACAGTCCTTGGAATAAAAAAATTATGATATGAATCTTCTTAGTAGCTCCTTCACATAAAGTAACATTGTTATTTCCAGTTTACTTGTCCTTTAAAAAGAAAATTTCTCTAGCTATTCCTACAAACAGATGCAAGTCTTGCCAAAGAATTTTAAATAAAGCCTATATCAATAATGTATGCCGGTTCTGTTTCAATTTTCTTCTGGGATTAAGAGGGAATTTGGTTTCGGCGAAACTTTGGGAAGATGAAAAACGCAGGATCTTATTCATAAGATAGTCCCTGTGAGCTTTATAAAGTGCATATTATAATATTACACTTTAATATTGCAAGCTTACTTTATTGATATGAGATTAGGTTGATATTATTCCGGAAGAGGAGAGTGGGCTCTATGCTTTTATTTGTATTCATAAAATTCCATCTGACCTTTCCTATCATTTTTTTTATTTCTGTTTGTTCTTAAAGAGCCCCTACCGCACCTTATAGGCATTGGAAAGAGAGGAGGAGACGTATTGGTCACAGAGAGAAGGTGGTTGGTGAACGTTAGCCCAAAGCTGATGGAGGACAATTCTAAATAATCAAATGGCTCCTCAAATGACTTGGGTAGTCCCATTGTGAGGTGTTTAAGTTTTAGTTCCCGGGTCAGCACACCCACCACAGCCACTGCAAATGGGTCCTTCAATTCCCAATGGAGTTTTTAGTTAAAGTAGTTTTAGTAATTTTGAGAATATGTCTGACTTATAACCCAATGCTGCACCACTTTTTATCATTAAAGAAGCCATTCCAGTGGCTTTGCCTAGGCTCAGATTCAGTCAACGACATTGCCTAAGCTCAGCTTCAGCCCATGACTGTGCTTAGGCTCAGTTTCAGTTTAGTGACTTTTCCCAAGTTCAGTCCCAGTCCAATGACTTTGCCCAGGCTCAGTTTCAACCCATGACGTTCCCTAGGCTCAGCTCCAGTCCAGTGACTTTGCCTAAGCTCAGTTCAAGTCCAGTAACTTTGCCTAAACTCAGCTCTAGACCAGTGACTTTGCCTAGGCCCAGCTCCAGTCCAGTGACTTTGCCTAGGCTCATAAAACAAGAAATTGGTCGCACACTGGAACTCCAACCTATTTTGATGTCATCTTTATTGTCAAAAGGATCAGACAGATACAGGCAATGGTAGACGCGTTTCACAAGCGAAACGCGTCTACTATTGCCTGTATCTGTCTGATCCTTTTGACAATAAAGATGACATCAATATAAGTTGGAGTTCCAGTGTGCGACCAATTTCTTGTTTTATTCGTCTTCCACGGTGGTGAGCCGAGGTCTGCACCTGTGATCTACCTTACATCTGATTCTGCCTGGAGCGGTGTGCTTCTTCTTTGTTCTTTGCTTAGGCTCAGCTCCAGCCCAGTGACTTTGCCTAGGCTCAGTTCTACTCCAGTCATTTTTCCTAGGTGCAGCTCCAATCCAGTGACTTTGCCAAGGCTCAGTTCTAGTGCAGTGACTTTGCCTAAGCTCAGTTGCAGTCCAGTGACTTCTCCTAAGCTCAAATCCAGTTTTGTGACTTTGCCTGGGTTCAGCTCCAGTCCAGTGACTTTGCCTAGGCTGATCTCCAGTCAAGTGACTTTGCCTAGGCTTAGCTCTGGTCTAGTGACTTTGCCTAGGCTTAACTCTAGTCCAGTGACTTTGCCTAGGCTCATGTCTAGTCCAGTGACTTTGCCTAAGCTCAGTTACAGTCCAGTGACTTCTCCTAAGCTCAAATCCAATCCAGTGACTTTGCCTAGGCTCAGCTCCAGTCCAGTGACTTTGCTTAGGCTCAGCTCCAGCCCAGTGACTTTGCCTAGGCTCAGTTCTACTCCAGTCACTTTGCCTAGGTGCAGCTCCAATCCAGTGACTTTGACTAGGCTGAGTTCTAGTCCAGTGACTTTGCCTAGGCTCAGTTTTACTCCAGTCACTTTGCCTAGGCTCAGCTCCAGTCCAGTGACTTTGTCTAGGCTCAGCTCCAGTCCAGTGACTTTGTCTAGGCTCAGCTCCAGTCCAGTGACTTTGTCTAGGCTCAGATCCAGTCCAGTGGCTTTGCTCATTTCCTCAGTCTCCTCGCATTTCCTCAATCTCCTCGTCTGTCCCACCCTGTGATCAGACTGTACCATTGTAACTTTGTAGCAAGTCAGAAGGTGAGGGGGTGAAGCAGACGTTTGTGAACACAGACAGGAACTGCACAGACACCAGAATTGATAACATTGTGCCATCTCTGACCTGGCAGACTACAGGAAGTAGATGATGATCTTGAAGGATGCCTGAACAGAGATGGGGCCACCGTTCTGGAGAGAAATGCAGATGAAGGCATTGCCAGGGGGAGTACTGTAATCTCTGTGAGAGGAAATAATAGATAGTGTTCCACTAAGTGTTCAGTTACAGTAAATTAATGAGTGTGAGTCAATGCACATTATGGCATGCAAATCACAAGGTGAGAGGGTGCAGCGGGCATTTGTGTACACAATCAAAACCTGCACAGGCACCAAGACTGAAAAATAATCTTTGAGTCGGCATTCTTCAGGAAGTATATAGAGACCCTGGATGATGCCTGAACAAAGATGGTACTACCCTTCTGGAGATAAAGGCATTGTCCTTGTACTGTGATTCCTGGAAGGGTCCATTCTTACTAAAGCCTTTCATTCCATTATGGCACACATTACATATGTTACGTTACGGTAGCCTGTTCATTATGAATGAGCTGCCAATGCACGTTATATGCGTCGCGGTGCACTGCTATGTGTTGGGGTGTCACAATGAATGGTGCCGCACCACATATCGCTTGATTAATGCCTGCATAAATGTGGTGCCAACCTTCTGGAGTAAAAATGAAATGAAGGCGCTGCCAGGGGGAGTACTGTAATCTCTGTGAGAGGCAATAATACCTGGAAGTGTTACACTAAGGGGAATGGATGGATGGATTTCCGAAGACTACAGAACCATTACCCTATATGTTATGAGGACGAGGAGAAGGAGGAAGAGGAGAAGGAGAAAGAGGAGAAGGAAGAGGATAAATCTGTAGACCTAGGGTGACAACCCTGCTCATTCATAGATATAGTACAGATAGATGGATGGGTGGATGAATGATAGATGAATAATGGATGGATGAATAATAGATGGGTGGATAGATGGATGATGGATGTATGGATTGGGGATGGAAGGATGGTGAATGGGTGAATGGATGGATGGATGGATAGATAGATGAAGGATGGTGAATTGGTAAATAGATGGATGACAGATGTATGGATGGTGAATGGGTAAATAGATGGATGATGTATGACTGATGGATAGATGAATAATGGATGAATGATGGATGGATGAATGATGGATGAGTGAGTAATGGATGAATGATGGATGGATGGATGAATGATGGATGAGTGAGTAATGGATGAATTATGGATGGATGGATGAATGATGGATGAGTGAGTAATGGATGAATTATGGATGGATGGTACATGAATAAAGAGATGATGGATGGATAGATGAATGATGGATGGAGGAATGATGGATGGATGAATGATGGATAGGTGAGAATAGATAGATGATGGATGTATGGATGGTACATGAATGGATAGATGAATAATGGATGAATGGATAGATGATGGATGAATGATGGATGGATGGATGTGTGAATGATAGATGGTTGAATAGATGGATGATGGATGGATGGATGGTACATGAATGATGGATATATGAATAATAGATGAATGATGGATGGGTGAATAGATAGATGATGGTTGTATGGATGGTACATGAATGAATAGATAAATAATAGATGAATGATGGATGGATAGTACATGGATGGATAGATGAATAATAGATGAATGATGGATGGATGAATAATGGATGAATGATGGATGGAGGAATAGATAGATGATGGATGTATAGATGGTACATGAATGTATATATGAATGATGGATGGGTGAATAGATGGATGATGGATGTATGGATGGTACATGAATGGATAGATGAATAATGGACGGATGATGGATGGATAAAAAATGGATGGGTGAATAGATGGATGATGGATGTATAGATGGGTGGATGGATGATGGATCTGTGGATAGATGAATAATAGATGGATAGATGAATAATAGATGGATAGATAAATAATAGATGAATAATAGATGGATGGATGTATAAATGTATTGATGATGGATGGGTTAATAGATGGATAATGGATGTATGGATGGTGGATGGATGGATAGATGAATAATGGATGGATGATGGATGAATGGATATATGGATGGTTGATGGATGGTTGGGTGGATAGATGAATAATGGGTGGATGATGGCTGGGTGAATAGATGGATGATGGATGTATGGATGGCGAATAGGTGTATGGATGGATAAATAATGGATGGATGATGGATGAGTGAATAGTTGGATGATGGATGAGTGAATAGTTGGATGATGGATGGATGAATAGATGGGTGATGGCTGTATAAATGGATGGGCGATGGATAGTGGGTGGATGGATGAATAATGGATGGATGATGAATGAGTAAATAGTTGGATGATGGATGGATGGACGGATAGATGGATGATGGATGTATAAATGGATGGGCGATGGATAGTGGATGGGTGGATGTATGAATAATGGATGAATAATAGATGAATAATAGATGGATGATGGATGGATAATGGATGATGGATGGATAATGGATGATGGATGGATGATGGATGGGTGAATAGATGGATGTATGGATGGTGAATAGGTGTATGGATGTATGAATAATGGATGGATGATGGATGAGTGAATATTTGGATGAGGGATGATTGAATAGTTGGATGATGGATGGATGAATAGATGGGTGATGGCTGTATAAATGGATGGGCGATGGATAGTGGATGGGTGGATAGATGAATAATGGATGGCTGATGAATGAGTAAATAGTTGGATGATGGATGGATGGACGGATAGATGGATGATGGATGTATAAATGGATGAGCGATGGATAGTGGATGGGTGGATGTATGAATAATGGATGAATAATAGATGGATGATGGATGGATAATGGATGATGGATGGATGATGGATGGGTGAATAGATGGATGATGGATGAGTGAATAGTTGGATGATGGATGGATGAATAGATAGATGATGTCTGTACAAATGGATGGGAGATGGATAGCAGGCTCCACAGATGAATGGATGAATGATGGATGTATGGATGGTACATGAATGGATAGATGAATAATGGACGGATGATGGATGGATAAAAAATGGATGGGTGAATAGATGGATGATGGATGTATAGATGGGTGGATGGATGATGGATCTGTGGATAGATGAATAATAGATGGATAGATGAATAATAGATGGATAGATAAATAATAGATGAATAATAGATGGATGGATGTATAAATGTATTGATGATGGATGGGTTAATAGATGGATAATGGATGTATGGATGGTGGATGGATGGATAGATGAATAATGGATGGATGATGGATGAATGGATATATGGATGGTTGATGGATGGTTGGGTGGATAGATGAATAATGGGTGGATGATGGCTGGGTGAATAGATGGATGATGGATGTATGGATGGCGAATAGGTGTATGGATGGATAAATAATGGATGGATGATGGATGAGTGAATAGTTGGATGATGGATGAGTGAATAGTTGGATGATGGATGGATGAATAGATGGGTGATGGCTGTATAAATGGATGGGCGATGGATAGTGGGTGGATGGATGAATAATGGATGGATGATGAATGAGTAAATAGTTGGATGATGGATGGATGGACGGATAGATGGATGATGGATGTATAAATGGATGGGCGATGGATAGTGGATGGGTGGATGTATGAATAATGGATGAATAATAGATGAATAATAGATGGATGATGGATGGATAATGGATGATGGATGGATAATGGATGATGGATGGATGATGGATGGGTGAATAGATGGATGTATGGATGGTGAATAGGTGTATGGATGTATGAATAATGGATGGATGATGGATGAGTGAATAGTTGGATGAGGGATGATTGAATAGTTGGATGATGGATGGATGAATAGATGGGTGATGGCTGTATAAATGGATGGGCGATGGATAGTGGATGGGTGGATAGATGAATAATGGATGGCTGATGAATGAGTAAATAGTTGGATGATGGATGGATGGACGGATAGATGGATGATGGATGTATAAATGGATGAGCGATGGATAGTGGATGGGTGGATGTATGAATAATGGATGAATAATAGATGGATGATGGATGGATAATGGATGATGGATGGATGATGGATGGGTGAATAGATGGATGATGGATGAGTGAATAGTTGGATGATGGATGGATGAATAGATAGATGATGTCTGTACAAATGGATGGGAGATGGATAGCAGGCTCCACAGATGAATGGATGAATGATGGATGGATGCTCCAGTCCAATGTGTTGCCAAATTGTTTTGGCCATGTTTTTGACATTTATTGTTGCAACACACAAGTGTGAATGGGCCCCTGCACATGACTTAGCCCACTGCTAGGTCCACTTAACCATGGCCAAGCCTTGGGGGTATCTGCAATGGTGTAGTAGCATTATTCCGGACAACGATAACATTGGGCTGTTGGGTGTACAGCTAGTACTAGTCACATTCAACAGGACGGACTATAAAGATAAATGTTTCATGACGCCCCATCATACTAGGATAGAAATTAATATTTAAATTCTTGTAGGAGCCCCTTCATGAGCGGTTCTCTTTATCGTCTTGACGTCTTGTTTAGAGCCCAGGTATCCGCAGACAGATGGATTCTGAACTTTGTTCACAGATCTCTGTGTTGCCCGTCCATTCCTCTCCCCGGGGGAAGCCGGTGTCCAATATAATTATATCACTCGCCAGCCTTCACAAGCTATGTACTACAGCTGGATTCAAGGCGGATGACCTAAAATTCAGTGAACCGTCTTCCTCGCCTTCGGACTTGTTCCACCGCGCATCCCAAGGAAAACCCTCAAGTGCTTCCCAAGTAAAACCAGTCTCTGCAATAACCCCCCTCCTTTTTATAGATATATAATTATATTTATTTGAAATTGAATTTTAAAGGTTTATTCCCCGGGGCGCTGAGATATCATTGCTGATGGATATTAAAACAGGGAAAGAATCCTAATATAGGTACGGTGAAAGCCAGACCTGCGGAGCACATCAAGGCTGTGTTAGAGCGTTAATACGAACCTATGCAAATGACCCCTGTTGCAAATTAGCAGCGGGCCCCATGCTGCGTATAGATAACCGCATACATATGGATAGGTTCCTGCGAGTGGAATGTGTAACCTGCGCGCAGTGTTTATGGATTTACCTGGAATTGATAGATGTAACTCGTGCAAAATTAATTTTGGCGGTGGTAGCGGACAGACAGGACACATATAATGCTGTTAAAATAGAATTTGAAATGATTTTGAGAAGAGATTTGACTTGTCAATGTATGAGAAGATGATATTCTTCTATATTTGTATGGTATGGGGGGCTTACCTTACTGCTCAAGTACCCTCAAGTTTTTAAAATAATGTGACTTAAAGGGGAGTTTTCATGAAAATTTTAGAGCCTATGCACACTATTGTGTTGCGTCACCACGCGTTGCGCAAATGTAGCCCATTCCTATTGCACCAAAAAGCAAAAAAAAAGATGCTTTAAACTTTCTGGCAGCGCACCCCACCGTAACATATATTAATATTTTAACTGGTATTGCGTGTGCAGCAACATACGTATGCCGGTATTTTGTTGTGTCTTTTAGAGTTCTTTGCCGTAAAATCACAGAAGCATAAAAAAGCCTCTGTAGTGTAATAATGCTTTACTAAACAAAAAATGTTGCACACACAATTGGAGGAAAAACAACTCATGGCATTTAAAGTTTCACAAAATATGTACACAATATACAGTACACATGCACAAGCTATCTATCCTTTCTAGCTAATGAGCATGGATGATGCATGCAAGAGGGATACACTAAAAGTTACTTAACTTGGGTTGTAGATGTATTGTCATCCCCAGGTAATTCTCCTATTTTCAGTCTTTCTTTATGATGGAGTCATCGTCCAGGATTTAGGATCTCCTCTTGGAGACCTGCAAAACTGCTGTGGCTTCCTTTCTTCAGCACATGGCTGTGTTCAAGTCTTTTTCCCTCCCTCAACTTTCTGTTAACTTCACCTCCTGCCCTGAGCTTCATGAGCTAGTCCAACAAGTTCATTGGCTTTGCATAGGGGAATCTTAGCTTCTACACATATATATATATATATATATATATATATATATATATATATATATTACTATAAAAACCACTAAAATAGCCAAATCAGCTAAAAAGCAAAGTGTATTGGGCTGCCATTCAGAACGAAAGGCAACTCACCATGCCAACGCCTATGATATGCATTGCCACATGTTGTGGTAATGTGCAGAACACAAGGGTGTGAATAGGCCCAAGGGCTTAATGTACAGTGTGAACAGGGTCTATTGCCTTGTAGTAATACTTGCATTACCATGTGTGTTACTGCAATTAATGGCAACATATAGCAACACACAGTGTACTGCAGGGCCATGATGCAATGTCTTTCATTCTTAAAGCCCCCCTCCCCCAATGCACCTTCTCAACACACTAGCATTGTGCCCAAAACAATATTGCCCTGCGCTGTATGGCCAATATTGCCACATGCACCTTTTTTGGTGTATTTTGGTGCTAACACAATGCAACAGTGTGTGAACACAGATTTAAAGTAGATCTAAACCCAATCATTAAACTCTCCTAGAAGCTTTAAGCATTAATACCATTTCAAAATGTTCTATATTTCTATACCTGGGGATCCTGCCATGAAGGTCTTTGTTCAAGTGTTATGGGATGACAACTGTTTTCCACTTGTGCCCCTGCATGTTACATGTGCCCTGGTGAAGACTACGAGCAGCCATGCCAGCATACGTTGCATGGTCCCCCATTGTCTCTATCAGGAAGGCAGCCCATAGTAATTATGTACATGTAGACAGAAAGTGACTGCCTTTGCAGCTTAAGAAGGGAGGTTGGGGGGTGGGGGTGCTAAAAATGTGTCTCAACCGCATGGTTTTAATAATTGCTCCCCCAAACACAAGCAAGTGTCCAATGACTCCATGATTGGTCAAAGAAGCAACTTCTCTCATGGGAAAGAGGGGCAATGAGGTCAGGTCCTATATTCTGATTAGTCATGTCAAGAACCTTCTTACAAGGCCTATCAAATAGACATTCCTCCTGAATCACCCCGGAGATGAGTGGACTTCTGAGACATTTCATCAGTTGTGGTTTGGCCAGACTTTTTGTTTCATTTGAGAAATGTGGAATTCCCCAACTAACAAGTTCCTTTGAAGTCAAAATCCAATCCAGAAAAGAGTATATTAAAGAACAGCAAATGATGAAAAATTGATGGAATATGGGAAGCTCCTGGCAGCCCTGCCTGATGAGATGATGGGGTAAAAAAACTGCCTTTTTTATAAACTTCTACCAAGGATACTATGATAGAAGGGTGGGACCTGGTGGCACTGGCAATCAAGCTAAGAATTCAGGCAGCATCTTTGGACACTTGGCAGAATCAAGGCAAAAACAGCCTTTGGTGCCTTTGTCCAAGAAGCCTTTTGGGAGTCTGAACTTCCAGAAATAATAACGAACATCAGAATAAGCTCAGGTCTTCAGAACTCATAAAATTGAGTCCAAATCTAACCTCATTCGAATTTTATCAACTGTTCTAGTCACCAGGAGTCCTCCAATGCCATTGGACACCTTATGGTACTGAGGCAACGACAGAAATGACAGGGCTTGCTACTGCAACTGCCATATATCTTTTAAAAGTTTAGATTCTATATAGAAGCTCTGTGACAAACACAACCTAATCATGTTTGTTTACTGGCCCTTTAACCTTGATCTCAGCAATGTTAGGTTTAATTGCTGTGGAAGAGAAGTGCTACAAAGTATTGGCTCACATTGTTCATTGTCCGTCATACAGAGGAGCAATAAAACGCCGCGGCGCGGCACTGAGGGAAGAGGGGCGCACTGTCTGTTCACAGCCTGCAGAGAGCTGACAGATGGTAAAACAAAGATAAAAATGTTATGTCTGTGAGCCTTTTATGAGCAAAACTGTTTGTTTCCCTGTCTGGACAAAGGCATTTAAGGATAGGGGATAAATCAATGGCTTTCAATAATAGCAAAGTGCTGACCTTTCCGTGTCCAGTAACCAGCTAGGAGAAAGCGAAGATTGGTACTCATGGAATGTACATTCTGTAGGATCGTTAGAAAATGATTTTCACCCGACTTCTGGGCTTGAATGTGACAATTACTCAACTTTTTTTTTTCTTTTTGGCCATGTCAACTCTCAGGTTTGGGATGCATGGTTCATAAGAGAAAAATTATGTGAGTTAAAGTCTCTGGTCTGTTTTAGGGGGTGAAGGCGGCCTATGACCATCTTCTATTTATGTAGGCTCAAAAACAAGCCATCAATGAGTCAAACAAGCCATCACATACAAACTTTTAAGGCCTTCCAAAGTCATTAGGGGACTAGGAAAGTAAACACAGTAAATCAAAAACTAGGGAAGTAAACAAAACAAACATCAGGAGTTCTATAAAAGATATATAACCTCAGGCGATGCTCTCACCTTGAGTTGACATCATTTGCAACAAAATCTACCCCATAGTCAATAAGGAAATGCTTCTGTGATCAGATTTTAAGAAAAAAAAAGTGGAAGTGGCACCAAATTAGTATAGTGTAGGCTAAAGATCCATTGTCACATAGGTTCAGGACAGCCATCTGATGAAATGGAAAACACCATGCTATGACCATTTAACAAATAGGGTAGGGTTGGGTGGTGGGTACTTGTCATGTTGGTGCAGGACTCTCAAGTCAGTGTATTTAGCTTTGCCCACCTATCTCTCCCATCTATATGTAGAACAACCAATTAATGTAATGCAATATTTTGGAATTGTATGGCTGTCAGGCTTTATTTGTTGTCCGCATCATATTTGGGGAATGTATCATTTCCCATCCCAGTGACACCCTAGGCATCAAGGTTTGACAGGGTTTCAGCATACAGTAGGATGTGAAGAGAAAACTTCCCAGGCTGTTCACAACCCATGTCAGAGGTTTTAAATCTTTCCCACCCTATCCAAAACATGGCTGACATTGGGCTTTAATTGGATTGGTTGCTTTAATAAGGCAAAGAAATTATTTGTTTGATAAATAAATAAGTCTGGGCCGACTTCATTGTACCTTTGTCCAAGTTCTTATTGACGGAAGATAATGGTAATACTTGTCAACATCAACCCAACTCAATCAAGTAGGTTTCCTCACTTAGGTATGATATTAGTGCTCACCTATGAGACTGCTACAGTATACAGAATTTTTTATACACATAGAGGACTTTCGTTAGTCACCTAAGCAAGACATGTTGGATACTGCGTCCCCCTAATAATTAGTTAACCACTTGACCCCCAAACCATTTCTGACCCTTTTCTCCTACATGTAAAAATCCACTTTTATTTATTTTTTTGCTGTAAACTTATTTAGAACCCACAAACATCCCTTGTGATAGCATAGGCCATGACAGGTCCACTTAGTGGAGAGATCTGCAGTCTATGAGACCCTGTATCTCTCCTCTGGCTTCTAAAGAAGTCGATCAAACCAAAATCAGTTTGATCAGTTGCTGTACACATTGGTAATTTGTTTTAAACAAACCAAAACCAAGGTGATGAAATCCCTGTTGCTTCTGGTTTCTGATGTCAAAGAGTAGAAGGAACAACATCAGTGTATACAATCTATATACAGATTCCAATGCAGCGCGGGGGGGGTTAAATTCCGCTGGCTGTAATAGTGATCCAACTGCCGTATAGCCGATTGGATCACTTTTGCATGAAGGAGAATCCGCTGCTGAAAAAAAATGGTACCAGGAACATGGTTGTAACCTTAACCGTGATCCCAGCATAACAATCTGAATACAAGGCCGTTTATATACAAACGGCAGTATTGAGGTGGTTAAGCGAAGGCCAACTTCAGTACATCTTTGACTGATTTCCTTTTTACGGAATATAAGATATTGATAATACCCAACACAATATTGTAGGGTTCCTCTCCTGTGACTAATATAAGTGGACACGTATAAGACAACTATGATATACCAAATGTTTCATACGCAGATGGGACTTTGGTTGGTTGCCTAAGGGAAATATGTATGGAGTCCCTCAATAATTAATTAAGCCAAGGCCGAATTCAGTACACTTTTGTCTATGTTCTTATTTAAAGAATATAAGACATTGATAATACTTATCAAGACCAACCCAACACAGTATACTAGGGTTCCTCCCCAGATAATAATATCAGAGGGACACCTTTTAAGTCAGCTACATTATACTGAATGCTTCATACTCATATAGGACTTTGGTTGGTCACCTAAGGGAGGCATGTTGGGTACTGAGTTCCCCTGATAATTAATAAGCTGTGTCTGACTTCAGTACACCTTTGTCATAGTTCCTACTTAAAGCATAAATGATATTGATAATACTTGTCAAGACCAACCCATAACAGCATATTAGGGTTCCTCTCCCGATAATGATAATAGTCGACACCTAGTCAGCAACATTATACTGAATGCTTCATTCTCTTATAGGACTTTGGTTGGTCACCTAAGTGAGACATGTTGGGTTGCTGTGGCAATTGCTGCGGGTTCTTCCTTTGAGAATGATATCAGTGGACATCTATTTAGTCAGCTATGATATACCAAAGGTTTCCTACGCTGATAGGACTTTGGTTGGTCGCCTATGGTAAACATGTTGGTTACTGAGTCCCCTGATCGTTCATTACGCTGAGGTAATCTTCAGTAAACCTTTGTCTATGTTCTTATTTAAGGAATATAAGATATTGATAATACTTGTCAAGACCAACCCAACACAATACTAGGATTGCTCTCCTGAAAAAGATATCGGCAGACACCTAATGCCTCGTACACACAATCAGTTTTTCCGACAGGAAAACTGTGGGTTTTTTTTCAGCAGGAAAACTGCTCAAACTTGTGTTGCATACACACGGTCACACAAATCTTGTCTGAAATTCCGAACGTCAAGAACGTGGTGACGTACAACACGTATGATGAGCCAAGATCAATGAAGTTCAATAGGCAGTTCGGCTCTTCTGCTTGATTCTGAGCATGCGTAGGTTTCTTTGCGTCGTAATTGCATCCAGACGATCGTGATTCCCGATAGGAATTTTTCCTGTCACGAAAATTAAGATCCTGCTCTCAATCTTTTCTTGGCAGAAATTCTGACAGAAAAAGTGTGATGGAGCCTACACATGGTCGGAATTCCTGACAAAAAGCTCACATCACACTTTTCTTGTCAGGAAAACTGATCGTGTGTACGAGGCATATAAGTCATCTACATTATACTAAATGCTTCATACTCATATAGGACTTTGGTTGGTCACCTAAGAGAGGCATGTTGAGTACTGAGTCCCTTTAGCGATGCCGTGACAAGTGCCACGGATTCAACTCCTGATAATGATATCAGTGGACACCTATAAGTCAGCTATGATATACCAAATGTTTTATACGCAGATAGGACTTTGGTTGGTCGCCTATGGGAGACATGTTGGGTACTGCGTCCCCCTGGATATTAATTAGGCTTTGTCTGATTTCAGTACACCTTTGTCAGAGTTCTTATTTAAAAAATATAGGATATTGATAATACTTATTAAGGCCAACCCAATACAATATAATAGGGTTCTTCTCCCAGGAGTGATGTCAGTGGACACCATTAAGCTAAATACATTAAACCGAATGTTTCCTATGAAGATAGGACTTTGGTTGGTCGCCTAAGTGAGACACGTTGGGTACTGAGTCCCTCTAGCGCTGCTGTGACAATTGCTGTAGTTTCATCTCCCCGTTGGCTTCAATCTGAAACTGTCCACACAACAAACAAAGAAGAGACCCATCCGCTCGGGAATAGCACAGTGAAAAGGTCACCTCACATTCACTGTCAAGTATGACTGACATCTCATCCTCACACATATGTGATTATTGAAGCAGAAGGATTAGCGAACGCCACCCTCCTGTCTTGATCGTTTTTGTCACTTGGAAAATTCCGGCAATTTTTGCATTGTTTATGTGCCATTAACCCCCTCATTGTCAACCTGACGGCTGAGGCGCCAAGCCTCCTGCTTTGTTCGGGGAGCAAAAAGAAGGGTTACAGCCTTGTCGACGGAATGATATCATATGAAAAACATTTTCTCACAAATAGAAAAAAAAAAGCTTGCCTGATTACCATTAATATTATACAGGGGCTGGACACATCACACGTCAATTGGCAGTGTCATTTCAAAGACAAAGTATATCAAGGGAACGATAATTATATTCAAAGAAATCAAGGAATCAAGAGATGGAATTGGGGAGGGGGGAAGGAGGGAATTTATTGCTGAGCGCTTACATTTCTATCAAAATATTTCCTTGCGGAATTGTCATTAACCTATTAGCTGCTGGAAAATATCACATCTGAATTTTTGATGACTTTGCATTTAGATGCCAAGTGCCTGTGAAGATACTCTGTTGTCTAAAACATGTCAAAAAGGTCGACAGATAGAGAAGAAATATGATTTTCCAATATTCCTCTAATATACGGGTAGAGTAGAAAATCATTTACCTGCAACTATGTTTTGTCTGGTACCTTCTGGGGTGAAGAAAAAGGTTCCAAAAATGTTAGGATCCCAGGAGACAATGCAGTCTTCTTATACAACAGTTGTATTTGCATTTGGTGTTTTGGGACACCAATTTTGGTCATAGTGTAGGTCATGACCATTTTTTTTTTGATACATACATTTTTGGAGAATGTTCAACTTTTTGAGCATATGACTATGGGTTTTGTATGGTTAGGGGTTAAAGGCTTGGGTTAGGTTGGAGTAAATAGTTACAGCTATGGATTAGGTTGAGGTATAGCGTTACAGTTAGAGGTTAGATTGGGTTATATGGTCACAGTTAGCGGTTAGATTTTGGTAAAGGGGTTAGAGTTAGGGATTAGATTTGATTATAGGTTTGTATTTAGGGATTATGTTGGGGTATATGTTTACAGTTAGGGATTAAATTGGTGTTTAGGGTTTTTGGTTAGGAGTTAGGTTAGGTTAGGTTAGGGTGTAGGGCTACAGTTATGGCTTAAATTGGGGTCTAGGGTTACAGTTAGAGATTAGGTTGGAGTAAAGGGTTACCGTTAGAAATTAGATTGTGGCAAAGGGTTATTGTTAGGAATTAGGTTGGAATATATGGTTATATTTAGGGATTATGTTGGACTATAGGGGTACAGTTAGAGATTAGGTTGGAGTAAAGGGTTACTGTTAGAAATTAGATTGTAGTAAAGGGTTACTGTTATGCCCTGTACACACGATCGGATTTCCGATGGATTTTTCCATCGGAAATCCAATGAAGCTGACTTCCATCAGTCTTGCCTACACACCATCAGTCAAAAATCCGACCGCCCCAAACACTGTGACGTAAAACACTCCGAAGAGCCGACAAAAATGAAGTTCAATGCTTCTGAGCATGCGTTGACTTGATTCTGAGCATGCGTGTGTTTTTTCTCCGATGGAGTTCCCCACAGGCGATCGGAATTTGCTATCGTTTTTTTTCCATCGGTGAAATTTAAAACATGTTCTATTTTTTTATACCGATGGAAAAAAGACCGATGGGGCCCACACACGATCGGTTTGTCAGATGAAAAAAGTCCATCGGTCTTTTTTCATCAGAAAAACCGACCATGTGTACGCGGCATTAGGAATTAGGTTGGGGTATAGATTTATATTTAGGGATTATGTTGGAGTATAGGGCTACAGTTAAGGATTAGGTTGGGGCATAGGGTTACAGTTATGGAATTAAAATTGGGTATAGGGTTACAGTTTGGTAATAGGTTGATGTTTAGAAGTTAGTTCAGTGAAAAGAGTAACAGTTAAGGATTAGGTTAGGGTATAGGGTTATATTTAAGGATTTTGTTGGAGTATAGGATTACAGTTAGGGATTAGGTTGGGACATAGGGTTACAGTTAGAGGCTAGGTAGGGGTATATGGTTATAGTTAGGGATTAGGTTGATGTTTAGGGTTTCAGCTAGGGGTTAGGTTAGGGTATAGGGGTTACAGTTAACGATTAAATTCGGATCTAGGGTTACAATTATGGATTAGGTTGGAGTATAGAATTACAGTTAGAGGTTAGGTTGGAGTAAAGGGTTACAGTTAGGGATTAGGTTGAGGTATAGGGTTATATTTAGGGATTACGTTGGGGTAATAGATTACAGTTAGGGAATAAGTTGGGGCATAGGGTTACAATTAGGGGTTCGGTAGGGGTATAGGGTTATAGTTAGGGATTAGGTTGATGTTTAGGGTTTCAGTTAGGAGTTAGGTTAGGGTATAGGGTTACAGTTAGCAATTAAATCAAAGTCTAGAGTTACAGTTAGGGATTAGGTTAGAGTATAAGGTCAAGCCCCGTACACACGATCGGTTTGACTGAGGAAAACCGTCCGATGGATGGTTTTCATCAGACCAACCGATCGTGTATGGTACCCATCGGTCTTTTTTCCATCGGTTGTAAAAAATAGAACTTGTTTTAAAATTTTCCGATGGATAAAAAACCGATGGGAATTTCCGATCGTCTATGGGCAAGTCCATCGGTTAAAAAACCCACGCATGCTCAGAATCAAGTCGACGCATGCTCAGAAGCATTAAACTTCATTTTTCTCGGCTCATCGGAGTGTTTTACGTCACCGCGTTTGGAACGGTCGGTTTTTTGACTGATGGTGTGTGGCCAAGACTGATGAAAAACAGTTTCATCGGATTTCCGATGGACAAATCCATCGGACGAAAATCCATAGGTTATCCGATCGTGTGTACGGGGCTTTACAGTTAGGTATTAGGTTGGGGTATAGGGTTAAATGTAAGGATTATGTTGGGGTATAGGGCTAAATGTAAGGATTATGTTGGGGTATAGGATTACAGTCAGGGATGAATTTGGTGCAAAGGTGCACTTAGGGATTAGGTAGGGGTATAGGGTTACAGTTAGGGATTAGGTTGATGTTTAGAGGTTAGGTTGGCGTAAAGGGTTACAGTTAGAGATTATAATTGGGTATAGGGTTACAGTTGAGGAATAAAATGGGGTATAGGGTTACAGTTAAGTAATAGGTTGATGTTTAGAGGTTAGGTCGGGGTAAAGGGTTACAGTGCAGTTAGGGATTAGGTTAGGTTATAGGGTTATATTAAGGGATTATGTTGGATTATAGGGTTATAGTAAAGCCTTGCACACACGATTGGATTTTACGCAGACAAAGCGTCTGACTTTTGTCCGAAGGGCGTTGGCCAGGAACTTGTCTTGCTACAAACAGCACACAATTGTTGGCCAAGAAACACGAATGTAGTGCCGTACTACGTGTTTTTTCAGCTCTTTAGCGCCACCTTCTGCTAATGTCGTGTTAGGTGAGCATGCGTGTTTGTACTTTGGACTTTTGTCTGACGGACTTGTTTACACCCGATCGGAAAATCTGACAACAGACCGTTGTTGGCGGAAAATGTAAAAAAAAGTCTGCCATCCAACATTTGTCCGCGGAAAATCTGACAAAAATTGTCCGATGGAGCGTACAAACGAACGGATTTTAGGCCAACAGTCTGTCAACACACAATTCCCGTCGGAAAATCCGATCGTGTGTACGAGGCTTTAGGGATTAAGTTGGGGCATAGGGTTACAGTTAGGGTTTAGGTTGGAGTATAGGGTTACAGTTAGAAGATAGGTTGAAGTAAAGGGCTACAGTTAGGGATTAGGTTGAGGTATAGGGATAAATTTAGGGATTATGTTGGGGTTTAGCTTTACAGTTAGGGATTAAATTGGGGCATATATGGTTACAGTTAGGGTTTAGGTTGGAGTATAGGGTTACAGTTAGAAGATAGGTTGAAGTAAAGGGCTACAGTTAGGGATTAGGTTGAGGTATAGGGTTACATTTAGGGATTATTTTGGGGTATAGGATTACATTTATGGATAAAGTCGGGGCATACAGTTAGGGGTTAGGTTGATGTTTAAGGTTTCAGTTATGGTTTAGGTTAGGGTATAGGGTTACAGTTAGGGGATGGTTGGGCTATAGGGTTACAGTTAGAGATTAATTTAGGGAATAGAGCTACATTTCAGGGTTATGTCGGGATAGAGGGTTATGTAATATGTTCATGATGATGATGTTTAGGGTTTCAGTTAGGGTTTAGATTGGGTTACATTTATGGATTAGATTGAAGTTTAGGAGTCAGGTTTACAAATTAGGTTGGGGTCGACTATAGTTATGGGTTAGGATGAGGGTTGTCATTAGTTGTTAGTTGTGGTTTCAGGTTAGGATTAGGGGTTAGGTTATAATTTTGGAGTCAGGGTTGGCTGTTACGTTGACTTTTCGGGGTCAAGATTTGGAGTTAGTTTGAGGACTAAAGTCAGAAGTTTGGGATTAGGAGAGTTTAAGAGTCAGGATTAGAGGTCAGATTAAGGGTTAAGGGGCTAGTTGGGTTGATTTTTTTTTAGGATTAGAATTCTGGTTATTATAACTGAGAAAAAGTAGTAGGACCATTTACCATGGAAAACAATTTTATGCTTTCACAGTACTTAGTAGAGTACTCTTTCCACACGATGATATTAATCTTTTTTTAAATTCCTATGAAATTTAAAACGATTTAAAACGAAATGACTTCGTAGCTAGTCTCAAAGTGTGAGACTGCAGCAGAGTGCTGATGTGTGTCAGGCATTTGTGAACCAAGATTCACGTGATTGTGCCATTATTCATGGACGCGCTCGCATGCATGCGCAGTACACTCGGTTTGAGATTTTGATTAGTTGGAACTTTTGACAGAACATCATCTCTGAGCCGGTAGCTCAGTTCAGGAAGTAGATGGTGATGCCTGCAAATATATGGCGCCGTCCTTCTGTAAAGAAAAGCAGATGAAGACATTACCAGGGGGGAGTACTGTGATCTCTGTGAAACGTAATAAACCCCTGGAAGTGTTACCCACACTTGACGTAAAAATCTATGCTAGATCCACGTTAATGTATCTTCTTCCTTCTCTGTTTTTTTTGTTGCGGCACACGCCTGTTTTGCGATCCGGTGCCCTGCACCCTGTATACCAGCCCCATATAGTGTGGATTTACCTGCGTCATCACATTAGAGAGTCAATTATTCTGCTCGCTGTTCCTACAAATACATTTCTTTGTTAAAATTAAGCCCATTTCTAGATATTTTTTTGTGCCTAATTAATACATCAATGTGCTATGAATCCAGCTGAAATGTTAGATAATTAACTCAGCCGCGCGCGCATCAATAGATTTTCTGTACGTTAGCGGGGATGACAGAACAAAGTATGCCAAATACTTTCACAATGTTGCAGAAAAATAAAATGAAAGAAGAACCTCCTCGCACCTTTGTTCATCAATCAGTACAGTTAGAGGATGTTTTATAACATTTGGCACTGATGAAAAAAAAAAAAAAAGCCATACTGCTTAAGATAGGTGACAGTTGGGAAATAGTTAAATCCAACCAAAAAAACGTTTTGGTCCACCAAAGTAAAAAAATAAAATAAAAAAATAAAAATCATGCTTGTAAAATTCACAAATGGGTTACTACAGTAGATATCCTTCGAGATCACTTTCTTGATGCAAGTTAGGGGCATGTACTGCTTAAAGTAGTTGTACACCCTGTACAACCACTTTTACCTAATGCCGCGTACACACAACCATTTTTCATGACGAGAAAAATGCATTTTTTTTATTTGGTCATTAAAAACGATCGTGTGTGGGCTCCAGAGCATTTTTCGCGACGTGAAAAATGGGCATTAAAAATTTGGAACATGCTCTATTTTTTCTCGTCGTTTTTCACGTCGTCGTTTTTCTCGTCGTGAAAAACGCGCATGCTCAGAAGCAAGTTATGAGACGGGAGCGCTCGTTCTGGTAAAACTAGCGTTCGTAATGGAGATAGCACATCGGCACGCTGTAACGAACTGAAGAGCACGAGACTGAAAAGCGCGGATCGTCTCTCACCAAACTTTACTAACACGTGGATCAGCAAAAGCAGCCCAAAGGATGGCGCCATCCGAATGGAACTTCCCCTTTATAGTGCCGTCGTACGTTTCGTACGTCACCGCGCTTTGCTCAAGCATTTTTTTTCACGATCGTGTGTAGGCAAGGCAGGCTTGTGAAGAATCACGTAGAGAAAAGCGTCACTTTTTCATGGACATTAAAAACGGTCGTGTGTACGCGGCATTAGGCTTACCTGTAGGTGCTGAAAATATCTCCTAAACCTGCACGGTTTAGGAGATATTTACAACAGAGCCGTGCACCGATGTCTACGGCGCATGTGCCGTAGACAACGGCGCAGGCGCACTTTAGAAACAGCGATCGTGCCGTTTCTAAAGGGGGTTATGCCGTGACTGGCGGCTCCCGCGCGTGACGTCACGCGACTCTGGTCAGTCACAGAGCTGGAGTTTGCGGCCCCGGAAGGAAGAGGGCTGAAGATGGACGCACGCTGCTAGTGGGGACAGCGGTGTCATCGCAGGCTTCGGTTTCAGGTAAGTGACACATAATGGGCTAGTATGCGATGCCCATCAGCTCCGAATTAAGCCGCCATCGTGCATTCACCTTTCAAGACTCGTGAGTGCTGCTCTCTCTTTTGGTTTCATGTATTAGCCCGCTGGGACGGAGAAAACCTTTAAATATGAAATCTACCCCGTATATTTTATGTTCACCTTCTCTATACACTTTTGCTTTTACCTATTGTTCAGTAAATCCCCCGGAATATTGTGTCTTATAATAGAACGCCAGGAGGTATATACAGATATATATATATATATATATATATATATATATATATATATATTGTAACATTGGGGGATGTCTAGCTCAGTGATTGATGCGTTTCAAGTGAATTCAAAGCCAACAGGTTTAAGGGCGTGGTAGCCCACTTTTATTGAAAGAAACAAAAAGGAAAGTTCACACATGTATTTGGTTGCCCACACAGGGGTTCTTCTCCCAAAATTACAACAAATGGAAAATGCCAATCCACCTGGCTCTTAAGGCTCACTCAGCCTTGGGCGCAGTTCCTTGCTGCAAAGGCCCACTCCTGGCCTCTAGGAAGGGGCTCTCCTGACACTCCAGACTTCCACACTCCTCCAAGACTCATGCCGCGTACACACGATCGTGATTAACGGCGGTGAAAACACCGCCGTGAATCACGACAGGAAAAACGAGGGAACGGCTTGTTCCCCCACACACGGCCGTTTTTCCCGTCATTTTTTCTCTTGACGAGAAAAACGACCGTGTGTAGGCTCCGCGGCAGTGTTTCCCTATGGGAAAACTGCCGCGGAACAAAATGACAGGAATTACGACGAGAAAAATTAGAGCATGTTCTAATTTTTCTCGTCGTGATTAATGCCGTTTTTCCCATCGGGAAAAACTGCAAAAAGCCCACAGACGATCGTTTTTCTTGTCCAAAGGAAAAAAATTCATTTTTCCCGACGGGAAAAATGATCGTGTGTACGCGGCATTACAGTCTCCTCTGGTCCCCAAGACTCTCTCTTCCAGTTGTCTCAGCTATAGTCTCCCTGACTCTCTCAGCTTGCCCAACTCTCTCAGTCCACTGACCTGGAACCTCTCCCACATGGAGAACCGTCTCAAGGATGTTGCCTGAGTTCTTAAATAGTAGCGCACCTCCCTCTTGTCTGCAGCAACTGCTCCAACACCAACTCCTTTGCCACATACCTTGAGCTATGTTCAGCTCTGCCTTATAACGAGTGTGTGCACCTGGACACACACAACCCGCAGAGCTTCTGGAAAACCCGGACACATGACTGAAGACTCCATCCCTCCCAATGCTCTTTGAAGTCTTCAAGTTTCCAGCCCCGATCCAGACTTACAAAATACAGAGAAAACTTAAAGTATAGTTTTCTCTGCTCACCAACCTTTTGCTGGAACTTCTCAAACTGCTTCTTTGAGAGTCCTGTGTCCATTTTACACACATTTTCACTAAGCCATGGGCTCTCACTCTCACAATATATAAATATATATATATATATATATATATATATATATATATATTGTGAGGGGGTTAGCTCAGCAGCGGGTGTGTGTGACCCCCTGGATGGGTTCACCACACAAAAACAGGCACAGCAAACAGTGGTAGGAGAAAACAAAAGGGTGTGGTTTTATTTTAACTATATACAGACAAAAAAATACAGCAAAAACAAAAAAACAGGAAAAGAAATCCTGGTCAACTTGACCGCTCACTACACACGTTGGTGTCCCTAACTAACAACTGGGTACAGCCTTGTGCTGTCCCAGTCCCTAGCTCCCTGTTTTTAGAAGTTCTTAGCAATAACCACACAGGCTTTGGCTCACCGCACAGAGATCACACTCCCCAGACTATCCACACAGATCTGGTTCCAGGTTGGAGCATCTCCCTTAGCATGCTGGGAGTTCTTGTAGAGGCCTTAATGAGCCCACTTACTTCAGCTGGGCTCATTAACTCTTCCTCTGCAAGACTCCCAGCACTCCCCCTAGTGGTATAAATCGGCATAAAGCCTGAATCTAGGACATATATATCTCCCATCCTGGATGCAACCTGGTGACTTTACCTGCCTGCTGTTACAATATATATATATATATATATTTTTTTTTTTACAAACACACTACATTTTAATCAGAATTATTATATATTTTTTTTTTTTAATGGATGAATGTCTGAAGTACAAGATAGTCATTTACATCCGCTTGGAGTTCTCCTTTAAGAGGATGTATATCATCGTCCAAGGTACAAGGACTAAAAATCCTCATACAATATAACCGTTTTCAAAAAAGCGTTTTTTTTTTACAAAAAAAAAAGATTGGGCAACTCCAGGCGAAAGCACAGTATTAACGTACATCAGTGTCACCGATCGAGCGGACGAAAATGTCACGGGCCAGTCGAAGCGCCCTAGAAAAAAAAAATAAAGCATGTGCCATGCGCCGCAGATGTCCCCCCGGCCCCTGAAGGTTTTGATAAATTCACCTGCCACAAAGTGTTTTGAAAAAAAAAATAAAAAAAAATGACACCAACCTGCGGCCTGCTTTCACTTTGCACGACTTTGCAAAGTTTAATAAATTGCCTTTATCGCCCGGCCAACAGGACTCGGAGGCGCGGGGCGTGATTGAAAGCCTGACAAGTTAAAGGATCGGGCCAAAGGTCATTATCAGGGGATTAGGCTGGAGACACTTAGCGGATAACCAGCGGATTGATAAAGAGCGCTGGCATCGCAGGTGAAAGATCCCGCCGTTCCCTCGCTGCTAATTTAACTCATTTGTTTCCGAGCTGGTTGTCCTTGGGGCTTCGCCGATTCCAGCTAAGCTTGGCCGAATAGATTTTTGTATTAGCCCGCTGGGATGGAGAAAACCTTTAAATATGAAATTTACCCCGTATATTATTTTATATTCACTTTCTCTATACACTTTTACTTTTACCTATTGTTCCATAAATCCCCTGTAATATTTTGTCTTATACTAGAACGCCAGGAGGTATATACAGTTACTGTATACATATACTGTATATATATATATATATATCATGGCATGACTAGTTTGACTCTTTTATCCCAATTGTTTCTCTTTTAATGGAATTTTCAATTAATTTTAATTTCATTGGATTGCATTTACTATCTTATCCTGTAACTTTACATCCATGAAATGTTCTACAGAAGTTTAGGGTTAAGCCCCGTACACACGATCGGATAACCTATGGATTTTCGTCCGATGGATTTGTCCATCGGAAATCCGATGAAACTGTTTTTCATCAGTCTTGGCCAACCACCATCAGTCAAAAAACCGACCGTTCCAAACGCGGTGACGTAAAACACTCCGATGAGCCGAGAAAAATGAAGTTTAATGCTTCTGAGCATGCGTCGACTTGATTCTGAGCATGCGTGGGTTTTTTAACCGATGGACTTGCCCATAGACGATCGGAAATTCCCATCGGTTTTTTATCCATCGGAAAATTTTAAAACAAGTTCTATTTTTTACAACCGATGGAAAAAAGACCGATGGGTACCATACACGATCGGTTGGTCTGATGAAAACCATCCATCGGACGGTTTTCATCAGTCAAACCGATCGTGTGTACGGGGCTTTAGAGTTAGAGTTTTAGGGTTAGGGTTCAGATTAGGGTTGTTGTTGCTGAGAAAATACTCTTGACCTTTCTTGGAAACCTTCTCAATACCCCTTTGTAAATCCCAACCTCAGGCAAAAATAAAAATGTTTCCATCCCTTACTCCTACCACCTCAACCCATCGTGTAAGGTTAGGGTTTGGGTTAGGGCTTTAGGGTTAGAATTAGGATTTATGGGTTAGGGTTGAGATTAGGGTTGTTGTTGCTGAGAATTTACTCTTGGAACCCTTCTCAAGACACCCTTTTAAATCTCAACATCAGGCAAAAATAAAAATGTTCCCATCCCTTATGCCTAGCTTCCTCCCAACCCATCATGTAAGGCTAGGGTTCGGGTTAGGGCTTCAGGGTTAGAATTAGGATTTAAAGAGTTAGGGTTGAGATCAGGGTTATTGTTGCTGAGAATTTACTCTTCGCCTTCCTTGGAAACCTTCTCAACAACTCTTTTAAATTCCAACTCCAGGCAAAAACAAAAAAAAATTCCATCTCTTCCTCCAACTCCCCCGCCCCCTGCCCATCATGTAAAGCTAGGGTTAGGGATAGGGCTTTATGGTTAGAATTAGGACTTAAGGGTAAGGATTAGGGTTGTTGTTGACACATTTACTCTTCACTTTACTTGGAACCTTTCCAGGACCCCTTTTTTTAGCCCAACTCCAGGCAAAAAAACACAGTATTTCCCCATCCTTCACTAAGCCATCATGTAAGGCTAGGGTTAGCATTAGGGCTTTAGGGTTAGAGTCAGGACTTTAGGGTGAGGATTAGGGTTGTTGTTGCTGACAAATTTTATCTTGATTTACCTTGGAACCTTCTTAGGGCCCCTTTTTAAAGCGCAACTTCGGGCAAAAATCTTTTTTTTTTTTCCATTCCTCACAAAGCCATCATGTAATGATAGGGTTAGGGATAGGGCTTTAGGATAAGGGTTAGGGTTGTTGTTACTGAACATTTTACTCCTGACTTTCCTTGGAACCTTCTCAGGGCCTCTTTTTGAAGCCCAACTCCAGGCAAAAATTAAAAATGTCCCATCCCTCACTACCACACCCCCTCTTAACCCATCATGTAAGGCTAGGGTTAAGGTTATGGTCTAATGCCGCGTGCACACGATCGGAAATTCCGACAAGAAAACTGTGGATTTTTTTCTGACGAAATGTTGGCTCAAACTTGTGTTGCATACACACGGTCACACAAAATTCCGATTGTCAAGAACGTGTCTTGCCTACACACCATCAGTCAAAAAACCGACCGTTCCAAATGTGGTGACGTAAAACACTCAGATGAGCCGAGAAAAATTAAGTTTAATGCTTCTGAGCATGCGTCAACTTGATTCTGAGCATGCGTGGGTTTTTTATCCGATGGACTTGCCCATAGACGATCGGAATTTGCTATCGGTTTTTGATCCATCAGAAAAATTTAAAACATGTTCTATTTTTTAAAACCAATGGAAAAAAAGACTGATGGGTCCCATACATGATCGGTTTGTCCGATGAAAAAAGTCCATCGGACTGTTTTCATCGGTAAAACCGATCGTGTGTACAGGGCTTTACAGTTAGAATTTTAGGGCAAGGATTGGGGTTGTTGTTGCTGCAAATTTACTCCTGACTTTTCTTGGAACCTTCTCACAGCCCCTTCTTAAATCGTAACTCCTGGCAAAAATGAAAATTTTCCCACCCTTCACTCCCAGCACCACCCCCTAAATCATCATGTAAGGCTAGGGTTAGGGTTAGGGTTAGAGTTAGGACTTTAAAGTAAGGTTTAGGGTTGTTGTTGCAGACAAATTTTCTTTTGACTTTCCATGAAACCTTAAATTTAGCCCAACTGAGGTTTCTGCAGCTCTGTGTACTATACCATTATTTTGTGGAACTACATTTACTCTCTCATACTGTAAATTTACATCCATGTAATGTTTTGGGGGTTATAGTTAGGGCTTTATGGTTAGAGTTAGGAGAGGGTTAGGGTCAGGGCTTTAGGGTTAGAGATAAAAGGGGGTACGGTTAGAGCTTAAGGTTTAGAGTTAGGATGGGGTTTTGGTTAGGGCTTTAGTTTTAGAGTTAGGAAAGGGTTATGGTTAGGGCTTTGGGATAAGAGCTAGCAGAGGTTATTGGTTAGGGCTTTAGGCTTAGAGTTAGGATGGGGTTTTGGTTAGGGCTTTAGGTATAGAGTTAGGAGAGGGTTGTGGTTAGGGCTTTGGGGTTAGAGTTAGGAAAGAGTTATGGTTAGGGCTTTAGGGTTAGAGTTAGGAAAGGGTTATGGTTAAGGCTTTAGGGTTAGAGTTAGGAGGGGGTTATGGTTAGAGCTATAGGGTTAGAGTTAGGAGAGGGTTAGGGCCAGGGCTTTAGGGTTACAGATAAAACAGGGTTATAGTCAGGGCTTTAGGTTTATAGTTAGGAAAGGGTTATGGTTAGGGCTTTAAGTTTAAAGTTAGGATGGGGTTTTGGTTAGGGCTTTAGGTTTAGAGTTAGGAGAGGGTTGTGGTTAGGGCTTTGGGGTTAGAGTTAGGAAAGAGTTATGGTTAGGGCTTTAGGGTTAGAGTTAGGAAGGGGTTATGGTTAAGGCTTTAGGGTTAGAGTTAGGAGGGGGTTATGGTTAGGGCTATAGTGTTAGAGTTAGGAGAGGGTTAGGGCCAAGGCTTTAGGGTTAGAGATAAAAGAAGGTTATAGTCAGGGCTTTAGGTTTAGAGTTAGGAAAGGGTTATGGTTAGGGCTTTAAGTTGAAAGTTAGGAGGGGGTTATGGTTAGGGCTTTATGGTTAGAGATAGGAGATTCTTATGGCTAAAGCTTTAGGGTTAGAGTTATAAGGGTGTTATGGTTATAGGGTTAAAGTTAGGAAAAGGTTATGGTTAGGGCTTCAGAGTTAGAGTTTGGAGAGTGTTATGGTTAGGGCTTTAGGGTTGGAGTTAGGTGAGTGTTATGGTTAGGGCTTTAGGGTTGGAGTTAGGTGAGTGTTATGGTTAGGGCTCTAGGGTTAAAGTTAAGAGAGTGTTATGGTTAGGACTTTAGGGTTGCTGTGACTGAGACTTTACTTTTGAAAGATACTCTCCAGCCAGATCTAAACTCCTTCATGGAGACCCTCCTTCCATTCTTCTCAGGGCCCCCTGAGAAATAATACTGGGCCCAGCTAGGATGCCCCCTCTCTGCAGCCCTGGAGACTACACTCTTGTATCCTGAAACTACATTGACTTTATTTTATAACGTTACATCTGTGCAGTGGTCTACAGCGATACAGCTCACTGATTACCCTCCTGATGAATGTCTATGTACACTTCGTGCAGAAATTTCTCACCGACGTGGAAAAATGAGAAAATATATTGCATTTCGCATGGAAAAATAAACAGCGCCCTTATTTTAATAACACCGCCACAGACGATCCTTCTTCCTCATGCCGAACTCGCTCTAAATGATTTTATTTCTCTTATTGTTCCCAGAGAAGCGTAATATCGTAGTCGGATGCAGCAGAATTATAATGGAATGCTGTTAGATGCCTCTGCCGTTGCTCGCTCACCTTTATGATGCCTTCTAAGGAAATATGCTATTGTTTCTGACTGTAAATAATAAAATACATTATCCCACTCCATTATTCGCCCCGGCTCAATGCAGTGCATTTGCACGTAAACCTTTGAGTTGTACATAATTATGAAGGTTTATAATGTCAGCCTGGGGTGAGCCAGCCGTAAATCTGACAAAGGAAGTCATTTAACCCTCCGCTGGCCAGGAAAATCTTCATTTAACTTGCTAGCGTGAACCATATTATTTTCTCAAATTGTTGCAAGACAAATGTGCCTTTTGACAGAGCAAGTGTACCTCCGAGATGGAAAAGGAGGACTTTCATTTTAATTCAATCTATTTAGGTAAAGGGCGCTTCCTTACCATACCCCAGCTCAGGTTGACCCTGAAGGGTTCTTGCACAAAACATGAATGCTTCAGGTCCTTCATCAGGCCTTAAAGGGGTTGTAAAGCTTCATGTTTGTTCACCTTAATGCATCCTATGCATTAAGGTGAAAAAACACCTTGCACTCTCGGGCCCCCCAGCCCCCCGTTTTACTTACCTGAGCCAAGAAACTCCATGGGCACGATCCTGCAATGGTTTCCCCCCAGCTTGAGGCGGCTCTTCATTGGAGATTGATAGCAGCCCAGCCATTGGCTCCCGCTGCTGTCAATCTAATCAATGACGTGGCGCGCCGGGGGGCGTGCCCGGATGATACAGTCGGTGGCTATGGCCACCGGCTGTATCACGGGAGAGCACCCGCAAGCTAACCCCCTTAGGAGAGCACTTACCAGAAAGGGAGTTAGCTGTTGCGGGGAGGAGCCGAAACAGCCGCCGAGGGACCCCAGAAGACGAGGATCAGGGCCACTCTGTGCAAAACGAACTTCACAGTGGAGGTAAGTATGGTATGTTTGTTATTTTAAAAAAATACCTTTACAACCCCTTTAACGCAGGTCCCCTAGTGCTTTCCATCATAATTTAATTAACGCCAAATACTCAACCCCTGAAGAAGGAGTAGGCTTTTTCCCACAAAACACTTTGGCTGTTTTTGATGCTCTTAACGCATTAAATCACAGGTGTCAAACACAAGGCCTGCGTGCCGAATCCGGCCCTCCAGGCCATTTCATGTGGCCCTCGCACCTCTCCTGCAGCTGAAGGAGAGCTCCAGCCCTCCTCTGGTCCTCCGCCAGACCCTGTACTTTCTGCTTTTAAGCAATGCATCCATCTTCATCCCAGCAGCAGCATAAGGTAAGGGGGGGTGCACTGTGATGTAAGGGAGTGTGGGGGATTCAACTTCTGACCCACCCCACCCCACTGGTGGCTCTTGACATCTAATGTAAGGGGAGGGGATGCGCTGGACATCTAATCTTACAGATACAACCCCTTTTGAGGACAATCATAAGGCTGATGGGGCACAAAATGAACCTGAGTATGAAACCCCTGCATTAAATGTTTCAAAGGGTCCTTCAAGCGAGATGGACTTTTGTACCAGATGCACATTCCAAGAATTGAATGTCTACTTTAGGACAGAGAGGGGAAGAAGCTCATAATTACCTGTAGGCAGATACAGTTAGCTAGTCTGCCATTAGGTATCTCTGTGCCAGAATAGTGTCTGGTTACAACAGGTGCTAGGCCACTTTTAGTTAGAGTCCTCCTACGGTGATGACGTAATGGGTGAGTCGGTGCCCAGATATAAGCTAGGTTCGGAGGAGCTGTAGAGCAGTTGAGGCATTGGAGCCAAACACTCCCCAACAGTACAGAAGTAACCAGTGCATGGAGGCCTTGGATAGGGCTGGAGGCCAAGAAGGAGTAGGCCTGCACCCAGGAGAGCCAGCTGAAGACTCCCTGACCCTTATGGAGGAGGGGGGTAGGGCACATTATAAAAGCTCCTTTAGGCCAAGCTAGAAGTTCCCTGAGTGAGGCAATCCCCCTGGAGGGTCCTGGTAGAGGTGAACCTATGGATGAGAAGTCTACAGAGAACCCAGTCCTGTAAGTACTAATGGAAGAAGAGACTGCTAGAGGGAGATGGTTGTTTAACCAGTTCAATCCCGGGCCCTTTCACCTCTTTCCTGCCCAGGCCAATTTTCTGTTTTTAGTGCTGTTGCATTTTGAATGACAATTGCACGGTCATGCAACACTGTACCCAAACTAAATTTTTATAATTTTTTCCCATAAATAGAGATTTCTTTTGGGGGTATTTGATCACCACTGGGGTTTTTATTTTTTGCGCTACAAATAAAAAAAAAGGTTTTCTTTGTTTTTGTTACAAAACTTTGTAAAAAAGGACTTTTTATCCTTCACTGAAGAGCACTGATGAGGCTGCACTGATGGGCACTGATGAGGTGGCACTGATGGGCACTGATGATGAGGCACTTGGATGCAGCACTAATGAATACTGATAGGTGGCACTGATATGCAGCACTGATTGGCACTGATAAATGACACTGATGGGCACTCATAGGTGGCACTGATGGGTACTCATAGGTGGCACTGGTGGGCACTTATAGGTAGCACTGATGATTGGCACTGATGGACACTGATGGGCGGCACTGATAGATGGCACTGATAAGCAGCACTGATCAGGAGGCACTGGCAGGTATCACTGATGGGCACAGAGTGCCAACCCTAATAGGCACTGATTGGCATCCCTGGTGGGCTCTAGTGGGCATCCCTGGTGGTCTGCAGTGGGCATCCCTGGTAGTCTCCAGTGGGCTTCTTTGATGGGTCTGCACTGAAAATGAATGCACTGATTATGAGAGCAGAACCCCCCCCCCCCCCATCAAGAGAGCAGCCGATCGGCTCTCCTCTACTTGCATCTGGCAGCAAGCTGGGCTTTACCGCTGTTTTGTTGCGCTATTCGGCCGCTAGCGGGGGCCCAAAAAATGGGTTAAAAACTCCAGTTTTGCAGCGCTTTCAAAGTGCTTTTAAGGCGCTTTGAATGTGCTGCCCATTCATTCCAATGTGCAGGGTGTTTTGGGAGCGCTAATTACAGCGCCTCCAACCCGCCCCAAAGATGCTGCTGGCAAAACTTTTTTTCCCGCCCCACAAGCGCACCGCCCGAATGTGAAAAGTCACACTGGAATGAATGAGAGGCGGTTTTCAGGCGCTTAGCAGAGGCCATTTCCAGCGCTAAAGCGCAGGAAAACCGCCCCAGTGTGAAAGGGGTCTTAAAGTGGTTGTAAAGTGGTTGTAAAGTCGAAAAAAACAGCCTGCAAGACAAAGGCATAATGAGCTAGTATGCATCATTCTGAAATTCTTACCTTAGGTCGGAGCTGTTGCAGCGGTCCCTGTACACCGCTATGACCAAGGACAGGTCTCCCGGAGTTATTTCCAGGTTTGCTGGCTCCGGCGCTGTGATTAGCCAGAGCCGCCATGATGTCACTCCCGCCCATGCGCACGGGTGCCGCCGGTCACGGCACACTTTACTCCTTTAAAGTTTTTACTCCTTTTACCTTTATAGTTTTAAATCTTTTATGGACTTTACTCCTTTATAGTCTTTACTCCTTTAACCTTTTTAATCCTTTATAATCTTTAATCCTTTATGGTCCTTAATCCTTTAAAATGTATAATCCCTTATAGTCTTTAATCCTTTATAGTCTGTAATCCTTTATGGTCTTTACGCCTTTATAGTCTTTAATATCTAAAGTTTTTACAACTTTATGGTCTTTAATATTTAAAGTTTTTACTCCTTTATAGTCTTTAATTCTTTATGGTCTTTAATCCTTTATAGTCTTTAATATTTAAAGTTTTGAATCCTTTATAGTCTGTAATCCTTTATGGTCTTCACGTCTTTATAGTCTTTAAAGCGGAGCTCTGTCGAAAAAAAAATATTAAAAGCCAGCAGCTACAAATACTGCAGCTGCTGACTTTTAATATTAGGACACTTACCTGTCCTGGACGTCGGCAGCAGAAGACGAGCAATCGCTCGTCACTCTGCTGCCCCCACCGCCATCCTCGGTGAGGGAACCAGGAAGTGAAGCCTTGCGGCTTCACTGCCCGGTTCCCTACGGCGCATGCGCGAGTCGCGCTGCGCCGTTCTGACTGGTCCCCGTGTGTTCTGGGAGCCGAGTGTCTCCCAGGACACAACGGGTATACTGCGGGAAGTGACGTACTACCCGCAGATTTCCCGCAGAGAGGACTCCCGGAAGTGGGTGCAAATACCTGTCTTAGACAGGTATCTGCACCCCCTCCCCCCTGAAAGGTGTCAATTGTGACACCGGAGGGGGGGGAGGGGGGGGGTTCCGATGAGCGGAAGTTCCACTTTAGGGTGGAGCTCCGCTTTAATATCTAACGTTTTTACACCTCTAATCCCCCATAGCAGGGGTGTCCAACTCACTTTCATCGAAGGCCATATCAGCATTATGGTCCTTCCTAAAGGGTCGGTTGTATCTGTAAGACTAGATGTCTGGAGCAGTGTTTCTCAACTCCAGTCCTCAAGGCGCACCAACAGGTCATGCTGTTCTAGAGTACCCCGCAGCCCCTCCCCTTACATCCAATGTCAAGAGCCCCCCCCCACCATCAGAAGTCCAGAGTGCCCCACCCTCCCTTACATCACAGTGCACCCCCTTTACCTTGTGCTGCCAACGAGAAGAAGCTGGGTGGGGGCAGAAAGTGCAGGGGCTGAAGGAGGACCAGAGGCTCTGCTGCCAACTGCTGGGGGGGGGGTAAGAGACGAGCCTCTCTGTGACTGCACATAGAAGTGCAGGATCTGGCGGAGGAGTTCTGTCCTCTCTCTCCTGCTGACTGCTGAGATGAGGGGTGGGGGGGTTGTTGGGACAAGGGGGGGGGGGTGCCGCAGTTGCCGGAGAGGTGAGAGCGCCACGTGAAATGGCCCGGTAGGCTGGAGTCGGACCGCGGGCCTTGTGTTTGACACACGTGCCTTGTAGTCTTTAATCCCTTACAGTCGTTAATCCTTTATTGTCCTTAATCCATTAAGGTCTTTAATCCTTTATAATCTTTAATCTTTTATGGTCTGTATTCCTTTATGGTCTTTAATCTTTTATGGTATGTAATCCCTTATAGTCTTTAATCCTTTACGGACTTTAGTCCTTTATGACCTTTAAACATTTATGGTCCTTAATCCTTTGAGGTCTTTATTCCTTTATGGTCTTTAATCCTTTCGAGGTCTCTAATCCTTTAGTCTTTAATATTTTATGGTATTTAATCCCTTATACTCTTTAATCCTTTATGGACTATAGTCCTTTATGATCTTTAATCCTTTTTGATCTTTAATCCTTTATGATCTTTAATCCTTTGCGGATTCCTCACTTGGACACAGGTGACTTACAGGAGGGTACCAGGGTGATGTCCTATGAGAAGAAGGTGGGTTGTGGGGTTTTTTGGGTGTATTTAGGGTAGTTTTGTTTATTTCATCTCTAGCCCATTGTGTTTTGGCCTTGATGCATTTTCCACTGAAATTACCAGAACACATCAAATCGCATGTCACCCCAAATATAAACACATTATCGCGTGTCGTCTTGTATTTTAACAAGTTGCAACGTTCTTTACATTGCTTACTACATGTTTTTTTTTTTTTTTTCATTGATTGCATTTAATATCAAATGCAACAGGCAAAAATGTATTAGCATGAGTGGGCCCTATGTTTTTTTTTATTTTATGTATTAGATCATTAACCACTTCAGCCCCAGACCATTTGGCTGGCCAAAGACCAGAGCACTTTTTTGCGATTCGGCACTGCGTCGCTTTAACTGACAATTACGCGGTCGTGGGACGTGGCTCCCAAACAAAATTCACGTGCCTTTCCCCCCATAAATAGAGCTTTCTTTTGGTGGTATTTGATCACCTGTGCGGTTTTTATTTTTTGCGCTATAAACAAAAAGAGCGACAATTTTGAAAAAAAAAGCAATATTTTTTACTTTTTGCTATAATATTACATCCCCAAAAAATATATAAAACAACTTATTTTTTCCTCAGTTTAGGCCGATACGTATTCTTCTACATATTTTTTGTAAAAAAAATCACAATAAGCGTTTATTGATCGGTTTGCACAAAAGTTATAGCGTCTACAAAATAGGGGCTAGTTTTATGGCATTTTCATTAATGTTTTTTTTTTTTTTTTTACTAGTAATGGCAGCGATCAGCGATTTTTATCGTGACTGTGACATTATGGCGGACACATCGGACACTTTTGACACATTTTTGGGACCATTGTCCTTTTTACAGCGAACAGTGCTATAAATATGTACCGATTACTGTAAAAATGTGACTGGCAGTGAATGGGGTTAACCACTAGGGGGCTAGGAAGGGGTTAAGTGTGTCCTAGGGAGTGATTCTAACTGTTAGGGGGCGTGGCTACGAGTGACACATCACTGATCGCTGCTCCCGATGAGAGGGAGCAGACGATCAGTGACAGTGTCACTAGGCAGAACGGGGAGATGCTTGTTTACACTTGCCTCTCCCTGTTCTGAAGCTCTGTGACCCGATCGCCGGACACCGGCGGACATAGAGTCCGCGGGTCCCGCGGGCACGGTCACGGAGCTTGCGGCAGGGGCGTGCGGGCGCGCCCACATGGCGGGAATTTTAAAGTTACTCTGCCCAGCCGTGCCATTCTGCCGACGTATATGTACATGAGCCGGTCGTTAACCGGCTAAACTCCGGCCTTCTCTTCAGTCTTCCAAATTTATACCGGCTTCTTTCCAGGACAGAAATGGCTTACTCTGATTTCACTGCACACTGTGAGCTTCTCGAAAAAAGATTTAAAAATTCTTAGGGAAATGAAATAGAATTTTTTTTTTTTTTTTTTAAAAGATGGAAAAATCTTGTCAAATCACTTAAAAAAAAAACGGAGAATGTGCCAGAGAATATCACAGTAATGTACCTATGTCCTGGAATCGTCATATAATTTTTTTTTGAGGAGGCTATCAGAGACTTTAATGGTACTATGTAAGGACTTCAACACATAAATTATAAAAAGGATATTTTTATTTCAACAATTTCATTAAAATATCTAAAAAACACACAGGTTGTGCCACCATAAGGCACTCGAAAAGTCTTCTTATAACTGGACAGTGATACAGTGATGGCAAAAAGACTCTTACTTATAACCTATTACATAGCATATATCAAGAGCTTCTTGACATGTTTCGCGGAAGAGTCCGCATTCTTCAGGAGTTTTAGAGAGCAGGCAAACTTTTCTATAAGTAAATAACAAAAATTGTAACGGACATAGGAAAAAAATGATGATATATTTAAGCATAGAGAACCACAGAGGTCATGTAGTATCTTACCCTACCATTAAATAAGGCTGGGTTCACACTTTGGACGGATGCGGCTCTCAGCAGGGATCCGGTGCATACCTGTTTTCCGTTTCAGGGACGAATCAGGGCCAAATTTTTGCCTGAATTTGGACCTGAAACTGAGCCAAAGACGCACAACGTTCCTGTGCAAGCCGCTCCGCGACCGCAACGGAGATATGTGAACCGGCTCCATAGTTAGCCGGTCACAATCTCCTGTCATGCGAATTGGATGCGGAGAAACCCACATCCAGTTGGCATAGGAGTGAACCCAGCCTAAAAAAAAATGTAAAAAGAAGTAACGATTTTGCAGTGAAATCAATTAAAAAAAGACAAAAATGAAAATAAAAAAAAGTCAAATAAAAACAAAACAAAAAAATACGAAAAAAAAAAAGATTTAAAAATTCTTACAGTAATCAAATAATAATAATAATTAAAAAAAAAAAAAAAAAAGATTTGAAAAAGATGGAAAAATGTTATAGTGAAATAAAAATAAAAAAAAAGATGTTTGAAAAAGATGGAAAAATGTTGTAGTGAAATAAAAAAAATTAAAAAGATGTCAAAATTGTGTAGTGAAATCAATAAAAAAAAAAAAAAAAAAAAAAGCTTTAAAAAAGATCAAAATGTTTTTGTAGTGAAATCAATTTTGACAAAGTCACTCCGGCTCATCTCCATTGGACGCAAGGAAAGAGCTCAATGTGGTTGTATCCAATTTTCCACCAGAAATCCATCAACTTTATTATTTATTATTTAGCAAATCTCTTATTTTGTTAAATTTGATGCTTTTGCATTAACAAGCCAAGCAGGCATGACCAATTGCTCAAATTTCATTTTACTTTCTTTGTTTTTGGTACCAGCTTCATATTAAAAAAAAATATAAAAAATAAATAGTTTTTTAGTCGCTTGCTGCTGCTGTGCATTTTCCCATCACCCCGCTGTCCCCTCGCCCTGAGAGAACACACGGCGGTTGTTTCCATGGTACGGGAAGGGCAGCGCTGATAAGGACGGCTGGTTTGGAGCAGAGAAAAGAGGTCTCCAGCCTCCTCCCAGTTCTTTGTCTTTCAAAGGATGTCTCCTGAGATACCGGATAATACCTGCATGTTGGCACCATCCGTGCCTCGTACGCTTCGCTGGCGTTCATTATCAGGGGACAGGATGGCAGCGCGCCCGCAGCCTGGCATCACTTGTCATGCTTGGGGAACAATACTTGTGGAAACAAAGGATTAGTTACTCCAGACCAGGCTGCTATGCAAATTGGACGCCAGCCGCGTGCCAGACAAAAAGATAACATGTTACTTTAATTATCCGCAGGAGCTCTGCGTAGCGCGGCGACCCGCTTTAGATGTTGGCCCGGTTTGGCCCCTCGAAGCTTTCTGTGACATGCGCTGTGCACTGATCAATAATGGAGGGGTCTCAGCGCCGTGGCGGGAATCTGTAGACCGCGCCGAGCTCAAGGCAAGCGAGTAAATACACAGACAAAGATCATATAAGGGTTCTGTTTTATCTGCAAAAGGATTTGTAATTCTGTCCACCCAGACCTGAATTTTCTCTGCTGCAGTTAGGTAACACTTACAGGTCAAGTCCTTCCCCCAGCATGGGATTGGACAGCGAAAGGAGAAGCAGCAGACTGATGAGCTTACTTTCTGTCACTCTGCTCTCTGCTTCTATCAGCTGGTCCTCCTAGAGAGGTGGGGCTGACAACGTCACGTTGCAAGCTCTCTATATCAGTATGGTCCACCTAGCGTGGACAAGAGGTAAAGATGAAGAGGACCAGTGCCGGGAGAAGATGAAGATGTAAACTGCACCCCCCCTTCCCTTAGGGTCAGGGTGCCCTCATCCCTGCAATAAGCCATTGCGCCCAGAGCAGCCTACCCTCCTGCCCACCCCTTGTCCTGGCCTTGAAGAGGACCAGCTAATCAATACATATAGGCAGTGAGGGCCACAAGGGGGTTGGTGGAATTTCAGGCCAAATTTTCTAAAATAAAGATCATTCTTGTATTACACAATATATATATATATATATATATATATATATATATATATATATATATCTGTTATTATTATTAGTCCTGTCATTCCTAAGTAATCACATGTTGATGCTGCAAGTGCTGTGGTTATTCCCTTATTCCCTGTCTTGGGTTGACAACTACTGCTTCCACCCTAAAAGCGTTGTCGGCATTGTAACCAATCAGACTCTTTGAGAGCCAATTCATCTTTGTGACATCCTCACATACCCACGTCAACCCTAGAGGCATTGCTGACAATGCATGTGATGGGACTCATTGAGTCAGTGAGAACCCATTCATCTTTTAAGCGACGTCATCACGTCACCGCATCCACCCTGAAGGCATGGCTGGCATTGTTTGTGATGGGACGTTGTCTGCATTTTATATAATGGGACTTTTTGCCCACTCATCTTTGTGGTGACATCATCATGCCCACCCTACAGGATTTGCCACTGTCATACTTCATAGGTCTTATTTAGACAGTGAGAGCCCATTCATCCTTACAGTGACATCACCAGGTCATTGTGTCCACCCAAGAGGCGTTGTTGGCATTATAGTTGTAGCACCCTTTACTTTCAGGGGTGCTATGTACTTAAATTTAGGGGTTTGGTCTGAGCCAGTAGCCAGGCTCAGACCACTTTGATTGTTAGGAATAGCTTCTGCCTATGTAATGCAGCCTGATGTACAGTTTCCTGTGGCCTGTAGGTGGCACTGCCATCTTGGGTCAGGGTTGAACCGTGGGTGGCATTGCTATGCCTTAGGGTGTCCTCTCTCGGCAGAGGTACGATGGGCGTGGTTAACCTGCTGTGCATGCTGGGAGAGGATACATAAGGGGCAGACGCCATCTTTTGGGGAGCAGTTCGCGTTACCCGTCCCTCCAGGCCAAGGTGCGCGTGTGTACCAGTCTCGGGCACCTTTAGCCTGGGGCTGCAACTCTACTATTGGGCCCAGCACCTTTAGCTGGGGCCCATCCCCGAAAGAGGAATCCCAGGGTGCCCTTGCGAGGGAACCCGCTCTAAGAAGAGGAGGCCGGGGGAGGACCTTTCTGAGGGACCGGTGAGAGTTCACGGTGAAGGAGAGGCCCGGTAACCTTCTGGAGGGATTAAAAGATTTACTACAGGCCTTGCAACGTGCTGTCGCCGGCACCTGTCCACGTGTTGCATGTGCTGAGAAGTTTGGGACGTAAAGACTCTGTGGCAGAGGATCTCCCGATCGTATCTCTAGGAAAACTCAAATAAACATTCGAGCATCACTTCGGCTGCTAGGATCCGCTCTTACAGGGAACTATCCGGGTGAGCTAAACCTACTCGGGATCGAGTGGCAACTACAATATTAGTTTGTGCCTGGACCTATCTCCCAACACCTTGCTGTCCTTTCTCTCATCCATCTTTACTGTCTATTAAACATTGCTTATAAAAAATAAACTCAACGTTGGAGTTTGAAGTGGTGTGGACATTGGCCTTTCTTGGGAAAAATAGAGAGTCGTCCCTACAAACTAGGAGATGAGAACCAACTGAAGGAGAACCCAGCTGCAGGACCCAAAAATCTGTTAACACCGCCCGACCTCTTAGAGCAGGGATATGCAATTAGCGGACCTCCAGCTGTTGCAAAACTACAAGTCCCATCATGCCTCTGCCTCTGGGTGTTATGCTTGCTGCTGTCAGAGTCTCGCTATGCCTCATGGGACTTGTAGTTTGGCAACAGCTGGAGGTCCGCTAATTGCATATCCCTGTCTTAGAGGGAGGATACGGGCATATAGCGTGGTGTGCCTTGACCTGCAAGCGAGCCAAAGGCAGGGAAAAGGTCCGTGTGCTACATAGTCAATGGGACTCATTGAGCCAGTGAAAGCCCACTCATCTTTGTGGTGACTTCATCACATCACCGCATCCACCTAAGGGCCCTTTCACATGGGGCTGTCCGTGTGCGGGCTCTGTTTCAGCTCAGTGGGGATCGATCCGTCGATCCCCGCTGAGCAGGCAGATGACAGGTCTGTCTCCGCACACTGTGCAGGGACCGACCTGTCAGAGCGCCGCTCTCCCCTATGGGGGATCGGATGACGACGGACAGTAGATCGGACCGTCGTCATCCGGCCCGATCCGCCGGACGGATGGAAAATAGGGTTTTCCTCCGTCACACTTTGGCGGATCGGATGTCAGCGGGCATGTCACCGCTGACATCTGTGGCTCCATAGACATGCACGGAGCGCCCGTTCAGGTCCGCCTAAAAAACTGACCGGCGGACCTGAACGGTCCGCCAGTGTGAAAGGGCCCTTAGACATTTTATTAGGTCTATTGTATGCAAATGGCCTCATGGAGTCATTGAGAGACCATCATTTTTTTTTGATGAATGTCATTACAGCACTGTGTCCACCATAGAGGGTTGTTGGGGTTGTCTATGTTGGAGAAAGCCAACAAATACTAGAGAAAGGAAGACCCATACACAGGGCAGGGACAAAGCACAGTTTTGGCATGTTTGCTCTAGATGACCTTGTCCCGGCACTGCCCATACATTGTGGTCCTATGGTTTACATACTAATAAGCAAAACTATTATCTGCAGTCAGTTCAAATGCTGAGGATAGAATCTTAGATGTCAATGAGCATTTTATGCAGACAGGAGAGGGTAGATGATTTTTGGATGTGTCAGGACCTCATTGATGAAATTGTCTGAAGCAAAAACTGCTACAAGCAACCAATCTGATTCAAGCACATCTGGGATGAAACTGTCATTTTCCATTTTCACCGCTCTATCTTCTGCAGGCGATATTAGCTTGTACTCTCAGTTACATTAACATGCTGGAAATGATCTCACCGGACCTCGGTCCATCAGCTCGTCTCAGTGGTGCCGGCTTCGGGGCCCCAGCAGCGTTCCATACCTCAGGCGGCGCGAATACATTAATCTGAAATACGTGAAGATATCTCTGCATGGCTCCATTTCCACAGGCGCCGACCCATACAAGGAGACCCTCCAGTCTTGCCGCGGGCTCCGTTGCCGGTTGTGTAACGCCAAGCTGGCCTTGTGAGATAGCGGCAAGGTTAATTACGGCCTCCGAGGGGGGTTTAGCGAAATCCGCATAAATCATACGTGTTTCATGTCGTTTACATGCAGCCACACAGAGAACGCAATGATGTGTGATAGAACCAAGCGTCTCTTACTGACGGCACACAAGAGAGCCCGAGTCGCAGGACTTAACCCTCTGCTGATGCCGGCGGGGGGAATAGAACACGAGTTCCAGGAATGGACCCGACTTTCGAAGATTTGGGCCAAAAAAATTAATAGGGCAGATGAAATTTTTTGTGCATTTTTTCAAATTTCTGCTACATTTCGCCCGATTTTCTCTTTTTTAAATGTCCTATAAATTGTAAAATGGGAAATAGATAGGATAATGCAGCAAAAAAAAAAAAAGAAAGAAAGAATGCTCCATAAATTTTCCCCACTTGCGACCCATTAAAATGTAACTCCGGCCTTCCCTTCAGTATTGCACAGTTGTACCGGCTCCTCTCCTGGACTGAAACTACTTATCCTGATTTCACTGTGCACACGGTGAGTGCCTCACAGTATGCATTAGAAGCTTCAGAAAATCAAAGCCCCCCTCATTTCCTGGCTGGAGGACATCCAGTATCTTCTAGCATTTTCTTCCCTAGCCTTACTGTCTCTGGCCCGCCCTTCACAATCATGGAGACATGGCAGCACACCTGCCATCACCCATCAAGGCATTTGATATTTGCATAACTCCTCCCAAGGGCCAGCCCACTGCCTCCCTGGGGACTGAGGGCTCTTGAATAAGGTACAGAGGCAAGGTGCCGTGATGTGTCCAGGAAGCTATCTACAGAACCCCATTAGACCCTCCCACCAGCCATAATCGGCCTGCATTGCATAGAGGAGTGCAGAGACCCAGCGATAACGGCATTGGTTAGGCTGACCAGATGTTCCTGATTTCCAGAAACAGCCCTGTTTTTTTTTTTGCTACTCTCAGATTAAACGCGTCCGCGGGTGTGTCCCTATTTTTACAAATGGCATCCCCTGACCTTGGCTGTGACATATCTTATTCTGGCAGTGACAGCTAGATCTGCCACAGCTGGAGTGCTCTACAGTGCAATCCGCATTCTTCTTCTTGATACCTTTAGCCAGAACCGGGACAAGGGGTGGGCAGAAGGTGTGGCTACCCTGGGTGCAGTGTGTATTGTAGGGATGGGATGCCGCAAGTTCCTTCTACTATAGGACTGACAGGAGTAGTTACAGTGGCATCACTACTTCTGTCAGCCCTGGAAGAGGCAACCAGAGGAGGAAGGAGCTGGGAAGAGGTGCAGGCTGTGCTCTCCCTCTACTCCTCATAAACTTGCACATAATGAAGGGGGCGCAATCTGACATTTTTACCCTGGGCACTGGATGATCTTGTCCCAGCACTGCCTTCAACGTATGCCTCCTTGTGGGTATGGTTGCAATAAGGGCCCGATTTCCTGGGTGGGTTATAAGCAGGCATGGTCGGTTGGGTGTTTTAAATATCTGGTCACCTTAGTCTAGACCAGGGGTCTCCAAACATTCTAAATAAAGGGCCGGTTTATTGTCCTTCAGACTCTAGGAGGGACGGACTATGGCCAGCGGGAGTGGAAATTATCCTGGCATCAGTGGGAGTAAGCATTGCCACATTTGGTATTGGGGGAGTAACAGTTGCCAGTCCTTGGTATCATAGGGAGGAATAGTACCCCATTTTTGGTGTCAGTGGGAGAAATGATGCCCCATTGTTGGTGGCAGAATAGTGTCTTGTATCAGTGGGATGAATAGTGCCCAAAGGGCAGGAAAAAGGCAAGCAGAGGGCCACATACGGCCCTCGGGCTACAGTTTGGAGACCACTGGTCTAGAGCAGCGGTCTCCAAACTTTAAACAAAGGGCCAAATTACTGTCCTTCAGGCTTTAGGGGTGACCTGATGTGGCCAGTGAGAGTAGAAACATCTCCAGCCTCAGTGTCAGTAAATAATGTCCCATCGTTGATTTTAGTGGGAGGAATAGTGCCCCATCATTAGTGACAGTTGAAAGGATAATGCCTCATCGATAGTGTCAGTGGGAGGAATTGTGTCTCATCATTGTTGTCAGTTGGAGGTATGGTGCCTCATCATTGTTGTCAGTTGGAGGGATAGGGACTCATCAATGGTATCAGTGGAAGAAATAGTGCCCCATCATTGGTGTCAGATGGAGGAATGGTGCCCCATCGTTGGTGACAGTGGGAGGAATGGAGCCTCATCAATGGCGTTAGTGGGAGGAATGGTGCCTAAACATTGGTGTCAGTTGGAGGAACAGAGCCTCATTGATGGTGTCAGTGGGAGGAATGGTGCCCCATTATCTGTTGCACCAAGGGCCAGATAAAGGCAAGCAAAGGGCCACGTCTGGTTCCTGGGCCACAGTTTGAAGATCACTGGTCTAGAGTATTGCTATGTCATGAAAATGGAAAGGTTGTATTTTTAAGAATTTGTTAGCCAGGGTGGGTGAATGTCCGAGAAGGCCAAATATAAGCAGATTAAACTTCGGTTTTAACGTGTAAATGTTGCATCTATTGATAATGTATGATAGAAGACAATGCCCATTTAGCACCCACCCTGCGTTCCCCCAGTCAATATGGAATTGCTCACCTTGTAAAGCACATGTCAGATTAATGCCCACAGCAACCAGATCTGTTCAGATCATCCAACCAATCAGATTTTGCCTTTAATTTTTTTTTACGCCATGCACAGGGCAAATGATGGGGGATGAGCAGAATAAAGAGTTTTTATTTCCATGAAAATAAAAACTCCAAAGCCTCATTCAAATATGGGCGATTTGGGATTGCGGGCAATTCCGTCCATAATTCCAAATTGCGGCAAAACACAGTAGGACACGACAAGACAAGATTTGCGGGTTTTGCGCATGCACGTGCAAAAACGCGCACGCGTGTACCTGCCTAGCCATTTATTGGAATGAAGGAAGAATTGTACTTATCACTGTACGCATCTAAATGCCTTCAAAATCACTTTTAGGTGCGCATTTTACGCAGGATCTTCTGCTAGCTCTGCCTGCAAAAAGCCTACAAAACACGTATGTGCCCATGTAAATGTGCCGATTGGATGCAAGCAATCTAATGCCGCGTACACACGACCGTTTTTAATGACGAGAAAAATGCCATTTTTTTAAATGGTCATTAAAAATGATCGTGTGTGGGCTTCCGAGCATTTTTCACGACGTGAAAAATGGGCAAGAAAAAATTGGAACATGCTCTAATTTTTCTCGTCGTTTTTCTCGTCATGAAAAACGGCAGTGTGTGGGCTTTAACGACGTGAAAAAAAATGCGCATGCTCAGAATCAAGTATGAGATGGGAGCGCTCGTTCTGGAAAAACTAGCGTTCGTAATGGAGATAGCACATTCGTCACGCTGTAACGGACTGAAAAGCACGAGGCTGAAAAGCGCGAATCGTCTCTCACCAAACTTTACTAACATGAAGGGTGGCACCACCCGAACGGAACTTCCCCTTTATAGTGCCGTCGTACGTGTTGTACGTCACCGCGCTTTACTCGAACATTTTTTTCCACGATAGTGTGTAGGCAAGGCAGGCTTGAGAGGAAACACGAAAATTCATGTCGAGAAAAATGTCGTTTTTTTCAATGACATTAAAAACGGACGTGTGTACGCGGCATAAGCGTCTCTTTTTATAATGTATTCATTGCATTGTTTTCAGATTTTGGGCAAAAATGTCCTATTCAAAGCGGACCTTCAGTCATATTTTCCATCTATTAAATCTTCTGCCCTTGTTGTTGTTTTAACTTTGGATAGTGAAACATTTTTTTTCTGCCAGCAAATACCTTATACAGCCCACTTCCTGATTCTTGTCTGGTAAAAAAAAAACCTAGTCTTATGACATTATGCACAGCTCTCTCTCTCACTCTCGTGAGAGTTTGCCAGGAAGTGAGAGGGGATGAGTCCTAAGAGGGCCAAAGAGAGCTGCAGAGCTGGAGGTGTGCCTGTGCTGTGTATGTGTAAATCCAGGAAGTGAACAGGCAGCTGCCCACAGTTAAAATGGATGCAGCCAGACTCAGTAGAGAGAGATTTCTGCAGCATATTTGGCAAGTACAGAATCACAGTATATATAAAATAATATGCAAAGTGGTTGGAGGGAAGCTTCAGAATGGCAAAGATGTTTTTATTACAAAATTATGTGAGCAGACTGCAGTTCCTCTTTAAAGAAAATAAGTCTCCTGAAGCGGCTCGTCTTTTAAAGCCCTCCATCTGTAATTAGAGTGTGACTGCTCGCCGTGGTGCGCGGCCCGGTGGGGCAGGAAGCGGGGGAAGTTTTGGCAGGCGAGGGGTTACGAGGAAAATGTCAGGCTGCCAGCGGAGGTGAGATGCTCAGGTTGTGAAGAGATATCTCAGTGGCTCTCAGCCCATATCACCCAGGGGGAATGCAGGTGCATTAAATACGCTTATAATTGCTTTCCTGCACGTGGAAGGTCTGCTGCGCTATTTCTGAACCGTGCAACGCGGGAGTTCATCCAATTAGACAGGATGTCTTTTCCGGACCTGTGACACGCTACTATTGTTGCCCACCGGATTACAGCTGCTGCTCTATTTTCCCTACAATGCCCTCGTGTCTCTTTCGGGTGTTCGAGGCTGGACAACAACAAATGATTAAAACGTACGCTCCAACATTAAAAATAAACCTTGAGATGCAAAAAAAAAAAAAAAAAGGAACACGGCTGACCCGCTTAGGGCTTTTAGGTCTTCATCAAGGCTTTGCTGTAGTGCACCAGTCTAACCCACTATGGGTGACCTGCTGGCCTCGGGTAATGTTTCTCAACTAGGGGTACTATTTGGGTTCCTCTGATGTGCCGCGAGCACCAGACCCTGGTTGCCCTGGATCAGAGATGGTTAGGAGGACTCTATGGTGATGGAGAGACACCAGTGTATCGGGGAGACTCAGCCACGGGGGTCCTCTGATTTGAAGTGATGTGTAGGGGGGACTTATTTTTAATTTTTTTTGCTTTTTTTTTTCCATTGGTTGGTTACACAGCGATGCATAAATGTGGCAGTTGGGCACTGGTTTGTGTGTTTTGAGGAGCACTTCATTTTTAGTGGGCTCTCAACTTATGAAATAACGCCCCTGACAAAGCATTAGAGCAGGGGTCTCAAACTGGCGGCCCTCCAGCTGTTGCAGAACTACAATTCCCATGAGGCATTGCAAGGCTGACAGTTACAATCAGGACTCCCATGGGCAGAGGCATGATGGGACTTGTAGTTTTGCAACAGCTGGAGGGCCGGCAGTTTGAGACCCCTGCATTAGAGCATCCACCACATATGCACCCATCCCATGTGGTCACTATGCATAGGCTTGGATTCCAACCAAGCTTTGCTCACCTACCTAGATAACCATTAGACCACATGTGTCAAACACAAGGCACGGGGCCGAATCCGGCCCTGCAGGCCATTTCATGTGGCCCTCATACCTCTCCTGTAGCTGCGGGATTCCCTTTTGTATCTGCCCGCACCTTGTCTCAGCAGTCGAGAGAAGAGAAGGACAGAACTCCACCACCAGATACTGCACTTTTCCGTGCAGCCACAGTAGCCCCTTATCTCCCCCTCCCCTGGTCTCAGCATTCAGCAGACTCTGGCAGCTGACTCCAGCCCTCCTCTTTTCCTCCTCCAGACCTTGCACTTTCTGCTTCTCAGCTCCACCCCCAGTTTCTTCCCAGCAGCAGCACAAGGTAAGGAGGGTACACTGTGATGTAAGGGAGTGGGGGTGCTCTGGACATCTAGCATCTAGTCTTACCGGCCCTTTGAGGGCAACCATAATGCTGATGCAGCCCGCAATCAAAATTGAGTTTGACACCTCTGCGTTAGACAGTTACTAGAACAAGGGTCTCCAAACATTCTAAGCAAAGGGCCAGTTTACTGTCCTTCAGGTTTTTCGAGGGCCTAACTGTGTTAAGTGGAAGAAAGCAATGGTTTTAATGGAAGGAATAGTGCCCCTTTTTGGTATCAGTGGGAGGAATAGTGGCCCATTGGTACTGTCAATGAGAGGGCAGGTGTCCTATCATTGGTGTCAGTTGGGCTGAAATGGCCAGCTAAAGGCAAACTAATGCCGCGTACACACGATCAGAAATTCCGACAAGAAAAGTCCCATGTGAGCTTTTGGTCGGAAATTCCGACTGTGTGTAGGCTCCACCAGAATTTTTCTGTCGGAATTTCCTCCAAGAAAAATTGGAGAGCTGGTTCTCAAGTTTTCCGACGGGAAAAGTTCCCATCGGAAATTCCGATCGTCTGTATGCAATTCCGACGCGCAAAAAAACACGCAGGCTCAGAATTAAGCAGAAGAGCCAAAATGCCTATTGAACTTCATTGATCTCGGCTCGTCGTACGTCTTGTACGTCACCGCGTTCTTGACGGTCGGAATTTCCGACAGGATTTGTGTGACCGTGTGTATGCAAGCTAAGTTTGAGCGAAATTCAGACCGTCAAGGACGCAGATGTTTTTTCCAACGGAAATTCCGATCGAAATTCCGCGGCATGAGGGCCACATCTGGCCCCCGGGCCGCACTTTGGAGACCACTGACATAGAAGGCCACATTCTTCCATTGACTCTTTGACATGACTTTATTTGTCTCAGTTTTTATTTCCTTTAATTTTCGTTCGTTCTTTTTCGTTGTCTAAGTGTCCAACATCCTCAGATGATCATTGTACAGGAAAACCTCGAAATGTGTGTCACTGTAGCGGCTCCTGATATGAGACTGATGAGGCTGCCTCTTTTCCCCACCAATGGCGCGGTGGCCTGTGATTGATTTCGATTCTAAAAAAGAAGACCAGAGCAGCTGGACGCGTCGGGGTGATATAGAAACGACAGATCATGTCGAGCCCCGGGAAGCTTTTCCAATTAATCTCTGCCGACCTGTGTCCTAACCTTGGCCGATGTTTTATTAGCTGCGTTCTGTTCCAAGACCTGGAGACCCAGCGAGCTCGGAGTTCTAGGTAACTGCTGGCGACAGCTACCAGTAGCCAGGCTTCCTTTTACTTACTCTTCCCTGAGTCTCCGCTCTGAAACCGTGGGTCAGCTCCCTGAAACGCAGCGGCAATCATATATCCAGCGCCGCAATGCCAACTCCAGCCGGCTCCCCATTTGATTGCACCAAACATCGAAAAATGCCAGAATGACTTACAGAACATTTTTAAAGTGGTTCCACAGACCTGAAGGAGAATAATGGAGTCCTTCAGAAGTAAAGCCTCATGCCCACTGGCGTTTTTACAGCTGCGTTTTTTGCAGCTTAAAAACGCCTGTCCATGTTATTGTAAATATATATTTATTTATTTTTTTGAAAAAAAAAAAAAAAAAACGTCGGAGCTAAAAACGCGACCGCGCGTTAGTGCGCGTTTTTTGCGCGTTAGTGCGCGTTTTTGCGCGTTTTTTGACGCTCGCGTTTTTTCCTGCCAAATTCTGACGCTGAGGAACGCACTGGCCCTGGGTTTTTTTTTACAGCTTACAAACGCCTATGCTCTTTACAGCTCAAAAACGCCTAGGTGGGCATGAAGCTATAGACTAACATGGACAGGCGTTTTTAAGCTGTAAAAAACGCTCAAAAACGCGGCTGAAAAAACGCCCGTGGGCATGAGGCCTTAATGTATACTGTATATATTTTGGATAGAATGGCTATAACCCCTGTTAGATTTTCTTTTGCCATCAGTGTCCCATCGGGGAGATTTCTCTTCATTTTATGTCCTGCAGACACAACAGGAAGTGAGATAGGAAATCTTTCCAAAAGACAGAAGAAGTGTCCCCATTGGGTGACACTTAACAAATAAAAATGTGTTTGTCAAAAGAACAAAGATAGAGAGTGCAATAAAAAAAAGTGGCTTGGCCACTCCTTAGTGGGGTTAATCATGTCTCTAGTTGTCAATAAAAAAAAAATGTCTGCCCTGATGAAAGAAGAAATGACAGGTCCTCTTCTAGGAGCGCATTTCTAGACGGAGCTCTGCACACCGCCACCATTATAAACTCCATCCTTTGTAGGGGAGACAATTCACATTCATATTATTCATTGGATCCTCAGCTGCGTGCCCATAAATACAACGGCCTGTTTACTGCCCTGTCCCCGGAGAAATAGACTCGCTGCTTCTTGGTTTGGTTGGAGTTGACAGAACTTTATATAACACGGGAGGCGGCGTCCGCGGAAAGATCCGGAACACAATCCCAAGTTTTCCTGAGGAAGATACAGCGCAGGAAATCTTCTATATTCTGTCTGTGGGCCTCATAGAACATTCCGGAGCGCCCTGTCATCCAATATTCTATCTATCTATCTATCTATCTATCTATCTATCTATCTATCTATCTATCTATCTATCTATCTATCTATCTATCTATATGTCTATCTATTGCTATCAATCTATCGGTCCATATCTATCTATCTATCTATCTATCTATCTATCTATCTATCTATCTATCTATCTATCTATCTAATATAAATCAATCTATCTATCTAATATCTATCTATCTATCTATCTATCTATCTATCTATCTATCTATCTATCTATCTATCTATCTATCATCAATATATCTATCTATCTATCTAATATAAATCAATCTATCTATCTAATATCTATCTATCTATCTATCTATCTATCTATCTATCTATCTATCTATCTATCTATCTATCTATCTATCTATCTATCTATATTTGTATCTATCTATCTATCTATCTGTCTATCTATCTATCTATATTTTTATCTATCTATCTATCTTTCTATCTATCTCTATTTTTATCTATCTTTCTATCTATCTATCTCATATCTATCTATCTATCTATCTATCTATCTATCTATCTATCTATCTATCTATCTTTTTAATCTACTTTGTATATATAATCATCTATCTACATATCTAAAATCTACATCTACTGCATTTTTCTATCTAATTAAAATATCTCATTCTATTTCCTTATCTATTCAAATCTATTTATCTATCTCATATCAATATATCTATTTGTCTATCTATCTATCTATAGCTATCCATCTATTGGTCCATATCTATCTATCTATCTATCTATCTATCTATCTATCTATCTATCTATCATCAATATATCTATCTATCTATCTAATATAAATCAATCTATCTATCTAATATCTATCTATCTATCTATATGTCTATCTATTGCTATCAATCTATCGGTCCATATCTATCTATCTATCTATCTATCTATCTATCTATCTATCTATCTATCTATCTATCTATCATCAATATATCTATCTATCTAATATAAATCAATCTATCTATCTAATATCTATCTATCTATCTATCTATCTATCTATCTATCTATCTATATGTCTATCTATTGCTATCAATCTATCGGTCCATATCTATCTATCTATCTATCTATCTATCTATCTATCTATCTATCATCAATATATCTATTTATCTATCTATCTATCTATCTAATATCTATCTATCTATCTATCTATCTATCTATCTATCTATCATCAATATATCTAATTATCTATCTATCTTTTTAATCTTTTTCATATATATAATCATCTATCTACATATCTAAAATCTACATCAACTGTATCTTTCTATCGTATTAAATTTGTCAGTCTATTTCCGTATCCATTCAAATCTATTGGTCCATATCTATCTATCTATCTATCTATCTATCTATCTATCTATCTATCTATCTATCTATCTGTCTATCTATCTATCTATCTATCTATCTATCTATCTAATATCAATCTATCTATCTATCTATCTATCTATCTATCTATCTATCTATCTATCTATCTATCTATCTTTTTAATCTATTTCATATATATAATCATCTATCTACATGTCTAAAATCGACTTCTACTGTATCTTTCTATCGTATTAAATGTGTCAGTCTATTTCCGTATCTATTCAAATCTATCTATCGATCTATCTATCTATCTGAATATTAATCAATGTATCTATCATTTATCTCTCCCTCTTTCTTTCTCCCTCTTTCTTTCTTTCTTTCTTTCTTTCTTTCTTTCTTTCTTTCTTTCTTTCTTTCTTTCTATCTATCTATCATGGTCCCAGTGTCCTGCCAATACTGGGTGCGGTGTGCCCTATAAGCAGCTCTTAGAGAGAATCTCTTGTCCATCTGGTGTGTAGAATATTCTGATGTAAGTTGCACACATAGAGGAGAAGAGATTACAGGGAAGATCCTCCTGCTTGTATGATGCCTGTCATCTCCCTCCCTAGTCATGTGACTGCCCCCCTCCTGTCTGTCCCCTGTAACAATGGCCGCCTCCAGTGGATGATGAAGACACTTTAAGTCATCTGAGAACTGAGAAAACAATAACAAAAAGCACAATAAAATAAACTAGAATAAATGTAAATCAAATAAAATAGAATAAAATAAAGCAAGAAGGTGTGGATGTGAGCACATCACCACACAGGAGACATGAGGCGTGACCCAGAGGAGCCGCTCTTTGACCCGCGAGGTCCCTGCGGCCGATGGTCGCCCCTCTATGGGTGTGAGCAGACGCGGTGCTGAGGTCGGTGCGGATGATGACAGCTCTCCGGGGATAATTAACGGATAATGATGTTTTGTTTTCTGCTGTTGACACTTATTAATCTGATGGCGGGCCGAGCGGAGCGCCTCCACTCCCAAACAGCAGGTGAATTGTCTCAGGAAGACGCGTCAAGTCATCCGTGACTGTCTGCCCCTCCTACCCCGGCTTGACCTTTGTTACTTATTTATGCTCTGCGGGGGCCCCTCGTGACTCGGATATTGATGGAGGGGATCCCAGGGCTGCTAATTATTACACCTGTGTTATGCTCTAAAGCTGTTTAGTATGCCGCAGCCGGCAAACCTTCACACCGCGAACGTCTCACCGCTCGCTATGCCGGCTTAAAGGGAAACCGCGCTCGGATTTCAGCAAAGCACATTTTTAAATCAATATGATAACCTTTACCTGAAAGACAACATTTCCTGTAACGTTCACATTTTTTCTTTTGTTGTTCCATATTTTGATCCCTAAACACACCCACTAGTGTAGTAGAAGTCAATAGATATGATGCATGGGGCATTAGAGACTGCAAACATAATACAGGAGATGGTCAGAGACTGCAGACATACTACAGGAGATGGTCAGAGACTGCCGACATACTACAGGAGATGGTCAGAGACTACAGACATAATACAGGAGAAGGTCAGAGACTACAGACATAATACAGGAGATGGTCAGAGACTGCAGACATACTACAGGAGGTGATCAGAAACTGCAGACATACTACAGGAGATGGTCAAAGACTGCAGACATAATACAGAAGATGGTCAGAGACTGCAGACATAGTCCATGAGACGGTCAGAGACTGCAGACATATTACAGGAGATGGTCAGAGACTGCAGACATAATACAGGAGATGGTCATAGACTGCAGACATAGTCCATGAGACGGCCAGAGACTGCAGACATACTACAGGAGATGGTCAGAGACTGCAGACATACTACAGGAGATGGTCAGAGATTGCAGACATACTACAGGAGATGGTCATAGACTGCAGACATTATACAGGAGATGGTCAGAGACTGCAGACATAATACAGGAGATGGTCAGAGACTGCAGATCGCTCCATCCAAAATGAAGTAAAACATTATGGCAGAAGTTAAGCTTTAAGCGTGCGTTTTTTGCACAGAGGGTCCTTTTAATAATGTACACACAGGCCACCAGTACAGGAAAAAATAAAACACAATCAGAATTCCATGGAATAGCGTTGTATATCTAGTGCAGTGGTTCTCAACTCCTGTCCTCAGGACCCACTAACAGGCCAGATTTTAAGTATTACCTTGGTGAGATGCAGACTAGAATACTGCAATCCCTGAGCAGCAAATTATATCACCTGTGATGCATTTCAGTTATCTTGCAAACCTGGCCTGTTGGTGGGCCCTGAGGACTGGAGTTGAGAACCACTGATCTAGTGGGATCCTGACCCGAAGCCTTTGCTCTCCACGTTAAATATCCTTGGCTCGGCTGTAAATAACGACATTTGACAAAACGCTCCATAAAACGCCTAAAATGCCATAAATCACCGCAAAGGAAACACGGTAAACTGTGGCGTGATGTGAACCTGTCGCAGCTCCCGGGACCCGGGCCGGCATCATCCATCACGTGTCATGTGCGCTAAACGGACCATCATGTCAGGTGGAAGTCAAGGATGGGATCGCCGCAGTGGCGATCGCAGTCCGTTAATTACGGATAGGCTGGGAAGCGCGGAGGGGATGCTCATGGTCGATACGAGACAATCTAAAATGGAATTACGTGTTGTAAATCAAATTTGGGCGCTGGTGAATTTGAACGTTCTACTGCAGATCGGAAATACGCAGTGCTGGCTAAAGGGCGGCAAATAAAGGGCGCCGGGTGAGAGAAACAAAGTATCAGATATGCGTCAGCGGCGAATCAAAGATCCGTTTAGGCCCCATTCAGATCTCACAATTTCGGATCACGGGCAGAATCTCACATTTTTGGGTGCCATTATTCTTTCATGGCAACCCAAACAAGATGCGATTCTGCAGCGATTGGTTGCCCGACAGGATCGCGCAGCAATGGCAGCAAACCACGCCTTTAAAAATCGTGTGAAGCTTGTCGCTACAAAAAGGAGTAGGAGCTTATTTTTGGGGCGACAAATGGGCAGCCTATTCAAATGAACGCACAATCGCGTGAGAATCACTCTTTGAAAGTCGCGCTACGTGATAAGTATGTGAATGATATCAGATTGATGACCATAACCCCATCAGTGAGCTCCATTCACAACGCTTAGGGGGCAGGATCACACCGCAATATGGTGCTGGAAAGGCGCGTTTCCCGCACCGCGATACTTATCCTGTGTGGTAGCTTTGTGAATTGAGCCCTTGTGTATGTTACTTCTTTTACAGAAAATTGTTTTTATTTGTTTTTTATATATACTGTGTGAATATTCCCGTATACATGCTTTAAATGTCTTTTATATACACATATATAGAGGAGAAAGAGTGCAGACCCAGGTATTCAGCTCAGGGATGGTGAAAACCCCTCATGAGGGGCACAGCAGGTGTAAAAAACTTGGGACCTTAGTGCAGGGATAGAGGGAACCCCTCATAATTGGCACAGCAGGTCTACAGACCCAGGAACTCAGCACAGGAATGGTGGGAATCCCTCATGAGGGGCACTGGTAGGGTGACCACGTGTCCCGGATTGCCTGGGACAGTCTCGCATTTTGCATGTCTGTCCCGGGCACCTTCATTCCAGGACAATACAGTGTCCTGGAATTAAACTGACACAGCCACCCCCCCTCCTCCCCGGGCCAATCTGATGCCCCCAAAAAAGGCCGCCACATCACCGCTTTACTCACTGACAGTACTTGTCCTGGCCAGGAATGCCTGGAGGAGCACAATCCCGCCCCCTGCTTGTGATTGGAGAAATCATAAATCCCGCCTCTTGTGTCCAATCACTGTGCTGTGATTCGTTACAGCACAAGCTGATTTTTGGGAAGGGGGGTGGGTGTCCATGAATGGTAGTTTAAAAATGTGGTCACCCTAGGCACTGGAGGTGTACTGTACAGACCTGGGAGCTAAGCATAGGGCTGGTTGGAATCCCTCATAATGGGTACAGCAGGTATACGGTCTCAGGAACTCAGCACAGGGATAGTGGAAATCCCTCATAATGGGGATAGCAGGTGTACAGACCTGAGAATGCAGCACAGGGATAGTGGGAACCCCTCATAATGGGAACAGCAGGTGTACAGACCTGGGAACTAGGCACAGGGATGGTGGGAACCCCTCATAATGGGCACCGCAGGTGTACAGACCCGGGAGCTCAGCAAAGGTCTGGGGAACGCCTCATGGGGGGCACAGGAAGTGTACAGACCTGAGAACTCAGCACAGAGATGGTGAGAACCCCTCATATTTGGCACAGCAGGTGTACAGATCTGGGAACTAAGCACAGGGATGGAGGGAACCCCTCATATTTGGCTCAGCAAGTGTACAGATGGGAACTCAGCACAGGGATGGCGGGAACCCCTCATAATGGGCACAACAGGTGAACAGACCTGGGAAATCAACACAGTGATAATGAGAAGCCCTCATAATGGGCACAACAGGTGTACAGACCTGGGAACTCAGCACATGGATGGTGAGAACCCCTCATAATGGGCACAGCAGGTGTGCAGAACTGGGAGCATCCCTGTAGTATTACTGCTCTCCCGACAACCTGATCCCTTGGAGAACCAGTCACAGCACCCAGATAGGAAGCTGTCTACAAATCTCAGATTGCCTCTTCTTTATAAATAGCTGTTCCTAATTGCGCTCGCTGCGCTTATTCTACCATTTTTTTTTATTTCTCCTCTGTGAAATCTTTTGTGAGCGGGGTTCTCATTGACACGGGAGAAGAGAAGGTGTCCCCATCTGTAGGAAGATAAAAGCTCCCAGGAAGAGGTAAAGAGTTGCCATTTAGCACCTCAACACACGTCTCGCCGCGGCCTCGCGCCTTTCTCTGACAGCTGACAAAGTAAAAAGGAGCACGTTGTCAGAGAACAGAGGATGGCTCCCTCCACTTTTGGCCAGTGTCCCTGTGTTCTATTTTATTAACATTGATCACAGGAGGTCAAAGGTCCCCCCTATTCCACTGGTAACCGAGAGCTTTCATAATGACTAATGATATACTATACTATAAAAATCCTGCGCCGTGGCTGTATGCCGTTATTTCATGCACGTGGCTTCCTTAATCCGTACTGACGCTGTGCTGTCATAAGCAGTTATGGAGAAAATTTACTGAAAGGGCATAGTGTGTTTTTTATATATTCAGTATATATATATAGATATATATCTATATATATATATATATATATATATATAGCTTTTTTTTTTTTACTTATCAATGTTTTGTTTTATTTTTATTTACTTGTTTATTTTCATCAGGTAAAGCTAAAATATTGCATTTGATATTTACCATCTGCAGCCAGCAAGTGGCAGTAACAAGCTGAATTGGTTATTATTAACTGACTCCAAAAAAAATGCCACTGTTGAGAACAAAAGGCAGAGGAGATCAGATTACAAAGACTAGCCATTGAGCCATATTTGCGACGTAACTCCTCCTACACTGATAAGCAGAGAGTGGTCAGGCCTGTGTACAAAGGCTGCCAAGAAAGTACAGCGTACATAGAGGCCAGAGTACATAGAGGAACAATGTTATTTATTGGAATGTGTGAAATAAAGATAAAAAAAAAGACTAGGGAAATGTTTCCTCCTGCCTGCAGCAGAGTGATGACATCATCTCAGCCTAGGCAAAGTCACTAGAAGGTTAGAAAGTAGAGCAAAATATAGCGTTGCTTTATGCTGGGATGTGTATGCAATTGTAAAGTTACTTGAAGGTCCACTTCAAGGATGGGAAGCAATAAGGGGTACTTATCAATAACTGCATTATTACAAGTCAGTAAAGGCAGATGGAGGGCTAAGCTTAGAGGATAAGTTCACTTTAAAAAAAAAATGCACATCTTTTTTGCAGGTAAAAAATGCATATATTACTTTTTTTTTTTTTTTACTAGTAGTTTGCAAAACATTTCAGATTGTGAGTGCAATGCAGGACTCCTGCAGACTGTCTGTTCATACCTCGTACACGCAGGCAATTTCACACTGACAGGAAGAAACAATAAACGACCTAGAGCGCTCAACAGCTCCCTGGTAGTTAATTAAGAACTACAAACCAACAGCCGCAAAGGCTGTTGGAACTTGTAGTTCTCTCATTCACAGAACTCTGTGAATAAATGACGTGGCCGGGTGGGCAGTGCCCTGCACGGCCGTGTTTTTAAATAAATTGTGATAGCGAGTTCGGGGAGAAGATCCCCAGCACGCTGTCACTGGAGGCGGCATGTCAGGGAATGGCTGCAGCCCTAAAAATGGGTGGAACATGTAACATGTTTCCAAAGGTGAACTTATCCTTTAATGCTTAATGCAAAACTCCACCAAAAACAACAAGATAAAAATAAATAGCCAATTAAAAGATAAAATAGCAAAACCAGCTTTTGGCACAATATTCAGCTGCCATGCTTTTTTTCTGCCACTAGATGTCCTCAGGCTGAGGACCAGTATAATGTAATCAGGTCATCCCGGACAAGCCCCCAACCTGTGACTGGACAGTGAAAGGAGAAGGAGCACAGATATGAGCTAATCTTTCTTTCACTCTGCTCTCTCCTTCTATCAGTGTGCCGAATACCGGCACTTCCTGTATTTACATGTGACCAGCTGTGATTGGACACAGCCGGTCACATGGTTAAAGAGTCACGTCATTGGCTCTTTACAGAGATTGGGGTCGCGCCGTTTCTTAGCAACACAGCACAGCCGTTCGGGTGCGCCGCAATATGACATCCACCCTGAACGAGAGCCACACCGTCCCTCCGTCATTTGACGGTGGGCAGGCGGCAACTGGTTAAGAACTGCAAACCAACAGCCCCAAAGTCTGTTGGTACTTGTAGTTCTCTCATTCACAGAACTCTGTGAATGAATGACGCGGCCGGGTGGGCAGAGCCCTGCACAGCCGTGTTTTTTTTTAAATTGTGATAGCGAGTTTGGGGAGAAGATCCCCGGCTCGCTGTTACTGGAGGCGGCATGTCAGGGATATGGCTGCAGCCCTAAAAATGGGTGGAACATGTAACATGTTCCCAAAGGTGAAGTTACCCTTTAATGCTTAATGCAGAACTCCAACCAAAAACAACCCGATAAAAATAAATAGCCTATAAAAAGATAAAATATCAAAACCAGCTTTTGGCGCAATATCCAGCTTCTAATGCAAAGATTTACACTGTAGTGCTTTTTCTCTGCCACTAGATGTCCTCAGGATGATGACCAGTATAATGTAATCAGGTAATCCCGGACAAGCCCCCAACCTGTGAACAAAACCAGATTTTGGCACAATATCCAGCTTCTAATGCAAAGATTTACCCTGCAGTGCTTTTTTTCTGCCACTAGATGTCCTCTGGCTGATGACCAGTATACTGTAATCAGGTAATCCCGGACAAGCCCCCAACCTGTGAACAAAACCAGATTTTGGCACAATATCCAGCTTCTAATGCAAAGATTTAGCCTGCAGTGCTTTTTTTCTGCCACTAGATGCCCTCAGGCTGATGACCAGTGTAATGTAATCAGGCCATCCCGGACAAGCCCCCAACCTGTGACTGGACAGTGAAAGGATAAGGAGCACAGAGATGAGCTAATCTCTCTGTCACTCTGCTCTCTTCTCCAATATATATATATTTTTTAATGATGACATAATGTTTACAGAGTTACACTAACTTGTGTCAACTTTAAAACTGCACATTCTGTATAAGTGTACCGTGGTAGGGCAATAACGGCAGAGGGGGGCTGGTCGACAATAGACAGTGGGCCCAAAGGTCTATGCTACCAATAAAGAGTCAACTGTGCCCAAAGGCTTGAAATATCTCACCGCTATTGTAATTCAATTTCTCAAAGCCCCGGCATTACAATAAGAGTTTTAAGAAAAGACAAACAACAAAAAAAAAATCCCAGACGGAAAAAAAAAGACCTCTTAGCACAAGGCATTGCGCGTTTTATTTTTATTTTTTTTCTGCAAACTTCTCAAAGACCCGAAGATGTTAGATTATTCTCTGCGGTTCAATAAAATAAAAATGAAAGGGAAAAAAAATACGAAAATGCAGATTACTTAACATTAGGAAACCAACAACTTCAATGTTGTGGAATATAAAAAAAAAAAGAAAGAGAGCGAGCGAGCGCAATTCCCTTGTTCTCCATTGAAAGACACATTCTTGCAATTAGATTGTGCCGTGGAAAAGATCCAACTTTCTGCTGTTTGATGGCATTATATAACTTCAATGCTTTACAGCCTAATGTTAGCAGGCGTACCGCTTTCAAAGTCATTAAGCAGGCTTCTGCTCCGGCTTCTTTTGCAGCAGCGTTGTAAATAAATAGACAAAGCCATCAGCGGGCGAGAAAATATGGTCGCCCAAGTGCCCATTTTTTGAAAAATAATATACTCGGCTGCTAATAAAATAAGCGTTTCAGGCATAATTTCAGCCGAGGCCTTATTCGTCAAATCAAAACGCAGGAGACAAGCGCATGATGGAAAAAAACAAAGGAGCGCGCGTATCAAAGAGTTTACAGCCCCCCCCCCGCCACCCCCTGACCGTTTATCATTAATATTTATTGCCTTAAAAAAGACAAATGCTTTGAGGCTTTCAAGCAAGACCCGGGTAGGAGCGCATACAGTAAAGAAGAAAAATGACCGTCAGCTTGCTGGCGCGAGGTGGACAGAGGCGCGGTGAGTGCCGATAGTATTGATCTGCCGGGTTTGGGATGCCGAAATATGGCGAGGTTAAAAATGACCATGTCGCTCCCTATTCTTGTCTCTCATTAATCGAAATAAAGCCTGGATCACTCTCTCCTTGAGTCAGACAGGAGCTAGGTCAAGCCATTTGCACTATTTTAATTTTTTTCCCCTACATTAGAGAGGCAAAACAAGGGATGCAGCATCAGAATATGTTCATCAACGTAATAAAAAAAATTATTTTTTTGTATGCCTGATAGCGCAGCTCAAGAAGTTTTTTTTTTTTTGGGAGATGATAAATATATAATTTGATTATGGACTTGAAGTGTATAGTGTGTATTTTTTATATATGTACTTTTATTCATTTTAGTAAAATACAATAATCTGTATATACCAGGGGCGTCGCTAGGTCTACAAAAGATCTGGGGCGAGAGCCCATAGCAGCAAAGTAAAGAAAGTCATATGCTTGGGCGGGCATATGCATGTAGACTCCGTTCCCGAGCCTTTCCGAGGTTTGCTAAGGTCAGCCGAGCTGTCCTCGGGCCTTTCCGTGCATTTCCGAACTGCGCCAATCAGCTGCGATCGGCGCTGTCCGGCTCCGCCGCCCCCCCCCCACCTCAGGCCAAACGCGGTACTGCACACCGCTTTGGCCTGAATCCTGCTCGTTTTGCAAGACAACACTCGCAAACCGAGTTAGGATATTTAAAAATACAGTGCTCGTATTGCGAAACGCTCGTTAACCGCGTTACTCGCAATCCGAGGTTCCACTGTATATAATATATGTGTGTGTGTGTGTGTGTATATATATATATATATATATATATATATATATATATATATATATATATTACATTATATATTATATATATTATCATAACATCATGGTCCCCAGAGAGCCCCCCACTTACATCAGGGTCCCCTGAGAGCCTCCCCCTTACATCAGGGTCCCCAGAGAGCCCCTTCTTACATCAGGGTCCCCAGAGAGTCCCCCCTTACATCAGGGTCCCCTGAGAGCCCCCCCTTACATCAGGGTCCCCAGAGAGCCCCCCTTACATCAGGGTCCCCAGAGAGCCTCCCCCACTTACATCAGGGTCCCCAGAGAGCCACTCCTTACCTCAGAGTCCCCAGAGAGCCGCCCCTTGCATCAGGGTCCCCAGAGAGCCCCCCTTACATCAGGGTCCCCAGAGAGCCCCTTCTTACATCAGGGTCCTCAGAGAGCCCCCCCCCCTTACACCAGGGTCCCCAGAGAGCCCCCCTTTACATCAGAGTCTCCAGAGAGCCTCACCCTTGCATCAGGGTCTCCAGAGAGCCCCTTCCTTACATCAGGGTCCCCAGAGAGCCCCTCCTTACATTAGGGTCTCCAGAGAGCCCCTTACTTACATCAGGGTCCCCAGAGAGCCCCTTCTTACATCAGGGTCTTCAGAGAGCCCCTTCCTTACATCAGGGTCCCCAGAGAGCACCTCCTTACATCAGGGTCCCCAGAGAGCCTCCCCCACTTACATCAGGGACCCCAAAGAGCCATTCCTTACCTCAGAACCCCAGAGAGCCCCCCCTTGCATTGGGGTCCCCAGAGAGCCCCCTACTTGCATCAGAGTCCCCAGAGTTCCCCTTCCTTACATCAGGGTCCCCAGAGAGCCCCTTTCTTACATGATTACATCAGGGTCCCCAGAGAGCCCCTTCCTCACATCAGGCCTCCCAGAGAATCTCCTCTTTAAGGAACTCCATGTCAACAACAGCTGTCCAAATCTCTCAGGATTTTGGTATGCAGTAAGATATGCTGTCCTCCCCAAGATGGCTACCTGGAGTCCATAGCAGGGGACAAATTTGCCCTAATGGTCTCCTGCCAGCTTGAAGAAACAACACAGTGCCACCTTCAGGTCAGTGGAAATACTGCAGCCCAACACCTGCCTACAAGTGTGTCACTGGCAGGATTACCAGGTGAAAAGTCCGGAAATACTTTTTTATAAAACAGACTAATGCAGCCATCTCATCTAAAGACTGGTAGGTTGCAATATATTACATTTTGAACTTGAGTTTAGGTACACTTTAAGATTTAAAATTTTTGAGCCATTTTTTGTATGAGGGAGGGAGGGATTAAAAAATCTTGATACAATATAGAGGAATTACTTTTTCTTCATTGCAGTAGTTTCAGGTGTGCACGGTTTGTCCTAGCCCCTCCACAACCTTCCATTATGTTTCCCGATTGACGATCCCTTGTCCCCTAATGACTGTCAGCCATCTGGTATCCATACTCTAGAGTTTAATTCAATGTCTTCAAACAATGCAGTGAAAGTTGGAATTAACTCCAAATAAATGATCTCATGCATGCCATTAAATCTTCACTTCGCTTTTTTTATTTTTTTTTCTATTTTTATTTTCTAATGTCATTTTTGGTCATTTTATCTGTAAGCTAAAAGTCTCAAAAAAGAAAAAAAAATCCTCAAAGGAATAGGAAGACAGGTAAAGGGAAGGCACCACTTTGAGGCCCACAAAGCTCAATTAATGCAGCTTGTGGTCTTTTATCCTTCTTTGTGTCTACAAAGGAAGAAAAGGAGAATTTTTTTTTTGTTCCCGTATTGAGTACGTAAGCATGATGTTGCTGGGGATAAGTGCTGTTCTCTTTATTAGTGTTTATTATCATAACTGCTTATTGTATTGGCCATTATGTTAATGAATTAGCACAACAGAGCGAAATGTTTGCTGTTACACAAAGCTCATTAGTCTCTGAGAGGGGCTCGGTGGAAGATGAAGGTTGCAGAATTTTGATGCAGGAATACAACCAATTAAGTCCTATGTGAACACCCAATTAGGTACTGAGCTATGCTTGACTTACCCTGTTTTATTGCTAAGCAGGACTGAATATAATACATCAGAGCTTCAACCTCTCATTGTCTCTCAAGTGGAGCACCAGATGGCTTCAAACCATCCTATCATCGAGACGCGATCTCCTGGGTTTTAAATCCCGGCAGACCCCGGCATTGCCCTACGTAAGGTCAGCTTCTGGCTTCCTTTCCAGATTTCCGTCTAGAAAAAAGCCAACTGCGTCCTTTGCAGATAAGATTAAAGGGCTTGTGATGGGCCGGCTGTGTAATTTTAGCTTGGGATATTATTTGACCACAGGTGTCGTAATAATGCTAAAAAAACAAAGGGCGGATAGAAGCCTTGATCATTTTTTGACTGGAGCTTCTACACAACTTATAGGGGCTGATTTATAGGCAAATAGGCTGCTCACTTTGCAAGGGAATTTTCCCCAGAGCGTAAAGAGCAACTTTAATGCCCTGTGTATTTGTTCCGTTGCCTAAAGCCCCGTACACACGTTCGGACTTTTGCCCAACAAACTTCGTTTTAAGCAAGTTGGACCAACAATCCGACCGTGTGTACGCTCCATCGGACAGACTTTTTTCAGTTGGTTTTGTTTTCATCGGACAAAAGTTGGGTCTGCAAACGGACAAACTTTTGCCCAACAAAAGTCCGATGGAGCAAAGTCCTACCGTGTGTACAGAAAACCATAGGACTTTTTTCCGATGGACAAAACAACCAACAATCAAATCAACCAACAATAGCAGAAGTTGACCAAAGGGTGGCGGTAAAGAGCAGAAAAGAGCAGAAAAACCATGTGATGTTGCAAAAAGTTTTGGGAAAGTTTGCAGAAAAGTCCTGTGGTGTGTATGCTATGGGTGTGCCCGGCCAACTCCGTTCGGACAAAAATCCACGGAAAAGTCCGATGGAAGTCCGACCGTGTGTACGAGGCTTAACCCTCACTGGCGCCGTCGTTATGGCGCATGCGCCGGAGAGTTCTGCTCAGCCTTCAGGGCAGGAGATTTGCAGCACATGCGCAAAGGTTTAGGACTTCTACAACTGCTGTCTTGGTGCACGTACCCACACATACCCAGATATTCGGGTCACATCTGGCTACATGAAGAGGGGAGGGGCACAAAGATTTTATTCTTGCCTAGGCGAGAAATTAGAAAGTGCTGCTGTCAGGACCTGGATCACCTGCTGGTGGCACTGTGCTTCCCAGAGTAGAAGGGAGTAGTTCCAGCATCTATCAGCGGGTGTCTCCCAGCAGCCAGCATATACCAGTAATCAGTTTCCACTTGATGCTGGCTGCTGGGAGGGTATTTAGGTCCTCCCCTACTAGTGCCTCTCGGTCCAGTGTTTTGCTGCTGCCAGATTTTGTTTGCCAATGATCTTTATCTTATGCCGCATACACAAGATCGGAAATTCCGACAACAAAAGTTCGATGTGAGCTTTTGGTCGGAAATTCCGACCGTGTGTAGGCTCCATCGGACATTTGCTGTTGGAATTTCCGCCAACAAAAGATTGAGATCATGTTCTCTATTTTTCCGACGGAAAAAGTTTTCGGCGGAAATTCTGATCGTCTGTATGCAATTCCGACGTGCAAAAAAACACGCATGCTCAGAATGAAGCAGAAGAGCCGAACAGCCTATTGAACTTCATTGATCTCGGCTCGTCGTATGTCTTGTACATCACCGCGTTCTTGGCGGTCGGAATTTCCGACAAGATTTGTGTGACCGTGTGTATGCAACCCAAGTTTGAGCCAACATTCCGTTGGAAAAAAAAACACGGTTTTGTTGTCGGAATTTCCGATCGTGTGTACGCGGCATTACTCCTACCCTGTATCCTGCTCTCTCTTGTTGGCGATCCCAGTTTTGGTTCCCCCTTTCCATCTGCTTCGTGCACCTTCAGTTTTCTCCTGCTTTTCTGTGTTCCCTATTTTGGATATATTGTATAAAGTTAGTTGTTAGTAAGACTCCATTCACACAGGGGCAACACGACTTCCAGCGCGACTTTGGGAGGCAACTTGAGTATGAATCACAGCGCGTCATGAAGCTACTTACAAGGCAACTTCAAGTTGCCTCCAGGACAGGAGACATTCCAGTGGCCAATCAAACAAGAATCAGCTCTGTGGGAGGGAGGGGGGAGGGAGGGGTTTGCCTGAGAAATGTATGTTCTCTTCCTGGAAAGTTGCTTCTGTTAAGACAGGGGATCCGACTTCTGAGGCGACTTCCATTGAAATCAATGGGTACAGGTCGCCTAGCAGTCGCCTAGAAGTCGGATTGAAGTCATACAGGAACCTTTTTTGAAGTCGGAGCGACTGCAGTAGTGTGCATTAAGACGGCTCCATTCACTTACATTGATTTTCTCATGTAACGCGACTTGAGGCGACTAGGGGTGACTTGGGGCGACTTGAAGTCGGATCCAAAGTTGCCCCTGTGTGAATGGGCTCTTAGGCTTTCTGTTTGTTAGGCTGATAAGTAAATAATAATAATGTTTTTTTTTTTTATCTAATTGTATGAGAGGGAGAGGGGAAGGAGGCAGGGTAGCATGATGCATATTTAAGGGTACAGGTCCACTTTAAGGAAAGTAATGACTTTCACTTTGCAAATGATACCCAATCACATGCAAAGAAAATAAAAATAACGTTTTTTTGCTTGAACATGATTGGATGATGGAAGTCAGCAGAGCTTCACCTCATTCACTAAGCTCTGAGGAAAATTCCCTTGCAAAGTGGACACCTATTTGCCTTTTGTAAATCAACTCCATGAAGTAGTTAAAGGCTTCCAGCCATGCTGCAGTTTGTGGAAGGGCTAAGCAGGAGAGTTAGAAGAGGTAAATTTAGAATGAACATGCTGCATGGCATCACATTCCAGAGCCGCTTGATGCTCTGCGTGACTCACCTTTTGTCGATGGGTCAGTTCACAGATATGGGCAAGTCATGAAAATTCAGAGTCCGCCAAGGTATTATTAAACTCACACATCCACTGGAAATCAGGATTAAATTCAGAAGGAGCAAAACTGTGAGCCAGTCCGTCTTCATTGCACTGTACAATGCTGTCATTTTAACATTTAGAGCTTCATAATTACCAACATTTCAGTCCCAGTCCCCGTTCACAGTCCAGCTCCAGCCCGCCCAGGCAACCATGACCATTTACAAAAGTGGCCCACCCAAACCCAACCTTTAATTATGTGGGGACTGCTGACTATTTGTGGAGTCTGATCATCGTAGCAAATGCTTTATGGAGTTATTTTCCATATGCAGTAACTCAAATACAAGTGACACTGTGATCCCCAGACATCACCCGCAACACAGCAACATCAGGACTGAGGTCAAGGATGAGGGACTGCTCTGGCAAATCCAGTACAGTTGGAATCTATGGAGCTTGCTAACAGGTGGAGAGAACAGAATGATAACCTCATCAGTGCCTTCAAGTTGTCCTATTAGTAGACTTGGGGGTGGGTCGGTGACCAAGCTGTAGTGCTAGCTCCATGGGAGAAAAGTCAGGTCAAAGGTCTGCCTATGCAATGGGGAATGGAAACCTAAATCATAAAAATGGCGGAACAGTATTATAAATCAATTGGCAGGTAAGACAGTTCACATGTACAGATTTCATCTGTACAGTTATCTGAGTGCCCGGAGTCTGTCTTTAATTAAAACAAGGAATACACAAAACAAAGTGTTGACAGACAAATCCCAAGGTAGCATTGTCCCTTCAACTTATAAAGGTATCCCGACTAGTTATATCATTGCCCTAGGCCCACTTTTGTCTTACGTCAGCTCAGGAGTCTACCAAGATGTCACTCACCCTAGTGACATGCATGATCCCATCTAAGATATTATGATCTTCTAGCCTTGTCCCTCAAGTCCAAGAACCTCAGCGTGCCATTCATTTTATTTTCTCAATCCAGGCTTAGAACTTTGTGACTCTTAATAACTTGGAAGTTTCATTTTTTTATTTATTTTTTTCATTCAGAGCAATATATGCTCGGAGTTCAGTAAACAGTGATTTCCCCTCTGTGGAGATGGAACATTTTTCTCTGCAAGATCCCCAAGTGGCAGCTCACTGAAAACAGCATATACAAGGACATATTGTGTACAGAACCATCTCACCCTACAGTATGAGACATCAACTAAAACGGGGCATTTGGGAAATTTTTTTTTTTTACTATCTTCCTCCTTGCAGAAGGTCTTGTGCCGAGTGATCATCAGCATTTTATTAGGAATTCTTTGGCTGGCCATCCCCAGGGCCTGACCAAAAATTCAACTGCTACAAATATATATCAAATTGCTTTGACAACTAAAATCATCTGCACTGTGCCCTATTGTATTATGCCCTCAGCACTTGAAGGAAAAAAAAAAATCTTTATTTTTTGGTTAACTCCTTGGATTCCACAGTGAAAAGTCATGTTTGTTTGAAAAAAAGAAAAGCAGGTTGTGTATAGTTAAAGAAGAATTTCAGTTCTACCAAAAAAGGGGTCATTTTGGTAGAATAGACTAAGGTCAACTTGTGCCAGTGTAATTCATTCTGTCTTAAGGGATGGCCACTTGCTCAGGCCTAATGACTTTGACTGTAGTTTAGCATTCTTTTTTGTGGACGCTTATAGACCCTAAATGGGCAAAATTACAGGTTCTCTTAAAAAAAAAAAAAAAAAGAAGCACTCCACCCACTAATGTCTCATTGTGCTCCCCCACTGTTCAATAAATACCAGGTGTGGGATAACATGTGACTCCCTTCCCTTTCTCCGACGATGCAGTACTTAGGCCTGAGCTAGGTCGAAACACTATCATGTGTTGGAGTGGAGGAAGCCACTAACCCTATGTAAGTTCCAACACAATGCTCACACAAGGTTAGGATTCCCAGCTCAGACAGAGGAATGGATGAGCATTTTAGCACTGGATAATGGGTAGGGGTTTGTTCTCATAGAAGAACCATTCAAGGCCAAGTGACAAAGTCTTCTTCGGCACCCCCAGGTTTTATGGACTTGATTATGGAACCTGAACAGAATGGCCAATACCAAATGAGGAGGAGTGGAGGTAGGTAGCAGCTAGATAGTAGGTACTACCCAAAAGTTAGACAGACATAGTGAGGCCTCAAGGGGAAATGGATCCTAATATGGAGACAGTCTCATGTCAACTTTCCTCACCCCAGTTGACGCATGCCTTTGCTGATGTAATTTTAAAACCAAAGGTGTCATCCTGATGGGAATGGGCACCATTGTTGAACAGTAACTTTACTGAAATTCTATAAAAGTCCATACCAAAAGTGTTTTTATTCACCTTGACAACCCATAAATACTTGACAGCTTGGAACCCAACTTTGACCACACAATTTGCACCTGTCTTTGGACAAGCATGGGCTCCACAAATGTGGCCTCTTGCAAAAGAAACTATGCATTCCCCTGTAGGTAATGTATATTTTGAAACCCTTCAAACTAGGACAGGACTCTCGGAGTTCAGAACTGTCCACTGTATACAAGAAGTGTTCTAGTTGTGGCATTCAGTTTGGTACTACTAGGGTTATTCTGCTCTTCACCTCTAACCCCTAAAACTGGATAACATAGGGATCTCCAGGTAATGCTAAACTCACTGAGCAACCTTTACACAATTCAAGTAGATGATTTACACTCTAGAGCAGCCTATCTCAATCGTTTTACCCAGAGGAACCCTTAAATTATAATGAATGTCTCAGGGAACCCCTGTCTTTTAGTCTATCAGTGGTCATTAGGAAATTTCCCCTTACATTGGTGGCCAGTGGGAAGAATGTCCACTTACAGCGGTGGTTAGATTGCACACTTACAGACAGCTTTAAAGATCCGTGGTGTCATGCTACTGGCGCTGCCAAGTGGTGATGGACCTGGATCTATGAAGGCACCTTCACACGGGAGGTCAATTATCCACAGCACAAGGAACCCCTAGTAACCTGTTGAGGAACCCTAGGTTTCCATGAAACCCTGGTTGAAAATAGCTGCTCTAGAGAACTTCCTACCATGGCTTCCTACTTGCTCAACGACTTTCCTTGACCAACAACCAGGGGATGCCAGAAATACACCTCTCGTCTCTTGAGGTAAGCAGTGCCTACACCTTTTGACCTGTTCCCTCAAAGATTATATGTGGCACCAAAACCTTCCTTTACAACTCCAGCCCTTCAGCTGCTGAATCCCATGAGTCCAAGATCCAACACACCCAGCATAGCAGATAACCAACCTATGTCACTCGCAGGCATCCACTCTAACTAATCTTTTGCCAATAGTCGTCACACAGGCATGATCCATGTGCACCAAGACAAAGGCATGATCCAAAAGCCTGAGCGCATATCTATTGGAGGGTGGGTCCTTAAATTAGATTTGGCTGAACATGCACTTTTTTTGAATGAAGAGGTGGAATAACAGAAGTAGCCAGACACCTACAGTAGTTTTCATCTTAGGAGGGGTGAACAATAGCAAGCGGATAGTGTTTTCCAACCTTGACAATTCTTGATGTTTCTCCCGCCTCCCCCAGACAACGTTTGGCAGATAAGCACCTTCTCCCACAAACATAAGATTGTCACCAGATCAAACCAACAATGAGTCATCGCACGTCCACATCCATCCCTTTCTCCCTGTGAATATACAAGAAGAGGGAATCTAAAAAGTTAGCTTGACACTTTTTGCTTTTCTACGAATAGTAATGAGTTGATAACTAGCAAATAACTAACAAACACACCTTTCCAACTAACATATTTCCGTAATGAATAATTTATAAAAAAAGAAAAAAAGTTGGTGTACTTTTAAGGATAGATATTTTCGTCTTTGGATGCAAAGGATGATATGAGATGCAACCGTAGGCATCTGGTGTTGAATCCATCGGTCACGAATAAGTAAATAAACAGCTTGCTGGCTAATTAAGATACAGGTGCTATTTTGTAAAAAGTGAAACGAATTCCAGGCGATGATGACATCTTCTAAATATAAATGAAAATTATTTGTTTGGTTGTTTTTAGTTTTATTTTATTTTATTTAATGACTTAAAAGAGATATGAACAGTACCTGGGTATGAGCACATAATATTGGGTCCGCCATATCAGTCATTTAAGGTAGTGATGTCATCGCAGCTTGAGAGTGCTGAAGTAGGCAAGAGGCATCCTGAGATGTTGCCGTTTTTTGTAGTCACATATGGTACCTTCAAATTTTATATGGTCTATCTGGGAATCTTCTGCTTTACATTGGTTTGTGGGTGGCTCCTCCACCCTTGCATTTGTACACCCAAGCTGCGTACTTTGCTACCCTTATAATATCCTCAGTGAGCAAACTCCCCTACACTCTCTGTGTTCTTAGTGTGCATGCTTCCCTACCCTCTCTGTGTCCTCAGTGTGCATGCCCCCCCACACCCACTGTGTCTTCAGTGCTCAGGCACCCCTACCTTCATTGTGTCATCAGAGCCCACACTCCCCTACCCTGAGTGTACAGGCTCCCTTGCCCTCACTGTGTCTTCAGTGCAAATGCTGACCTCCCCTTGTTGTGTCCTCAGTGTGCAAAATCTGGTGCAGCTCTGCATAGAAACCAATCAGCTTCCAATTTTAATTGTAAAAGCTTAATTGAACAAGTTGAACTTAGAACCTGATTGGCTACCATGCACAGCTGCACTAGATTTCATATGCTCCAGTTTTAGTAAATCTCCCCCACTGTGTCTTCAATGCACATGCTTCCCCAACCCTCACTGTTTCCTCAGTGTCCATGCTCCCCTACCCTCATTGTGTCTTCAGTGCGCAAACTGCCCTACCCTCACTGTGCACTCAGTGTGCACGCTCCTCTACCCTCACTGTGTCCTCAGTGTGCATGCTCCCCCACACTCAGTGTGCACGCTCCCCTACCCTCATTGTGTCCTCAGTGTGCATGCTCCCCTACCCTCACTGTGTCCTCAGTGTGCACGCTCCCCTACCCTCAGTGTGCACACTCCCCTACCTTCACCGTGTCCTCAGTCTGCACACTCCCCTACCCTCACTGTGTCCCCAGTGTGCACGCTCCCCCACACTCAGTGTGCACGCTCCCCTACCCTCACTGTGTCCTCAGTGTGCACGCTCCCCCACACTCAGTGTGCACACTCCCCTACCCTCACTGTGTCCTCAGTGTGCACACTCCCCTACCCTCACTGTATCCTAAGCGTGCACACTCCCCTACCCTCCCTGTGCCCTTAGTGTGTACGCTCCCCTACATTCACTGTATCCTCAGCGTGCACGCTCCCCTACCCTCACTGTGTCCTCAATGTGCACACTCCCCTACCCTCACTGTGTCCCCAGTGTGCACGCTCCCCCACACTCAGTGTGCACGCTCCCCTACCCTCACTGTGTCCTCAGTGTGCACGCTCCCCTACCCTCACTGTGTCCTCAGTGTGCACGCTCCCCTACCCTCACTGTGTCCCCAGTGTGCACGCTCCCCCACACTCAGTGTGCACGCTCCCCTACCCTCACTGTGTCCTCAGTGTGCACACTCCCCTACCCTCACTGTGTCCTCAGTGTGCACACTCCCTTACCCTCACTGTGTGCTCAGTGTGCACGCTTCCCTAACCCTCCCTGTGCCCTTAGTGTGGACGCTCCCCCACACTCAGTGTGCACGCTCCCCTACTCTCACTGTGTCCTCAGTGTGCACGCTCCCCCACACTCAGTGTGCACGCTCTCCTACCCTCACTGTGTCCTCAGTGTGCACGCTCCCCTACCCTCACTGTGTCCTCAGTGTGCACACTCCCCTACCCTCACTGTGTCCTCAGTGTTCACGCTCCCCTACCCTCACTGTGTGCTCAGTGTGCACGCTCCTCTACCCTCCCTGTGACCTTAGTGTGGACGCTCCCCCACACTCAATGTGCATGCTCCCCTACCCTCACTGTGTCCTCAGTGTGCACGCTCCCCCACACTCAGTGTGCACGCTCCCCTACACTCACTGTGTCCTCAGTGTGCACACTCCCCTACCCTCACTGTGTACTCAGTGTGCACACTCCCCTACCCTCACTGTGTCCTCAGTGTACACGCCCCCCTACCTTCACTGTGTCCTCAGTGTGCATGCTCCCCTATCCTCACTGTGTCCTCAGTGTGCACGCTCCCCTACCTTCACTGTGTCCTCAGTGTGCACGCTCCCCTACCCTCACTGTGACCTCAGTACATGCGCTCCCCTACCCTCACTGCGTCTGCAGTACATGACTCCTATATGTGGAAGCTCAGGGCAGCCACGCAGAACAGCCTGGAGCTAGGGGGCAATGAACCCACTGAGCTAAAAAAGTAAGTGTGGCACACAAATTTACTAAAAGCAAGGAATAGGGAACATTCCTCTGTATAACAAGAGTTAATTAATGGAAAGTTGGAGGGCTTAGTTCTACTTTAATCTCAGCAGTCCATCAGCGACCACCAGAATTTGAAAGGCCACCATCATGTCTAGAGGTCCTCTCAGATTTGAATCCCAATGCATCTAGTCTTGTGTTCTCATCCTCACCCCCCCCCCCCCCGGACTGTTTTCCCTCTTCATTGATCTTCTCAGACACAACAAGTGTGAGAGGTCTTAGAAAAAACTTTCCAGCACACAATTACCGGAATCTCTGCCGTGCACACGACTCTGAACATAACCACCTCTGCCCCCCCAGGGCCTCCAGCTCTATGATTTTAGCTCAATTTCAGGCCCAGCTGCTTGTTATTTAAATACCCGGCTCTGACATATCTGCTAAGTAACAAAAGGCAGAAGACATAAGAGCAGGGAACGGGAGATGTTGGGGAAACAAAGCAGCCGCAGAAACACAGAGAGGACTTAAAAGCTCAACTCTCTGCGTTTGTGGGTGTTGAGGGATCATTAATGGAAAGTTGGAACGTGGGAAGGGAGGACGGGGCTTATTGTTGTGCAAAATATTCTCAGAATTGTGTTGGTTTTTTTTTCCAAGGGATTGTATCGAGAATTGTCTCCTCTGTGTCTGTCATGTAATGGTCTCCTGAGGGCATAGTAAATCCTCTTGAGCAGAAGCCACTTGTATACTGGTGCAAATGGAGGAATCTGTTTAACCTTTTGGGCTTGAGTGGGACCCCTGCGAATGGCGGGAGCATGAATTAACCCCCTGGCGCACGGGACGGTTCCATGATCAAACATAGGAAAATTTATTTTGTAGGTGTTCAAATATTTGCATGCAATAAAGTCACCCCCATAGACATGACAGGATATTGAAGACTCATATTAACCACTCGTACCCCCTTCCTGCCAAGGCGAATTTTCATCTTTCAGTGATGAATGACAATTGCGCGGTCATGCTACACTGTAACCATATGGAATTTTTATAATTTTTTTCACACAAATAGAGCTTTCTTTTGGCGGTATTTAATCACTACCGGGTATTTTATTTTTTGCTAAACAGACGAAAAAAGACCAACAATGTTTTATAAAACAAACATTTTTCACAGTTTGTTATAAAATTTTGTAAACCGGTAATTTCTCTCCTTCACTGGTGGGCACTGATAGGCTGCACTGATAGGAACTAATGAGGCAGCACTGATGGGCACTAATAGGTGGCACTGATGGGTACTGATAGGCGGCACTGATGGGCACTGATAGGTGCCACTGGTGGGCACTGATAGGCAGCACTGATAGGTGACATTGATGAGGAGGCACTAATGGGCACTGATAGGCACTGGTAGGCTGCAATGATGGGCACTGATAGGTGACACTGATAAGGAGGCACTGATGGGCACTGATTGGCAGCACTGATGAGCACTGATTGGCACTGAATGGCAGCACTGGTGGGACTGCATTGATAATCAGTGCCCTGATTATAAGTGTAGATGTCCCTTTAACACAAACTGGTTGTCGGCTCTCTACCGGCTTGTGCTTACATCTGTGATCAGCTGTCATTGGACACAGCTGATCATGTGGTAAAGGGCCGCTGTGATTGGCCCTTTACCCCGATCTGTGATCAACTGAGTCCGAAGCACTCAGCGATCACAGAGCGCACAACCCGTTCACCGCAAGGGACATGCAGGCAGCACGATCATGGGAGAATGTCCATGAACGCACTACGACAAAGTAAACCTGCACTGTAGCCGTCTTTTGTCTATAACACAGGCAGGAAGGGGTCAATCCAGTTCTGTAACCATTATTACATCATAAATTATTATTTTTTCTTTGAAAGAGGGTAGTCCTGTACAACAGAGCTCAGAATGGAAGGGTGAGAAGAAAAAAAAAAACAGCACAAAGAGCCAATCAGGTGTGATGCAGTGCCAGGAGCATGCTGATAGGAGGAGCATTCAGTCATAGAAGCATTAGGTTATAAGCTCATCAGTCTGCTGCTTTAAATTGTCCAGTCACAGGTTGGGAGAGGGGAAAGACTTGTAAGTGTAACTCCAAGCAGACCTTCACCCTTAGGCCCCGTTCAGATATCACATTGCGGGAACGAGCCTTCCCGCTTGCGATTTTCTTTTAAAAGCACGCTTCACGCGTGTTTCCCTGTGTCACGCATAGTGCAACCCATTCACTTCAATTGACCGCCTTATGCATGTTTGTCACCCATGCTCCTTTTTGCCTTTTTTGCCTTGATTGCCGCGTGAATAAGGCTTAAAGATAATGTCATGTTGCCCCGCCTCCTCCCCCCTCCCTCTCTTACAATTGAACATATTGCTCGTTCCCGCAATGCGATACCTGAACGGGGCATAAGGGTGAAGGTCTGCTTGGAGTTACACTTACAAGTCTTGCCCCTCTGCCAACCTGGATGACTGGATATGTGAAGTGAACGAAATACAATATATCGAAAGACAGATAAGAGAAGAAGGATACATAAATAGTCAAATGCCAGAATTATGGCAAAAATGGGATGAGTTTCGGCGCTCAAATAGAATGAAAGAATATTTATAAATGGAAAATCAGGAAGAACTTGAAGGGTCATTGTAAAGAGAATATAAAATGAGTATATGGAAAGAGAGAGAGTAGAGGGGTTATGTTTTTTTTTTTGTTTTTTTCGGGTGTTAGGTTGATATTGGATGAATGCGCGAAAGGATGAATGAGAATGGAAGATTTTGATAATGTGGTTTATAGATATTGATCAGATTCTGTACATTGAATAATGAGTAGGAATAGATATATAATGTGATAGAATCTTGTTTAATTGTAATTTTTTTGGATTTAAGAAAAGAACCAATAAAAATAAATTGAAAACAATTGAACATATTTTTAAGGAATGCTGCTTATTATTTCAATAATAATAATTATTTTAATTCCGCGGGAATTACATTTTTCTCCCCCCCGCCCTTGTATGTGCGCCGATGTGCCGCGAGTCTTTGGGTTACTAGGGAGCCCTCTGGGACATCTGCGCACATGTGGGTTCGCTTTGCCATCATGCGCAAAGATGGCTATTAGGAAACTCCCAAACCTCTGCCATCTTTGCGTGCCGGACATCTGCGCATACGCATGCACAGATGTCTCAAAGGGCTCTGCCAAGACCCGAAGCCCCATTGTAAGTACCTGAACATGACCTAGTATCAGCTTCTTGCAGTCCTTGTGCAGCAGAGCTTAGACTGGGAGAGGAAGAAGCAGCACAAGGAACCAATCACCTTGTGTACGGACAGGAAGCATGTTGACAGGAGGAGAGAGCAGTGATAGAGAGATGAGCTCATCACTGTGCTGTTTCCCCTCCCACTGTACAGTCACAGGCTGGGCGTGGGCCCTGGACTACCTTGGCTCAGAGGAAGTGGGTTCAATGATGCTGGCCATCAGACTGAGGACTCATAGTGGCACTGTGCTGCTTTCCTTCCCACTGTCCAATACAGGCTGGGGTGGGTATAATGACTGTGTCTAGCCTGCAACCCTCCAGCTGTTGTGAAACTACAAGTCTCATCATGCCTCTGCCTTTGGGAGTCAAGTCCAATCATGCCTCTGCCTTTGGGAGTCAAGTCTTATCATGCTTCCGCCTTTGAGAGTCAAGTCTTATCATGCTTCTGCCTTTGGGAGTCAAGTCTTATCATGCTTCCGCCTTTGGGAGTAAAGTCTTATCATGCCTCTGCCCTTGGGAGTCAAGTCTCATCATGCTTCTGCCTTTGGGAGTCAAGTCTCATCATGCCCCTTCCCTTGGGAGTCAATTCCCATCATGCTTCTGCCTTTGGGAGTCAAGTCTCATCATGCCCCTTCCCTTGGGAGTCAAGTCTCATCATGCCCCTTCCCTTGGGAGTCAAGTCCCATCCTGCCCCTGCCTTTGGGAGTCAAGTTTCATCATGCCTCTGCCTTTGGGAGTCAAGTCAAGACCCATCATGCCTCTGCCTTTGGGAGTCAAGTCAAGTCCCATCATGCCTCTGCCTTTGGGAGTCAAGTCCCATCATGACTCTGCCTTTGTTAGTCAAGTCAAGTCGTCCCATTATGCCTCTGCCTTTGGGAGTCAAGTCCCATCATGCCTCTGCCTTTGGGAGTCAAGTCTCATCATACTTCTGCCTTTGGGAGTCAAGTCCAATCATGCCTCTGCCTTTGGGAGTCAAGTCTCATCATGCTTCTGCCTTTGGAAGTCAAGTTCCATCATGCTTCTGCCTTTAGGAGTCAAGTCTCATCATGCTTCTGCCTTTGAGAGTCAAGTCTCATCATGCTTCTGCCTTTGAGAGTCAAGTCTCATCATGCTTCTGCCTTTGAGAGTCAAGTCAAGTCCCATCATGCTTCTGCCCTTGGGAGTCAAGTCTCATCATGCTTCTTCCCTTGGGAGTCAAGTCTCATCATGCTTCTTCCCTTGGGAGTCAAGTCTCATCATGCTTCTGCCTTTGGAAGTCAAGTCCCATCATGCCCCTGCCTTTGGGAGTCAATTCCCATCATGCCTCTGCCTTTGTTAGTCAAGTCCCATCATGCGTCTGCCTTTGTTAGTCAAGTCCCATCATGCCTCTGCCTTTGGGAGTCAAGTTTTATCATGCCTCTGTCTTTGGGAGTCAAGTCAAGACCCATCATGCCTCTGCCTTTGGGAGTCAAGTCAAGTCCCATCATGCCTCTGCCTTTGGGAGTCAAGTCCAATCATGCCTCTGCCTTTGGGAGTCAAGTCTTATCATGCTTCCGCCTTTGAGAGTCAAGTCTCATCATGCTTCTGCCTTTGGGAGTCAAGTCTTATCATGCTTCCGCCTTTGGGAGTAAAGTCTTAACATGCCTCTGCCCTTGGGAGTCAAGTCTCATCATGCGTCTGCCGTTGAGAGTCAAGTCTCATCATGCTTCTGCCTTTGGGAGTCAAGTCTCATCATGCCCCTTCCCTTGGGAGTCAAGTCCCATCCTGCCCCTGCCTTTGGGAGTCAAGTTTCATCATGCCTCTGCCTTTGGGAGTCAAGTCAAGACCCATCATGCCTCTGCCTTTGGGAGTCAAGTCAAGTCCCATCATGCCTCTGCCTTTGGGAGTCAAGTCCCATCATGACTCTGCCTTTGTTAGTCAAGTCAAGTCGTCCCATTATGCCTCTGCCTTTGGGAGTCAAGTCCCATCATGCCTCTGCCTTTGGGAGTCAAGTCTCATCATACTTCTGCCTTTGGGAGTCAAGTCCAATCATGCCTCTGCCTTTGGGAGTCAAGTCTCATCATGCTTCTGCCTTTGGAAGTCAAGTTACATCATGCTTTTGCCTTTAGGAGTCAAGTCTCATCATGCTTCTGCCTTTGAGAGTCAAGTCAAGTCCCATCATGCTTCTGCCCTTGGGAGTCAAGTCTCATCATGCTTCTTCCCTTGGGAGTCAAGTCTCATCATGCTTCTTCCCTTGGGAGTCAAGTCTCATCATGCTTCTGCCTTTGGAAGTCAAGTCCCATCATGCCCCTGCCTTTGGGAGTCAATTCCCATCATGCCTCTGCCTTTGTTAGTCAAGTCGCATCATGCGTCTGCCTTTGTTAGTCAAGTCCCATCATGCCTCTACCTTTGGGAGTCAAGTCAAGAGCCAGCATGCCTCTATCTTTGGGAGTCAAGTTCTATCATGCCTCTGCCTTTGAGAGTCATGCATGTAACTGTGAACCTTGCAATGTCACTGGACTTGTAGTCCTACAACAGCTGGAGGACAGCAGGTTGGACACCCAGATATGACACTCGGACTGAGGGCATCTAGTGGCAGAAAAAAGTACTGCGGGTGAAATCTCGGGACTGAAAATGAAAAATGCAACAAAAGCTGTATTTTTATTTGTACTTTATCTTTTAACCCCATGTTCAACTTTAAGGTAGAGAGATGTACCCTATGTATATTTCCTGTTATGTCTAATAGCAGCCTCCTGGGGGCATCAGAATTCCTGGGATCAGGCAGATGCATCTTTACCCAACTACCTTTGGGTTTATCTAATGCCACCAATAAGGGAGGTCACCCTGTATAGACCCGACTAGGTCAATCAAAGCTGCTGCCAACAAAAACAAAAAAAGGTTCCTTTATATGGAATTGCACTTTGTCTGGAAATGTGCTGGAATTTCCCTTTAAGAATTGGCGCCCAGGAGGGGAGGCAGCGTCAGGCTGAACTCCTGCCTCTCTATTCTGTTGCTCTGCGGAATCTCACACTGTATAAATGAAATAAATTAAAGGCCTGTACAGGATTAATGACTTGCTGCCTTGCCCGTGGTTCTGTTTTCATGGCTGCTCCGAGAACCCGGAGTAACACATTTTTTAAGTGCAAATGATATCTTCCAGAAAGGATCCACTGCCTCACCATTTAATTAACAACTTTTTTTTTTTTTCCCAGATAGCAATGAGAAGCGGCGCGATGCTGGAAAACCATCTTTGTGTTTTCCAGCAGAAAAGGCAGGCCGGGAGCGGAATGCTAAAGCTGAACGCTAGGCAGATAGGAAATACACATTAAAGCAAAACTTCAACCAAAAATAATAAGATTTAAAAAAAAAAATAGCTCATTGAAAGATAAAATAACAACACCAGCTTTTGCTGCAATATTCACCTTTATTCCAGAGAATGCCACCACAGTACTTTTTTTTAAGCCACTAAATGCCCTCAGTCTGATGACCAGCATAATTCAAGCCACTTTCTCTGAGCCCAGGTAGTCCAGGACCCGCCCCCAGCCTGTGACTGGACAATGAAAGGAGAAGTAGCAAAATGTCATTCTGATATCTCCTCTTATCAGCATGTTTCTTGTCAGGACATGAACTAATTGGCTCCTTGTACTGCTTCTTCTTACCCTAGTCTAAGCTCTGATGGACAAGGACTGAAAGAGGCTAAAACTCGCGGAATTCAGGTACTTAATAATAATAAATATGATAATAATAATAATAATAATAATAATAATAATAATGTAATGCATACAAATAATAACATATAAAAAATGTGTATGAAAAATGTATATGCACTATTGCATGTGTACTATAATACATAGAAGAAGAAAAAAAATAGTAAATAATAATAATAATACTACTATTAATAATAAATGAATATAAAAAATATAAAAATAAAAAATATGAAAATCCACATGTACTGTTGCATATGTACTGTACTTTACAATACAGAAAAAAAAAAATATATATATATATATATATATATATATATATTGTGACAGCAGGAAGGTAAAGTCACCTGGTTGCATCCAGGGGGGTAGATATATTTCGCCCAGATTCAGGCTTTACGCCGACTTATACAACTAGGTGGAGAGTTGTATAAGGCTAGTGGGCTCATGGATGACTCATACCTCTAGGGAGAGGGCTGGGCGTCGTGCAGACAGGGAGTTGATGAGACCAGCTGAAGCTTGTCAGCTCGTTTAAGGCCTCTATAAAAACTCCCAGCTTCATTAGGTGTTAGCTCATGCCTGGAACCAGACCTGTGTGGACTGTCTAGGGAGAGTGAACCCCTGTGCGGTGAGACAAAGCCTGTGTGGCTATTTGCTTGGACATTTAAAACCAGGGACTTAGGGACTAGGACAGCACTAGGCTGATCCCAGTTGTTAGTTAGGAAACCTGTATGTTTAGTCAGAGGTCAACTTGACCAGGATTTATTTTGGTTATGTTTCTTTTGCTTTGCTGTGTTTTGTCACTGTAAATAGAAAATAAACCGCACCTTTTTGATTTTGAAAACCACAACCTCCGTTTGCTGGGCCTGTTTTGTGTGGGGAGCCCATCCCGGGGGTCACACACACCCGCTGCCGAGCTAACCCCCTCACAGTTGGTGGAGAACCAGTGGCAGTTTTTTTTTAAGCCAGCATGGAGGAGATACTGAAACAGCTGGCTCTAGCAAATGCCAATCAACAGCAGACAAATGCAGGTTTGCAAAGGAGCCTTGCAGCCCAGCAGCAAGCTCATCAACAGAGCCTTGCAGCCCAGCAGCAAGCTCACCAACAGAGTCTGGAAGCTCAGCAACAAGCCCAGCAGCAATCTGAGGCCCGCTTCATAGATCTGTTACAGAAGCAAGAGCAGAGACTACAACAAATGGAAGCAGTAATGCAGCAACGTCCGCAGACCAGTGAGGAAAGCCGTCCCACTAATACCGCGTCCTTTGGGGTGAGTCGTTTATTGACAAAAATGACTGGAGAGGATGATCCAGAGGTATTTTTGACCACATTTGAAAGGACCACTGAAAGAGGAGCAGTGGGCTGGACTGGTGGCTCCTCTGTTAACTGGTGAATCGCAGAAAGCTTACTATGACCTAGAGCCTAACCAAGCAAAAGACTATGTGATGCTAAAAGCTGAAATTTTGGCAAGGCTGGGTGTCACCCAGGCTGTCCGGGCTCAGCGTGTGCATAACTGGACTTTCCAGCTTGGAAAACCCCCCAGGTCTCAAATGTATGATATCATTCACCTGAGCAGAAAGTGGCTACAGCCAGAGACTTTGTCCGCACCAAAGATTGTGGAACGTGTTGTAATGGATCGGTTTTTGAGAGCTCTTCCTACTGCCATCCAAAAGTGGGTAAGCCATGGAGACCCAGAGACGGCCGATGGTCTTGTGGATCGTGTGGAGAAATACTTGGCTACAGAGAAGCTGACGGCCTCTTCCAGAGACACTCGGACTTTCCACCCTAAGACCAGACCATCCCCAGGGGCGGATAAGAGGATTCCAAGGGGTGAGGGTGGAGAGAGTGAGAGGGTGGGAGCTCTACCCCAAGTTTGGCGAGAACAGCCTGGGAAATCAGCGGCTCAAGAGGCGGCAAGAAGGATCGTTTGCTACCGCTGCCGGCAAGCGGGACATATTGCAGCCAATTGCCCGGTTGTGGAGGAACCCATGCAGTGTGACTTTCTGACGGGCAGACGTCAGTCGCTGTGTGCGACAGTCGCATGCACTGCCATTCGAGGAACTGAGAAACATTTATGCAAAATGTGTGTTAATGGTAGAAATGTTGTGGTATTGCTGGATTCAGGTAGCCTTGTGACCCTGATAAAGGCTGAGTTAGTTAAAACAGAGGTCTCTGGGAATAGCAAGGTAGCTGTTATTTGTGTGCATGGGGACACCCGAGAGTATCCAGTGACTACAGTGTGTTTCGAGACCCCCAAAGGTACCCTCTCTCATCCAGTGGGCTTAGTATCTCAGTTACCGCATGACGCCATTGTGGGAAGGGATTTTCCGAAGTTCTGGGAACTGTGGGATGATCCTGAGCCCCTCACTGGTGCCCCTATGTACCAGGAATGTGATAGCCAGAACTCCCCTGAGAGTGGTGAGGACTCTCCGGAATTTCCCTTATCAGTATTGGCAGGGGAGACTCAAGAAACTGGAGAGGAGCCCACCTCCTCAGACGAAAACCTACCGTCTGTGGAGTTTTCTGATCTTGAGGTTCACAGGGAAAACTTTGCCACAGAACAGTTGAAAGACCCCGCCCTAATAAAGGCACGGGAAAACGTAGTGAAAATAGATGGCGAGTTAGTGAACCCAGATAATACCTGCACTTACCCATACTTCAGCGTAGAGAAGGACCTACTGTATCGGGTGGCAAAAAGGGCAGAAGAAACCGTTGAGCAGCTTGTGGTGCCCAAACCTTACAGGAAGTTGGTGTTGGAGTTGGCCCATGGGCACATTCTTGGAGGTCATCTGGGGACAGAGAAAACCCGAGAGAGGGTATTACAGAGATTCTATTGGCCGGGGGTGATGAAGGACGTAGAAAATTATTGTTCCTCCTGCCCTGTGTGTCAGAGGTTGGCCCCGATGCCACATTTCCGTAGCCCGCTGGTCCCTCTACCCATCATTGAGGTCCCGTTTGAGAGGATCGCCATGGATTTGGTAGGTCCTATAATCAAGTCCGCTACGGGGCACCAGTACATATTAGTTATAATGGACTATGCCACCCGTTATCCAGAAGCGATCCCTCTCCGAAATACCTCGGCCAAAACCATAGCCAAAGAGCTATCTCTTGTTTTTAGCCGGGTGGGTATTTGTAAAGAACTGCTTACGGACCAAGGTACACCCTTTATGTCCCGGGTTATGAAAGAGCTGTGTAAATTGTTCAAAGTGACGCAATTGCGTACGTCTGTGTATCACCCCCAAACCGATGGGCTGGTTGAAAGATTCAACAAAACCCTAAAACAAATGTTGAAGAAAGTGGTGGATAGAGATGGAAAGGATTGGGACTGTTTACTTCCTTATTTGATGTTTGCTATTAGGGAGGTGCCCCAATCCTCTACGGGATTCTCCCCCTTTGAGTTACTGTATGGGAGACACCCAAGAGGGCTGTTGGATATTGCCAAGGAAACTTGGGAAAGTGAGAGTTCTCCCCACAGGAGTGTGATTGAGCATGTCGCCCTGATGCAAGATCGAATTGCACAGGTAATGCCCATCGTGAAGGAACATTTGGCCCAAGCGCAGTTGGCACAGCAGAGAGTGTACAACCGTGGAGCCAAGACCCGTACCTTTTCCCCGGGGGATAGGATATTGGTACTTGTCCCTACGGTTGAAAGTAAATTCCTTGCCAAATGGCAAGGCCCCTACGAGATAATGGAAAAAGTGAGCGAAGTGAATTACAAGGTCAGACAACCAGGAAGGCGAAAGCCTGAACAGATCTATCACGTTAATCTGTTGAAAGCCTGGAGGGATAGAGAGTCCCTAGTCGCAGACACTTGGTCACCAGCTCAAACTGGTTGCGTGATTCCTGAGGTTGGAATAGCAGCCACCTTGTCACAACCCCAACAACAGGAGGTTAAGGAGTTTGTGCTTCGCAACAAGGAGGTATTCTCTGAGCTGCCGGGACAAACATCTGGGGTAGAGCATGACATCATTACCCCGCCCGGTGAAAGGGTGAAGTTAAAACCCTATCGGATCCCAGAGGCTCGACGGGAGGCAATACGGGAGGAAGTACAGAAAATGCTGAACTTAGGGGTGATAGAGGAGTCCCAAAGTGATTGGTCTAGTCCCATCGTGTTGGTGCCTAAACCGGATGGGAGCTGGCGATTTTGTAACGATTTTCGTCAGTTGAACAAAGTTACAAAATTTGACACCTACCCCATGCCACGTATAGATGAGTTGATCGACCGGCTGGGAACAGCCCGATACATGACGACTCTTGACCTCACAAAAGGGTATTGGCAAATCCCCCTGGCCAAGTCGGCCAAAGAGAAAACCGCATTTGTAACCCCAGACGGGGCGTTCCAATATAAAAGAATGCCGTTCGGGTTACAGAATGCGCCGGCCACATTCCAGCGGAAAATGGACCAGATGCTGAGGCCCCATCGGAAGTATGCTGCGGCTTACCTGGATGACGTAATTGTCCATAGCACAGATTGGGCCTCACATCTGCCAAAAGTGCAAGCAGTCCTGGACTCTGTTCGGGAAGCGGGGTTTACGGCTAACCCCAAGAAGTGTACCATTGGGCAGGAGGAGGCCAAATATCTTGGGTACACCATTGGGAGGGGAGTAATAAAACCCCAACTCAACAAAGTCGAGGCCATCCAGAGTTGGCCACGTCCCAACAGCAAGAAGCAGGTACGAGCCTTTCTGGGAATCGCTGGGTATTATCGGCGATTCATTCCCCACTTTGCTTCTAAGGCTGTGCCCCTAACCAACCTGGCGAAGGGGAAAGGGTCGGTCATGATTAAATGGACCCCCGAGGCTGAGGCAGCATTCCAATTCTTGAAACAAGCCTTATGTAGCCAGCCAGTGTTGTACTCACCCGACTTCTCTAAAGACTTTGTCGTACAAAGTGATGCGTCAGATGTGGGGTTAGGAGCAGTATTGTCCCAGGTCTGGAACGGGGAAGAGCACCCAGTCATTTACCTCAGCAGGAAGTTGAAGTCCCATGAGGTAAATTACGCCACCGTTGAAGAGGAGTGTTTAGCGGTGAAGTGGGCTCTAGATTCCCTTCGGTACTACCTGCTAGGTAGGCACTTTGACATGGTTACGGATCACGCTCCGTTAAAGTGGATGGCTCAAAACAAGGAAACAAATAGAAGAGTGAATAGGTGGTTCCTGGCCCTCCAGGAATTCAACTTCACAGTAAAGCATCGCCCTGGCGTTCAAATGGGGAATGTGGATGCTTTGTCTCGAGTACATGAATGCCTGATTGCTGGTGTTCCAACCCCGAGGTTAAAACAAGAGGGGGGGGTATGTGACAGCAGGAAGGTAAAGTCACCTGGTTGCATCCAGGGGGGTAGATATATTTCGCCCAGATTCAGGCTTTACGCCGACTTATACAACTAGGTGGAGAGTTGTATAAGGCTAGTGGGCTCATGGATGACTCATACCTCTAGGGAGAGGGCTGGGCGTCGTGCAGACAGGGAGTTGATGAGACCAGCTGAAGCTTGTCAGCTCGTTTAAGGCCTCTATAAAAACTCCCAGCTTCATTAGGTGTTAGCTCATGCCTGGAACCAGACCTGTGTGGACTGTCTAGGGAGAGTGAACCCCTGTGCGGTGAGACAAAGCCTGTGTGGCTATTTGCTTGGACATTTAAAACCAGGGACTTAGGGACTAGGACAGCACTAGGCTGATCCCAGTTGTTAGTTAGGAAACCTGTATGTTTAGTCAGAGGTCAACTTGACCAGGATTTATTTTGGTTATGTTTCTTTTGCTTTGCTGTGTTTTGTCACTGTAAATAGAAAATAAACCGCACCTTTTTGATTTTGAAAACCACAACCTCCGTTTGCTGGGCCTGTTTTGTGTGGGGAGCCCATCCCGGGGGTCACACACACCCGCTGCCGAGCTAACCCCCTCACAATATATATATATATATATATATATATATATATATATATATATATATAATATTAGTAACAATAATAATAATAACAATAATAATAATAAACTAATATAAAATATACTAAAAAAAATAATATGAAAAATCCATATGTACAATTGCATATGTACTTTAAAACACAGAACGAAATGTGGAACTAATAATAATAATAATAATAATAACAATAATATAACTAAAATTAATAATATAACATTAACTGCTTCCGGACCGCCCACCACACATTTACTCCGTCAGGGCGGCCCGGCTACCTGTTCGTTGTTTCTTCTTCGGGGTCCCGGGCGTGCGTACGCGCTGCTGGCGACCCGCTCCCACTGAGATTGGACACAGCATGAGCCAATCCGCAGGTCCAGCGGCCGCGATGGCTGCCGGGACCCGCCAATCATTCGCTGGAGAGGCAGAACGGCGGTCTGCCTATGTAAACAAGGCAGACCGCCGTTCTGTCAGAGAGGAAGAGAGAGATCTTGTGTTCCTGCTAATCAGGAACACAGGTCTTTCTCTTCCTCCAGTTAAGCCACCCCCCCCACACACACACACACAGTTAGAAATCACCTCCTAGGGACACATTAAACCCTTTGATCGCCCCTTATGTTAACCCCTTCCCTGCCAGTGTGATTTATACAGTGACAGTGCATATTTTTTTTAGCTTTGATAACTGTATTGGTGTATTGTATCGCCAAAGTGTGTCACTTAGTGTCCGATTTGTCCGCCGCAATGCCGCAGTCCTGCTAAAAATCGCTGATCACCACCATTACTAGTAAAAAAATTAAGATTTCCACAAAAAAAATACCCCAGAGTTTGTAGACGCGATAACTTTTGCACAAACCAATCTATATACGCTTATTGGGATTTTTTTTACATGTAGCAGAATACATATTGGCCTAAATTGATGAATAAATTAGATTTTTTTACATTTATTTATTGGGTATGTTTTATAGCAAAACGTGAAAAATATTGTTTGTTTTTTTTTCAAAATTGTCGGCCTTTTTTTGTTCACAGCGCAAAAAATAAAAACCGCAGAGGTGATCAAACACCTCAAAAAGAAAGCTCTATTTGTGGGAAAAAAAAAGGACATACATTTTGTTTGGGAAAAGTGAGGCATGACCGCGCAATTGTCAGTTAAAATAACGCATCGCCGTATCGCTGGTCAGGAAGCGGGGTAAACCTTTCCGGGGCTGAGTTGGTTAATATAGTTATATTTAAAATAATAACAGTTATCATCATCATAAATAATATAATATTAATATAACATACTACCGTATATACTCGAGTATAAACCGAGTTTTTCAGCACATTTTTTTGTGCTGAAAATGCCCCCCTCAGCCTATACTCGAGTCACCGTTTTGCGCCTGATCTCCCGGAATTTGGGGACACGGTACCGGCCGGCCATATGTCCCCTGGACCCCAAACTCTTCTTCAATACGTGTGCAAAGTTTGTTGTCCGGGAGACCTACGGCCGGGGAGCACCGATTTTTCAAAACCGGGCACCCCTTCCATAGACTCTCATTTCTCATTTCTCCGGTGACTTTGGGGACCCAGTACCAGCCGGTCATAGGTTCCCTGGACCGAAACTTGGCACACATATAGCCCCATTTCTCCTCTACAGGTGTGGAAAGTTTGTTGTCTGGGGGACCTACGGCCGGGGAGCACCGATTTTTCAAATCCGGGCACCCCTTCCATAGACTTCCATGTTAAACGTCAGTCTAGTCATGGACATAGTGAGGCATGGACATGGGCACAGTGAGGCATGGGCACAGTGAGGCACAGTAAGGCATGTAGATGGACACCCTAGGCTTATACTCGAGTCAATACGTTTTCCCATTTTTTTGTGGCAAAATTAGGTGCCTCGGCTTATATTCGGGTCGGCTTATACTCAAGTATATACGATACATACTACACATAATTATTAGTATATATGAATAAAAATAAATAGAAATAGAAAAATTCATATGCACCATAAGTACAGTAATTTAAAACAGAATTTTTTATTTTTTTTATAGTGCTTTCCATGAATATGAAACCGTAATGAAAACACACATTAAAATGGAGTTCCACCCAAAAAAACAACTATACCCCGGCATATGCAGAACACTACCAATAATTTAAATAGCCACATCAAATTATAATTTTTTAGTATAAATACCGTAGTATTGCTTTTTATACTGCCACTTCCGGGTTTTCCCTCCCGCGGGAGATTAGGCGTTCCTACTCCTTTCCCCGGCGCCGCAAAGTCTCCTGGAAGCTCGCCGCAAAGTCTCCTGGGAGCTCGCCGCAATGTCTCCTGGGAGCTCGCCGCAATGTCTCCTGGGAGCTCGCCGCAATGTCTCCTGGGAGCTCACCGCAATGTCATCTGGGAGCTCGCCGTAATGTCATCTGGGAGCTCGCCGCAATGTCATCTGGGAGCTCGCCGCAATGTCTTCTGGGAACTCGCCGCAATGTCTCCTGGGAGCTTGCCGCAATGTCATCTGGGAGCTCGCCGCAATGTCTCCTGGGAGCTCGCCGCAATGTCTCCTGGGAGCTCGCCGCAATGTCTCCTGGGAGCTCGCCGCAATGTCATCTGGGAGCTCGCCGCAATGTCTCCTGGGAGCTCGCCGCAATGTCATCTGGGAGCTCGCCGCAATGTTTCCTGGGAGCTCACCGCAATGTCTCCTGGGAGTAGGGTGACCACGTGTCCCGGATTGCCCTGGACAGTCCCCCATTTTGCAGGTCTGTCCCGGGCACATTCATTCCAGGACAATACAGTGTCCCGGAATGAAACTGACACAGCCACCCCCCCCCCCCCCGGGCCAATCTGATGCCCCCAAAAAAGGCCGCCACATGACCGCTTTACTCACTGACAGTACTTGTCCTGGCCGAGAATGCCTGGAGGAGCACAATCCCGCCCCCCTGCTTGTAATTGGAGAAATCATAAATCCTGCCTCTTGTGTCCAAATACTGTGCTGTGATTCGTTACAGCACAAGCTTATTTTTGGGAAGGGAGGGTGTCCCTCAATGGTAGTTTGGAAATGTGGTCACCCTACCTGGGAGGTCGCCGCAATGTCTCCTGGGAGCTCGCCGCAATGTCATCTGGGAGCTCACCGCAATGTCTCCTGGGAGCTCACCGCAATGTCTCCTGGGAGCTCGCCGCAATGTCTCCTGGGAGCTCGCTGCAATGTCATCTGGGAGCTCACCGCAATGTCTCCTGGGAGCTCACCGCAATGTCTCCTGGGAGCTCGCCGCAATGTCTCCTGGGAGCTCGCCGCAATGTCATCTGGGAGCTTGCCGCAATGTCTCCGGGGAGCTCACCGCAATGTCTCCTGGGAGTAGGGTGACCACGTGTCCCTGATTGCCCGGGACAGTCCCGCATTTTGCAGGTCTGTCCCGGGCACATTCATTCCAGGACAATACAGTGTCCCGGAATGAAACTGACACAGCCACCCCCCCGGGCCAATCTGATGCCCCCAAAAAAGGCCGCCACATCACCGCTTTACTCAGTGACAGTACTTGTCCTGGCCGGGAATGCCTGGAGGAGCAAAATCCCCGCCCCCTGCTTGTGATTGGAGAAATCATAAATCCCGCCTCTTGTGTCCAAATACTGTGCTGTGATTCGTTACAGCACAAGCTTATTTTTGGGAAGGGAGGATGTCCCTGAATGGTAGTTTTGAAATGTGGTCACCCTACCTGGGAGCTCGCCGCAATGTCTCCTGGGAGCTCGCCGCAATGTCTCCTGGGAGCTCGCCACAATGTCTCCTGGGAGCTCGCCGCAATGTCACCTGGGAGCTCACCGCAATGTCTCCTGGGAGCTCGCCGCAATGTCTCCTGGGAGCTCACCGCAATGTCTCCTGGGAGCTCGCCGCAATGTCTCCTGGGAGCTCGCCGCAATGTCTCCTGGGAGCTCGCCGCAATGTCTCCTGGGAGCTCGCCGCAATGTCTCCTGGGAGCTCACCGCAATGTCTCCTGGGAGCTCGCCGCAATGTCTCCTGGGAGCTCACCGCAATGTCTCCTGGGAGCACAGTGTCATGCTTCCCAAGAGACAATGTGGAACGCCGTCCTGTGAAATCTCACAAGATTTCACATATGCAGTGATGCGTGACGCTGGTCCAGGAAATGATTGCTTGTGGGCTTCACAATGCCCACAAGCAAAATGGAAACAGTCTGCATCGGATTTGAAAGTTCTTCTTTGCCACGAAAACACACAGGGGATATTAGAAGACACCAAACAAGTGAGTATAACATTGTATTTTAAAACCACATTGAATGCACCAAAAAAACAAACAAAAAAAAAACGATGGGCCGCGGAACCTCCGCTTTAAATAAAACAATTAAGGTTAAAAGAGTGGCAAATCCCTTTAGTAAAGAAGCCTGATCATGCTTGTTGTGGCATTGATATGTTACGATGACCAGAGGCCTTGCAGGGGTTAATTTTATTTTCTGAGCGCAATACGTGAAGGTGTATTATAACCACGGTGTCTGTTTGTTTGCACCAGTGCGGCCCTATCATTGCTCCCCTCTGTAGCTATGAATTGCTGAGCCACCTAAAAAGATATTATATTAATGTGCAAATTAGCGCAACCTGGCTCCTTCCAGACTGCCGCTGCACATTTGCATATTAATAAATGTTTTTGTGACAGCGTTTAGCAGATAAAGAAGGTCACGTATTAAACCTGTCAACAAGATTTTCCATTTTTTGGCTCGCGTTGGCTGTCTTGTTTTTTTTTTTTTTTTTATCCTGGGCATCTTATTGCACTAGCCAGATGGATGCTTTTAACTCTCTCTGCACTGGATTGGAGGCCAGTAATATGGTATATAAGGCCTTCTGTATTAACAGGTTGAGCCTGGAGGCTGCCCTTCTATTTAGAGGCCCGTTTTACTTTTTTGTGTGGCTTTAGATGGCAGTTGATGAGAAATCACCTGACCTGTTACAAGTGGCAGGTGATGAGAGATTACCTGGCTCTTGATAGGTGTCAGTTGATAAGAATGGGATTTCAATCAAACGGCATTGGTTGGGAGATTACGTGTCCAATGTGACCCGCAATTTCAGAGGTTGCATTCAACTAAGGAATGGTTATATGTTGTGTAGCAACCACTGAGAGATGATATGACCCATTCCAAGGGGCAGATGATGATGGATCGCAATGATCCATCCCACAGGGGAAATGGTTTTAAATGACTGAGTTGATGGAGTGCTGGATCAGAATTTTGTCAGGCATTTAGATCTGTTGATATATTCATTTAGAGGCTTCTCTCTAAGGTCTGAAGGGGTCTAAAAGGAGACTGTCAATAGTAAGTTGTGTAAAGTGAAGGGAGCACCCAGGGCTGGTGTAAGGATTTTTGACACCCTAGGTGAAACTTCATTCTGCTGCCCCCCGCCTCCTTGGCTCCACCCCTGACCCCAACCCCCTTTGCCCTGCCCTGCCCATGTATACCCCACCTTTTTAATGAAGCGCCCATCAAATACAGCCTCACCGGCGCTCATCAAATACAGCCTCACCGGCGCTCATCAAATGCAGCCTACCAGCACCCATTAAGGAATCTTTGCTCGCTTCCATTCATTCAAGAGTTGAGGCACAATCCTCCACCGCTGCTGCGCCTCTGACACTATGTGCGAATGGAGCGACGGCTGCCTACTGATGCTGAGACTTAGTTGCTTGTTGCAGAGAGAAGAAAGTGGCCGGGCGCCCCTAGGCAGCAGTGCACCCTAGGCGGCTGCCTACTTTGCCTAGTGGTAGCACCGGCCCTGGGAGCACCAGACGTATGGTTGGAACTCCAGTTCAATTTTTATTCATCAAAAGAGTTAAAGGGATAGCCAACTTGTTTCTGGGGCTTATCTGAGGGTCTAAAATGAGGTCCCAAGACTGTCAATAGTAAGATGTGTAAAGTGAAGAGAGCACCAGACGTATGGTTGGAATTCCAGTTCAATTTTTATTCATCAAAATGCCTCGTACACACGATCGGACATTCTGACAACAAAACTGTGGATTTTTTTCTGAAGGATGTTGGCTCAACCTTGTGTTGCGTACACACGGTCACACAAATGTTGTCGGAAATTCCGAACGTCAAGAACGCGGTGACGTACAACACGTACGACGAGGCGAGAAAAATTAAGTTCAATAGCCAGTGCGGCTCTTCTGCTTGATTCCGAGCATGCATGGAATTTTGTGCGTCGGAGTTGTGCACACACGCTCGGAATTTCCGACAACAAGTTTTGTCAAGCAAATGTCCGATGGAGCATACACATGGTCAGATTTTCTGACAACAAGCTCACATATACCGTGTGTACGCGGCAAGAGCGTTAAAGGGATAGCCAACATGTTTCTGAGGCTTATCTGAAGGTCTAAAATGAGGTCCCAAGACTGTCAATAGTAAGTTGTGTAAAGTGAGGGAGCACCAGATGTATGCTTGAAACTCTAGTTCAATTTTTATTCATCAAAAGAGTTAAAGGGATAGCCAACATGTTTCTGGGACTTATCTGAAGGTCTAAAATTAGGTCCCGATACTGTCAATAGTAAGATGTGTAAAGTGAAGAGAGCACCAGACGTATGGTTGGAATTCCAGTTAAATATTTATTCATCAAAAGAGTTAAAGGGATAGCCAACATGTTTCTGGGGCGTATCCCCCTTCATCAGGACTTGTGGAGGTGAGGCTAGGGAGAAAGCAGGGCTATAGGTTCTATCCTCTGGCATTGATTAAGGTTGTAAGGTATCCTGGTGTAGATTTCTCCAGCATAGATTAATAGCCTTCTCTGTTTTTCTCTTAATCTCATGATGAATAATATTTGAACTGGACTCTGAACCATACGTCTGGTGTTATCTTCACTTTACACAACTTCCTACTGACAGTCTAGGGACTTCATCTTCAGACCTCCATCTGGTGCTCTCTTGGTTTGGGTATTTCATCTTTCAATGAGCTGTTCACTTGTTCATTCATTTAAATCAGGGGTGTCAAACTCAATTTCATTGTGGGCCGCATCTGCATTATGATTGCCCTCAAAAGGGCTGATTGTATCTGTAAGATTAGATGTCCAGCGCATCCCATCTAGGGTGACCACATTTCCTAACTACCATTCAGGGACACCCCCCCTTCCCAAAAATCAGCTTGTACTGTAACGAATCACAGCACAGTGATTGGACACAAGAGGCGGGATTTATAATTTCTCCAATCACAAGCAGGGGGCGGGATTGTGCTCCTCCAGCATTCCCAGCCAGGACAAGTACTGTCAGTGAGTAAAGCGGTGATGTGGCGGCCTTTTTGGGGGCATCAAATTGGCCTGGGGGTGGCTGTGTCAGTTTCATTCCGTGACACTGTATTGTCCTGTAATGAATGTGCCCGGGACAGACCTGCAAAATGCGGGACTGTCCTGGGCAATCCGGGACACGTGGTCACCCTAATCCCCTCCCCTTACATTAGATGTCAAGAGTCCCCCCACCATCAGAAGTTGAGTCCCCCACTCTCCCTACATCACAGTGCACCCCCTTTCCTTATGCTGCTGCTGGGAAGAAGCTGGATGCATTGCTTGAAAACAGAAAGTAGGGGTCTGAAGGAGGACCACAGGAGGGCTGGAGCTCTCCTGCAGGTGCAGGAGAGGTGTGAGGGACACATGAAATGGCCTGGAGGGCCGGATTCGGCCCGCGGGCCTTGTATTTGACACCTGTGATTCAAATCATATATTGAATAAGGTAGTCCCTCTGTTGATACAATTATTTCTAAATGTTGTTGATCTAAAATTTGTTACAATCTGATTGTAAATCATCACCTTTAGATTTGTGAAAACCATGTAGGCCCTATCTAAACAATTGCCAGGCTGTTGGATAGATAGATAGATAGATAGATAGATAGATAGATAGATAGATAGATAGATAGATAGATAGATAGATAGATAGATAGATAGATAGATAGATAGATAGATAGATAGATAGACTGGATTGTTGGTTGGTTGGGAAAGCAGGATTTTCTAAAAAATGGTTCATGTCCCGTTGGCTTTGCTCTGCTGTGGCGTGATATCCCGTGAACTACTTACATTTTGGCTTGGTCAGATGTCAACGTCCAAAGGATTTTTCAGAGAGAGTAAAGAAAATTTCAGGCATAGCAGATCCCTGGAGGATGGAGCTCAGTGCCGTCAGTGGAGAAGGATCCAGACACACTGCATTATGTATTCAGACACGCGTCCTCATGGGAGAATATCTGGAATTTAATGTTGTCTTTTTTTTTAGGACAAGACTTTAAAGAACCACTGTGAAATTGAAAGTAAAATGAAAGATCACAACCACAGACGAAAACATATTTCATTCATGTGGGCTTTATATATTTCCATCTAAAGAAGAAATAATACTTCCCTTATCTTTAAAAGTGCAAGAAGAAATGGGCAAAAACTACATTTCATGTTTCAAATTGAGTTTAGTGGAAATGCAGAGGAGTAGCTGTTTGGTTGAATGAGATCCAGTCATTATTAGTATTTCCTTCAGTAGATGTCCCCAAATTACCATGACTGGGCTATTCTGACATGAACGTCATGTGATCAAACTCAGTTTTTCCTTCTAAAAAGTCCAGGTCATATTAAACTCTTTTATAGAAAAACCTAGAAAATTGCAGAGATTTCGAGATGATAAACCAAAGGGGGTATGCCCTGGCCTACCACTAGTGGTGGGTAACACCATAAACTCATTAGATTGCCATGGTGGGTGCCACATGATTAATGGGTACAATTGTCCAAAGACCCGATATTCCCATGCCTTGGTGGTACAGACCTAGGGCAGCTTCAATTTAGAAAGGTCACAGGGTTGGGCTGTTAAGCTATTAATGGAAGCTACACATTCTAGTACAGGTCCTTCTCAAAAAATTAGCATATTGTGATAAAGTTCATTATTTTCTGTAATGTACTGATAAACATTAGACTTTCATATATTTTATGTTCATTACACACAACTGAAGTAGTTCAAGACTTTTCTTGTTTTAATATTGATGATTTTAGCATACAGCTCATGACAACCCAAAATTCCTATCTCAAAAAATTAGCATATCATGAAAAGGTTCTCTAAACGAGCTATTAACCTAATCATCTGAATCAACTAATTAACTCTAAACACCTGCAAAAGATTCCTGAGGCTTTTAAAAACTCCCAGCCTGGTTCATTACTCAAAACCGCAATCATGGGTAAGACTGCCGACCTGACTGCTGTCCAGAAGGCCATCATTGACACCCTCAAGCAAGAGGGTAAGACACAGAAAGAAATTTCTGAACGAATAGGCTGTTCCCAGAGTGCTGTATCAAGGCACCTTAGTGGGAAGTCTGTGGGAAGGAAAAAGTGTGGCAGAAAACGCTGCACAACGAGAAGAGGTGACCGGACCCTGAAGAAGATTGTGGAGAAGGACCGATTCCAGACCTTGGAGGACCTGCGGAAGCAGTGGACTGAGTCTGGAGTAGAAACATCCAGAGCCACCGTGAACAGGCGTGTGCAGGAAATGGGCTACTGGTGCCGCATTCCCCAGGTCAAGCCACTTTTGAACCAGAAACAGCGGCAGAAGCGCCTGACCTGGGCTACAGAGAAGCAGCACTGGACTGTTGCTCAGTGGTCCAAAGTACTTTTTTCCTATGAAAGCAAATTTTGCATGTCATTCGGAAATCAAGGTGCCAGAGTCTGGAGGAAGACTGGGGAGAGGGAAATGCCAAAATGCCTGAAGTCCAGTGTCAAGTACCCACAGTCAGTGATGGTCTGGGGTGCCATGTCAGCTGCTGGTGTTGGTCCACTGTGTTTTATCAAGGGCAGGGTCAATGCAGCTAGCTATCAGGAGATTTTGGAGCACTTCATGCTTCCATCTGCTGAAAAGCTTTATGGAGATGAAGATTTAATTTTTCAGCACGACCTGGCACCTGCTCACAGTGCCAAAACCACTGGTAAATGGTTTACTGACCATGGTATTACTGTGCTCAATTGGCCTGCCAACTCTCCAGACCTGAAGCCCATAGAGAATCTGTGGGATATTGGGAAGAGAAAGTTGAGAGACGCAAGACCCAACACTCTGGATGAGCTTAAGGCCGCTATCGAAGCATCCTGGGCCTCCATAACACCTCAGCAGTGCCACAGGCTGGTTGCCTCCATGCCACGCCGCATTGAAGCAGTCATTTCTGCAAAAGGATTCCCGACCAAGTATTGAGTGCATAACTGAACATAATTATTTGAAGGTTGACTTTTTTTGTATTAAAAACACTTTTCTTTTATTGGTCGGATGAAATATTCTAATTTTTTGAGATAGGATTTTTGGGTTTTCATGAGCTGTATGCCAAAATCATCAATATTAAAACAAGAAAAGGCTTGAACTACTTCAGTTGTGTGTAATGAATCTAAAATATATGAAAGTCTAATGTTTATCAGTACATTACAGAAAATAATTAACTTTATCACAATATGCTAATTTTTTGAGAAGGACCTGTATGTCCTTCAAGCTTGGTCCTTCAGTAAGTATATGCTTGAGGAACTAAATCTCTCTATTCCTCTCCACTCCACTGCCGTGCTTCTTCTAAACTCAGATTACTCCTTACCTTTCTCTCCTCCCTGATGCCGCGTACACACGATCGGAATTTCCGACAACAAATGATGTTCGATGTGAGCTTTTGGTTGGATATTCCGACCGTGTGTAGCCTCCATCGGACATTGGCTGTCGGAATTTTCGAAAACAAATGATTGAGAGCAGGTTCTCAACTTTTCTGACAACAAAAGTTCTTGCCGGAAATTCCGACGCACAAAAATCTACGGAATCAATTCAACGCATGCTCGGAATAATTGAACTTAATTTTTCTCGGCTTGTTGTAGTCTTGTACGTCACCCCGTTCTTGGCGATCGGAATTTCCCACAACATTTGTGTGACCGTGTGTATGCAAGACAAGTTTGAGCGAAAATCCGTCGGAAAAAAAAAACACGGTTTTCTTGTCGCAATGTCCGATCGTGTGTACGCGGCATAACTGTGCATTTTCTAACAATCAAATCTCTGTTCTCCAAAACTGACCCTTTCTAAACCCAAATCCCTCTGTCTCCCTGTCCTGCACAGGTGTAGATCTTGAATCAAATATCTCCTCCAGAACTGACCCACTGCTGAACCCAAATCTCCATGTCTCTCTTTCCCCCAGAACTGTCCTTCTTCTGGAGCCAAATAAACCAACATCTCTGTGCTTCACAACTGTACATCTTCTAGAATCAAATCTCTCTGTGCTCCACAACTGTCCCTCTTCTGCATACAAATGCACCAGTCTTTCTGTCTATTCTATTTGTAAAAATACATCTCCCCGCCATCTACAAATGTACATCTTCTAGACCCAAAACCCCCTTTGTCCTCACAACCGTCTGTCCTTTGAAACAAAATGTCATTGTCTCTCTATCTTACAGTCAGGGGTCAGGGTCGGAGGCCAATAACTAAAGCAGTAGAAAGACTCCCACTGACCAGCTGGATAAATGCATCAGCAGGTCGCCCTGGCTCACCAGAGTCTAAGCACTAAGCAGTATTCACCAGAGCTTCTGATGGAGGAGATGGATTTTGCTGCATGTTAGTATTGGGTTGCAGTCCTCAGGATTGCCCACCAGTAGCTGAGCAAGCTGTAATCCAGTAGCAGATATGGCAGGCAGGGATCAAGCCGAAGCATAGTTAGTAAGCCAAAGGTCAGTATCAAGTGGTCGCAGGTTGGGATTAAGCAGAAGCACAGTCGAGGAGCCAAAAGTTGGTAATGAGTAGTGGCAGAGATAGGGATGGTGCAATGAGTGAAAAGAGTGAGATATTGACTGGAGTGAGCGCAGTAATCTGGCAAACAGGAAGTACAAAGGCATGGCTTTAATAGGAAGTCTGTGGGAGGAGCAAGGAGTTCAAGGTTCAGTAGAAAGGCAGGATTGTCCAATGGCTCATGCAGGGTGACCAGCATCTCAGAGGGCTCAGCAAGAAGAGACATAACCAGACACAGCAGAGGTTGCAGGTTCAGACCTAAGTCATGACACTCTGCGCTCCTATTCGCTTGAAAGACCCAAATTCATAACTCTCCATCCTCCTCTGCAGTTTTTCTTCTGGTTCCAGATAACCACCACCAGGGCCTTCTTTAAGGTTGATTGGACCCTGGGCAAAAATTTTCTTGGGGCCCCCCCATGCAATTTTGCTCTCCACCTGCTCTGAGACATGCAATAAATATCAGCTAGACCTAAAAATCAGTTTACTGTATCAGATCAGGTAGTGATTGCGATTGGTTGCCAGAGGTTACAGCATATCATTACTACTTACTGACTGGTTGCTAGAGGTTACAGCACATGATTTCTTCTTCTTGATTGGTTACTAGAGATTACTGTACAGTAATACTGCTCACTGATTGGTTGCTAGAGATTATTGTACAGTAATACTGCTCACTGATTGGTTGCTAGAGGTTACAGCACATCATCTCTTCACTGCAGAGGGGTATGATATACATATGAATGCCGCCTTTATTTGCACATGAATGCTGCTGACCTCAGCTATTTACATATGAATGCTCCCGTTATTTACATATGAATGGCGGTTATTTACATGTAAAGACAGGGTCTGCAGGTGAGTCATCTGTACACAACAATAGGGCAGAGCTGAGCAGCATTAGTAGCAGCACTTCACACTGAGATATTGGGACACAGCACAGGACAAAAACTTCAAGGGACAAGGGAATTTCAACTGGGATAGTTGACAAGTATGAGGCAGCTGCTTTGGGCCCCACAACAATGACAGGGCCCAGGGCAGCTACCCCTTTTGCCCTGCCTTAAAGATGGCCCTGACCACCACATCTGTCCTTCTGGACCACAATATCTTTGTCTCTCTGTTCTTAACACCTATTCCTCTCCTCCAGAGAGACATTGGAATATGGGTCCAAATATTAAACAGCTGTCGAGGACAAAGAGACAGGAGGTTTGGGTCCAGATATTAGACAGTCATGAAGGATAAAGAGACTAAGGACAGCCTGGACAACTGTTCCAAATTCTCTGTCTCTCTGTTCTCCACAGGAGTCCCAGATATTGGACAGTTTTGGAGGACAGAGGACTTTACTCCAAGATGGTTCCTTTATACTGTGTATGTGTGTGTGTGTATATATACAGTATATATACAGTATATACTCGAGTATAAGCCGACCCGAATATAAGCCGAGGCACCTAATTTTACTGCAAAAAACTGGGAAAACGTATTGACTCGAGTATAAGCCTAGGGTGTCCATCCGCATGCCTCACTGTGCCCATGACTAGACTGACGTTTAACATGGGAGTCTATGGAAGGGGTGCCCGGGTTTGAAAAATCGGTGCTCCCAGGCCGTAGGTCCCCCAGACAACAAACTTTGCACACTTGTAGAGTGGGGCTACATGTGTGCCAGGTTTGGGGTTCAGGGGACTTACGGCCGGCCAGTACCGGGTCCCCAAAATCCGGGAGATCAGGCGAAAAAAGGTGACTCAAGTATAAGCCGAGGGGGGCATTTTCAGCACAAAAAAATGTGCTGAAAAACTCGGCTTATACTCGAGTAAATACGGTATATAATAATTAAAAGCATTAAACTACACTAGTGCCAAGGTTTTTTTATTTTTTTTTGCAAAATGATAGTGGGTTAGTGCACTCAGCTTAGTTATACGTGGCACTTTAAGGCTGTGATTGACAAATTGATGGGGTTGGTCAAAATCATTCATTCTATATATAAATCCGCTGCAACAAGATTTTACCGAGCTGAATGTGCAGAAAAACTACAGCGGTGGCAAGGCGAAATTTAGTATGTGGAGAACACTGTGATCTACAGCAATTTTCTTTTCTTTTTTTTTATCAAGATCTTCAGTTACTTTGAAAGTCAGCAACATGCAATCCCTGCGATGTGAAGGATTGAAGCTGGTATTGGTATAGACTGTTGTACGTTTTTCCCAGCAACACATAACACCTTACGGTATATACAGTATGTGCCAGTGAATAGTTTCTAGCAAGTCTGTTCTGCTTTCTGATAGGGTTTTTCCTTGTGGAAAAAAAAAAAAAGGCAATGGATCAAAGTACTGGGTGCTGGATTTAAAGGAAGCATCATCAGAAAAATGTGAACTGGCAATGGTGCCTTTCCTTGCAATGCTAGTTGAGCCCATGGTTTCTAACATTTCTGAGTCGCTTACTCTAAGGTAGTACACACATCACAATGTCTGACTTTAGGTTGGGGTCAGTGACTGAGAAACTTCTGAAGCAGGAGCATCATGACAAAAAGGCTACCAGCTACTGTAACTAGCATTTACAAAAGGAGGTCAGTAATGACAGACTTTTACAGACTGTACATGTATCTTATTTTCCAAAATATTGATATAGATGCCAACTGTCCCAGATTTGCAGAGATAGTCCCCCAACTTGGCCTTCTGTTGTCTTTTTCTTGTTGTCCCAGGCCTGGTTTCACAGCATCAGCATTGTTTGAGTTACTGCACATCTGCAGTAACTTAAAAAGGCATTAATTATGGAGACTGGGGGAATGAGTGGGTGGTCCCACATATTTAGAAGAGGGGTCTTGGTGGGACCAACCCATATGTGGGTTTGGTTTGGTCACACCTCCTGGCAGGGCTGGTGCTAGCACTGGGCAAACTAGGCAGCCGCCTAGGGTGCACTGCTTCCTAGGGGGCGCCCAGCCACTGGTGTTCCTATTTTCTTCTCTCTGCAGCAAGCATCTAAGTCTCAGCATCATCAGGCAGCCGTTGCTCCGTTCGCACATAGTGTCAGAGGCATAGCAGCGGTGGAGGACTGTGTCTAGACTCCTGAATGAATGGAAGCAAGCAAATATTCATTAATGGGTGCTGGTAGGCTGCATTTGATGAGCACCGGTGAGGCTGCATTTGATGGGCACTTCATTAAAAATGTGGGGTATACATGGGCAGGGCAGGGCAAAGGGGGTTGGGGTCAGGGGTGGAGCCAAGGAGGGGGGGCAGCAAAATGAGGTTTTGCCTAGGGTGTCAAAAATCCTTGCACCAGCCCTGCCTCCTGGGTCTGAGTGGGACCAACCCATAAAGTGAGTTTAGCTTGGGCAGATGAAATGAAGGCCATGGGTGGGGTTACCATTGTTACGGAATCCAGGGTCATAATGTTGGAAAATATGATATGGACATAGACAGCAATAAAATCTATCTAACCCTTCCCTGCTCTATCCAAAAAGAAATTAAACGTTTTGGCTGGAGTGATTCCCACTTGGAGTAGATTTGTTTGCTCACCTCATCTGTTGAGTAGGGATGAGCTTCGTGTTCGAGTCGAACATACGTTCGACTCGAACATCGGCTCTTCGATCGTTCGACGAAGATCGAACGATTTGGGCCGTTCGCGCCAAATTCGAGTGACGCGAACGGCCCACAATGCACTACGCCATCGCAGTGTCACCCAGGCGCTGTGATTGGCCAATCATCCACTGTGACCCCGCATGCTTGGCCAATCACAGCGCCGGCAGCGAGGAGAGCAATGATTGGCCACAGGCAGGATGCCTGTGGCCAATTATTGCTGAGGGTGTTTAGTACACGCCCCACACTATAAAAGGCCGCCAGCACGGCGGCCTAGTGTAGTGTGTTCCGGAGCAGGGAAAGACAAGCATAGGCAGGGACAGTGACATTTATTTCTTTCTTGCTTAACCTGGATTCCTTTAGTTTAGGGAAAGAGAAGGATAGGTAGGGAGAGTGTCAGTGTGTTTTACTGTGCGAGTCCTTGTTTCTAGGGACAAAGAAGGAAAGTGAGGGGATTTCTCCTTGTGCTATAGTGTGCTTTAAAAAAACATTTTTTCTAGGGACAGAAAACTCTAGGTAGGGAGAGTGTCAGTTTCTTTCACTGTGCGAGTCCTTGTTTCTAGGGACAAAGAAGGAAAGTGAGGGGAATTCTCCTTGTGCTATAGTGTGCTTTAAAAAAAACATTTTTTCTAGGGACAGAAAACTCTAGGTAGGGAGAGTGTCAGTTTCTTTCACTGTGCCAGTCCTTGTTTCTAGGGACAAAGAAGGAAAGTGAGGGGAATTCTCCTTGTGCTATAGTGTGCTTTAAAAAAACATTTTTTCTAGGGACAGAAAACTCTAGGTAGGGAGAGTGTCAGTTTCTTTCACTGTGCCAGTCCTTGTTTCTAGGGACAAAGAAGGAAAGTGAGGGGAATTCTCCTTGTGCTATAGTGTGCTTTAAAAAAACATTTTTTCTAGGGACAGAAAACTCTAGGTAGGGAGAGTGTCAGTTTCTTTCACTGTGCCAGTCCTTGTTTCTAGGGACAAAGAAGGAAAGTGAGGGGAATTCTCCTTGTGCTATAGTGTGCTTTAAATAAAAAAAAATTCTAGGGACAGAAAACTCTAGGTAGGGAGAGTGTCAGTTTCTTTCACTGTGCCAGTCCTTGTTTCTAGGGACAAAGAAGGAAAGTGAGGGGAATTCTCCTTGTGCTATAGTGTGCTTTAAAAAAAACATTTTTTCTAGGGACAGAAAACTCTAGGTAGGGAGAGTGTCAGTTTCTTTCACTGTGCCAGTCCTTGTTTCTAGGGACAAAGAAGGAAAGTGAGGGGAATTCTCCTTGTGCTATAGTGTGCTTTAAAAAAACATTTTTTCTAGGGACAGAAAACTCTAGGTAGGGAGAGTGTCAGTTTCTTTCACTGTGCCAGTCCTTGTTTCTAGGGACAAAGAAGGAAAGTGAGGGGAATTCTCCTTGTGCTATAGTGTGCTTTAAAAAAACATTTTTTCTAGGGACAGAAAACTCTAGGTAGGGAGAGTGTCAGTTTCTTTCACTGTGCCAGTCCTTGTTTCTAGGGACAAAGAAGGAAAGTGAGGGGAATTCTCCTTATGCTATAGTGTGCTTTAAAAAAACATTTTTTCTAGGGACAGAAAACTCTAGGTAGGGAGAGTGTCAGTTTCTTTCACTGTGCCAGTCCTTGTTTCTAGGGACAAAGAAGGAAAGTGAGGGGAATTCTCCTTGTGCTATAGTGTGCTTTAAAAAAACATTTTTTCTAGGGACAGAAAACTCTAGGTAGGGAGAGTGTCAGTTTCTTTCACTGTGCCAGTCCTTGTTTCTAGGGACAAAGAAGGAAAGTGAGGGGAATTCTCCTTGTGCTATAGTGTGCTTTAAAAAAACATTTTTTCTAGGGACAGAAAACTCTAGGTAGGGAGAGTGTCAGTTTCTTTCACTGTGCCAGTCCTTGTTTCTAGGGACAAAGAAGGAAAGTGAGGGCAATTCTCCTTGTGCTATAGTGTGCTTTAAAAAAACATTTTTTCTAGGGACAGAAAACTCTAGGTAGGGAGAGTGTCAGTTTCTTTCACTGTGCCAGTCCTTGTTTCTAGGGACAAAGAAGGAAAGTGAGGGGAATTCTCCTTGTGCTATAGTGTGCTTTAAAAAAACATTTTTTCTAGGGACAGAAAACTCTAGGTAGGGAGAGTGTCAGTTTATTTCACTGTGCCAGTCCTTGTTTCTAGGGACAAAGAAGGAAAGTGAGGGGAATTCTCCTTGTGCTATAGTGTGCTTTAAAAAAACATTTTTTCTAGGGACAGAAAACTCTAGGTAGGGAGAGTGTCAGTTTCTTTCACTGTGCCAGTCCTTGTTTCTAGGGACAAAGAAGGAAAGTGAGGGGAATTCTCCTTGTGCTATAGTGTGCTTTAAAAAAACATTTTTTCTAGGGACAGAAAACTCTAGGTAGGGAGAGTGTCAGTTTCTTTCACTGTGCCAGTCCTTGTTTCTAGGGACAAAGAAGGAAAGTGAGGGGAATTCTCCTTGTGCTATAGTGTGCTTTAAAAAAAAAATTTTCTAGGGACAGAAAACTCTAGGTAGGGAGAGTGTCAGTTTCTTTCACTGTGCCAGTCCTTGTTTCTAGGGACAAAGAAGGAAAGTGAGGGGAATTCTCCTTGTGCTATAGTGTGCTTTAAAAAAAACATTTTTTCTAGGGACAGAAAACTCTAGGTAGGGAGAGTGTCAGTTTCTTTCACTGTGCCAGTCCTTGTTTCTAGGGACAAAGAAGGAAAGTGAGGGGAATTCTCCTTGTGCTATAGTGTGCTTTAAAAAAACATTTTTTCTAGGGACAGAAAACTCTAGGTAGGGAGAGTGTCAGTTTCTTTCACTGTGCCAGTCCTTGTTTCTAGGGACAAAGAAGGAAAGTGAGGGGAATTCTCCTTGTGCTATAGTGTGCTTTAAAAAAACACTTTTTCTAGGGACAGAAAACTCTAGGTAGGGAGAGTGTCAGTTTCTTTCACTGTGCCAGTCCTTGTTTCTAGGGACAAAGAAGGAAAGTGAGGGGAATTCTCCTTGTGCTATAGTGTGCTTTAAAAAAACATTTTTTCTAGGGACAGAAAACTCTAGGTAGGGAGAGTGTCAGTTTCTTTCACTGTGCCAGTCCTTGTTTCTAGGGACAAAGAAGGAAAGTGAGGGGAATTCTCCTTGTGCTATAGTGTGCTTTAAAAAAACATTTTTTCTAGGGACAGAAAACTCTAGGTAGGGAGAGTGTCAGTTTCTTTCACTGTGCCAGTCCTTGTTTCTAGGGACAAAGAAGGAAAGTGAGGGGAATTCTCCTTGTGCTATAGTGTGCTTTAAAAAAACATTTTTTCTAGGGACAGAAAACTCTAGGTAGGGAGAGTGTCAGTTTCTTTCACTGTGCCAGTCCTTGTTTCTAGGGACAAAGAAGGAAAGTGAGGGCAATTCTCCTTGTGCTATAGTGTGCTTTAAAAAAACATTTTTTCTAGGGACAGAAAACTCTAGGTAGGAAGAGTGTCAGTTTCTTTCACTGTGCCAGTCCTTGTTTCTAGGGACAAAGAAGGAAAGTGAGGGCAATTCTCCTTGTGCTATAGTGTGCTTTAAAAAAACATTTTTTCAAGGGACAGAAAACTCTAAGTAGGGAGAGTGTCAGTTTCTTTCACTGTGCCAGTCCTTGTTTCTAGGGACAAAGACGGAAAGTGAGGGGAATTCTCCTTGTGCTATAGTGTGCTTTAAAAAAACATTTTTTTCTAGGGACAGAAAACTCTAGGTAGGGAGAGTGTCAGTTTCTTTCACTGTGCCAGTCCTTGTTTCTAGGGACAAAGAAGGAAAGTGAAGGGAATTCTCCTTGTGCTATAGTGTGCTTTAAAAAAACATTTTTTCTAGGGACAGAAAACTCTAGGTAGGGAGAGTGTCAGTTTCTTTCACTGTGCCAGTCCTTGTTTCTAGGGACAAAGAAGGAAAGTGAGGGGAATTCTCCTTGTGCTATAGTGTGCTTTAAAAAAACATTTGTTTCTAGGGACAGAAAACTCTAGGTAGGGAGAGTGTCAGTTTCTTTCACTGTGCCAGTCCTTGTTTCTAGGGACAAAGAAGGAAAGTGAGGGGAATTCTCCTTGTGCTATAGTGTGCTTTAAAAAAACATTTTTTCTAGGGACAGAAAACTCTAGGTAGGGAGAGTGTCAGTTTCTTTCACTGTGCCAGTTCTTGTTTCTAGGGACAAAGAAGGAAAGTGAGGGGAATTCTCCTTGTGCTATAGTGTGCTTTAAAAAAACATTTTTTCTAGGGACAGAAAACTCTAGGTAGGGAGAGTGTCAGTTTCTTTCACTGTGCCAGTCCTTGTTTCTAGGGACAAAGAAGGAAAGTGAGGGGAATTCTCCTTGTGCTATAGTGTGCTAAAGCATTCCTCATCAACCATCTTTGAAATCCTTGTTTTTTGGACAGTCAGGGAAATTGTCGTTGTGCTATTCTGTGCAAAAGCAATAATCCTCAACCATATTTAGAAATCCTTAAGTAAAGGGACAGAGAAGGACACCTGAAGGTAGCCCTTATTGCTTTTTTCCCATCTCCCTGCAGGCCATCTATTAGAATGTCTGGAAGGCAAACAAGGAGAGGCAGACAGTCAGGAGGCAATAAAAGAGGGCAAGCAGGCTCTGTGTCTGGGGGCAACAGTGCTGGTCGTGGACGCGGTGCATTGTCATCAGCACATGGCCATGGGACACGCTTGTCCTTCTTTTCGGCAGCTGGACATGTTGAGCCACATCATGCCGAAGACTTGGTAGAGTGGATGACCAAGCCCTCCTCCTCCTCCTCATCCTCTCTCACCCAGGCTCAGGGTACTGGCAAAGCAGCTGCCAAAGCGTCCTCTTCCCTGGTATCAATGTCAGACTCATCATCAGTCACTCCTTCCCTAGACCCACCATGTCCTCCTCCTGAGGAGTCCCCCGAACTGTTTGAGCACAGTGTTGGGTACATGCTCCAGGAGGATGCCCAGCGTTTCGAAGGGTCTGATGATGAAACCCAGCTACAGGAAGGCAGTAGCGTGAGAGCAGACAGAGGGGATGCTCAAGAAGGACACCAATCTGGCAGTCATGTTCCAGCAGCTGCAGCATACTGCCAGATTGGCTCCAGTGATGAGGAGGGAGGGGATGATGAGGTCACTGACTCCACGTGGGTGCCTAATAGGAGAGAGGAGGAGGAGGAGGATGAGGAGGAGGCACATCTCCAACGAGGCAGGATGCCCTTTGGTGGCCAGCGTAAGGGCAGTACACCGACGGAATCACACCGCAGAGCTCCGCCTGTGCAGGGCGCAGCCTCTGCCCGTCATTCAAAAAGTTCCTTGGTGTGGGCCTTTTTTGAGGCTAGTGCATCAGATCGCACAGCTGCTGTTTGCAACATATGTCTCAAGCGTATATCGCGTGGCCAAAACATCAGCCGCTTGGGTACCACATGCCTGACCAGACATATGTTGACCTGCCATGCAGCTCGTTGGCAAGCCTACCTCAAAGACCCACACCAAAGAACAAAGCGGACCTCTCCTTGCACCGCATCAGCTGGGATCTCCAACCCCACTATAACTTCAGTCCTCTCTGAAACATGCACTGAGAGGAATGAAGGTGTAGAATTAGGTGTGTCACAGCCAAGTACTTGCGGCCACTCTGATAGCAGTACACCGACGTCCGATTCTAGCAGGCAAATTTCCCTGCCCCAGCTGCTGGACCGTCGAAAGAAGTTCACTCCCAGCCATCCACATGCCCAGCGGTTGAATGCTAGCTTGGCTAAATTGCTAGCGCTTCAACTGCTGCCTTTTCAGTTGGTAGACTCGGCCCCCTTCCGTGAGTTTGTGCAATGTGCGGTTCCTCAGTGGCAGGTTCCCAAACGCCACTTTTTCTCACGGAAGGCTATTCCGGCTCTCTACCGGCATGTGGAAGGCAATGTCTTGGCCTCGCTGGACAGGGCGGTCAGCGGTAAGGTGCATATTACCGCTGACTCATGGTCCAGCAGGCATGGACAGGGACGTTACCTTTCTTTCACGGCCCATTGGGTCACTCTTTTGGCAGCTGGGAAGGATGCAGGACAAGGTGCAGTAGTGTTGGAGGTTGTTCCACCGCCACGCCTCCAAAATGCTACTACTGGTTGTGACACACCTCTCTCCTCCACCCCCTCTTCTTCTTCTTCCTCCATGGCCTCTTCCTGTGGTTTGTCCTATGAACCAGCGGTGCTCCGTAGCCGTTCACGGGGCTACGCAAGTACGCAGGCAAAAAGATGCCATGCCGTGCTTGCGCTGGTGTGTTTGGGGGACAGAAGCCACACTGGGGCAGAGGTCCTGTCTGCTCTGCAGGGCCAGGCCGAGAGGTGGTTGACGCCACGCCAGCTTAAGCCAGGAATGGTGGTTTGCGACAATGGCACCAACCTCCTCTCCGCCCTCCGACAGGGACAACTGACCCATGTGCCCTGTGTGGCTCACGTCCTTAACCTGGTGGTGCAGCGGTTCTTGGGCAGGTACCCGGGCTTACAGGATGTCCTGAGGCAGGCCAGGAAAGTCTGTGTGCATTTCCGCAGATCTTATAATGCCAGTGCTCGCCTGGCTGAGCTGCAAAAGGAGTTGAACCTGCCCAAGAACCGCCTTATATGTGACATGCCCACCAGGTGGAACTCAACGTTGGCCATGCTGCAGCGGCTGCACACGCAGCAGAGGGCCATCAATGAGTACCTGTGCGACTACGGCACCAGGACAGGGTCAGGGGAGCTTGTTTTTTTTTCTCCACGCCAGTGGGGCATGATCAGGGATGCATGCACTGTCCTGGCACCATTTGAGGAGGCCACGAGGATGGTGAGCAGTGACAGTGCATGCATCAGTGACACTGTACCTCTTGTCCACCTGTTGGAGCACACGCTGCGTGGAATAATGGACAGGGCACTTGAGGCAGAACAGAGGCAGGAAGAGGAGGACTTCCTTGCCTCTCAAGGCCCCCTTTACCCAGACAGTGTTCCTTCTGTCCCACCCATCGCACAGGAAGAGGAAGAGGAGGAGGAGGAGGAGGAGGAGGATTGTGTCAGCATGGAGGTGGAGGCTGGCACTCAGCATCATCAGCAGCAGTCTTTTAGGGATGATTTACAGTCCCAAGAAACCAGTGGACTTGTACGTGGCTGGGAGGAGGTGGCTGCGGATCATGTCGTCCTTAGTGACCCAGAGGACTCCGGAGCGAATGCCTCAGCAAACCTACGCTGCATGGCCTCCCTGATCCTGCAAAGTCTGCGGAAGGATCCTCGTATTCTTCGGATCAAGGAGAGGGACCATTACTGGCTGGCCACTCTCCTTGATCCACGGTACAAGGGTAAGGTTGCGGACCTTATGTTACCTTCGCAGAGGGAGCAGAGGATGAGACAACTCCGGGAGGCCTTGCAGAAAGGTCTGTGCAACGCGTTCCCAGAGACTGGGAGGTTACAAACTCCTGGTCCTGGACAACGAGTTGCTGAGGCTTCGGCCAGTCAAAGAAGGAGCGGTGGGGAAGGTGGCCGTCTGACCGATGCGTTCAGACAATTCTTTAGTCCGCAGCCCCAAAGTATGATCGGTTCCAGCAACCATCGCCAGCGTCTGATAAACATGGTGCAGGAATATCTAGGGGCAAGGTCAGACTTGGACACCTTCCCCACCGAAAATCCTCTGGCTTACTGGGTCTTGAGGATGGATCACTGGCCAGAGCTTGCACAGTATGCAATTGAGCTACTGGCCTGTCCTGCATCCAGCGTTCTTTCGGAACGCACATTCAGTGCTGCTGGAGGATTTGTCACGGATCACAGGGTGCGCCTGTCCACCGACTCGGTTGATCGACTGACTTTCATCAAGATGAACCAGTCTTGGATCACCACCAGCTACCACACACCTGATGCTGATATAACAGACTAATTGATTTTAACATGTCACATCCCTTCAAGACTGATGCTGATGCTGAGTGCCTGTGCTGTTATGTTGACTGGCTATCCTCCTCCTCCGAGTCCTCAATGATACGATTGATGATGATAGCTTGGAAGATCATTTTTGCTTATGGGTGCCGCCACCAGTGGCTAAGGCCCAATTTTTCAGCCCCTGTTTTACAGGGGCGTGTAATTACAATTTTTTTAGCAATAATTTGCCATAGGGCTCATTGCTGTGCTCCAAGTACAGTATCTGTGAGGGGTTGGAGTGTTGTGGCACCAGTGCCTAAGGCCCAATTTTTCAGCCCCTGTTTAACAGGGGCGTGTCATTACAATTTTTGAAGCAATACTTTGCAACAGGGCTCATTGCTGTGCTCCAAGTACAGTATCTGTGAGGGGTTGTAGTGTTGTGCCACCAGTGCCTAAGGCCCAATTTTTCAGCCCCTGTTCAACAGGGGCATGCAATTACAATTCTTGATCTAATAATTCACAGCAGGGCCCATTGCTGCACCCACCAAGAGTAACTCTGAGGGCTTACAGTGTTGTGGCAACGCCACCACCACCACCACCACCACCACGAAAGGCCCAATTTTTCAGCCCCTGTTCAAAAGGGGCATGTAATTACAATTCTTGATCTAATAATTCACAGCAGGGCCCATTCCTGCACCCACCAAGAGTAACTCTGAGGGCTTACAGTGTTGTGGCAACACCACCACCACCACCACCACCACGAAAGGCCCAATTTTTCAGCCCCTGTTCAACAGGGGCATGCAATTACAATTCTTGATCTAATAATTCACAGCAGGGCCCATTGCTGCACCCACCAAGAGTAACTGTCAGGGCTTACAGTGTTGTGGCACCAGCACCACCATCAAAGGCCCAATTTTTACTACCACTGTTCAACAATTATATGTAATTAAAATTCCTGATATAATAGTTGACAGCAGGGCGTTCCAGCACCAACCAAGAGTAACTGTGAGTGCTTACAGTGTTGTGCCAACACCAACAACTAAGGGGCCTATTTCTGCAGAGTATATACGGCAGGTCCCTACTTTCAAACATCCAACTTACAAACGACTCCTACTTGCAAACGCAAGAAGACAACAGGAAGTGAGAGGAAATCTACCACTAGGAAGGAAAATTCTCTCCTGTAAGAATAAATATGGGAGAAAGGTGTCTCCTCTGTACTGATGCTTTATCACCAATCCTTGTTTCAAGAAAAACACCACATTTCAAAAACAGTTGTCATTGGGACGGAAAGTGAGGTGAAATGTTCTGAACAGGGGCACAGACAGCAAAACAAATGTTACAGGGGTGATAACCCTTACCTATGTTTTCCAAAAAGTTTAAAAATAGATTTTTGGGCTGGAGCTACACTTCAACAATGTACCTGTTCAAAATTACAAACAGATTCTACATAAGAACAAACCTACAGTCCCTGTCTTGTATGCACCGCCTGTATACGGCTGTTCAGAGTATATAGGGCCTTTTTTATTTTATGTGCGGGGTTCCCCTTAATATCCATACAAGACCCAAAGGGGCTGGTAATGGGCTGGGGTAGGGGGGGGGGGGGGGGGGGTCATGGGGTAGCTATGCCATTTTTCTTAAAGATTTTCATCCATATTACCGGGACCAGACATTACATTAAAGCCGCAAGCAGTTTTAAATGGCTTTTTTTTTCCTTTAGAAGTGTCATTTTGTGCAGGGACAGTTCTAAACACGGGAAACATGTGGCACTTCACAGGCATACTTTAGACACCCCCCAGGTACGATATTTAAAGGAATATTTGACTTTTTTTTTTCACTTTATGCATCATTAAAATGACTGCTCCCGAAAAACGACCGTTTTTAAAACTTCTTTTTGCATTGATACATGTCCCCTGGTGCAGAACCCGGGTTCCCAAACCCTTTTTAGGACAATAACATGCATAATAGTTGTTATAATTAGCACTTTAGAATTCGAACGTTCGCATCCATTGTATTTAATAGGGTTCTAATGTTCGTACGAACTTTCGGTCCGTTCGCGGGTTCTGGTGCGAACCGAACCCGGGGGTGTTCGGCTCATCACTACTGTTGAGCATGCATATCCTCAAAACTGCTTAAAAGCATTGGAAAACTAGCTTTGTGGGTGGTTGTAAGTGGGACATACCAGCTAGATGGCAGCAAGGGGCTTCTGCCTGGAAGTGGAAAACTTCTTTAATGTTCAATCTGTAATGAACATCCAGTTTGTCGGTGATCATTTTTTTTACAAAGACCTGGATATGCCTTCTTCCTTTCCAACTCTGAAGGCAGATAGAACCATTGGAGGTTATTTTTATTTTTTTTATGTGTCCCAAATGACAGATATGTAGTTTGTTGTATTGGGATTTTTTTTTGTGGGTCTTTGATGATAATTGCATAGACTTCAGTTCCACAATAATCATTAACAGGAGATTATTTTTATTATCTCAGAATGCCATTCTCTAGAATATACGGTCTTGCTTTAGAGCCAACAACTTGCGGCATTTGTCTCCACTCGATCTATGGCTGCCGCGGTAGATGGTTCGGATAGAAGCATTGTACAATTTATCTTGTTTAAGGCTGGAATCAGTCTTCCTCGTGTGCCAGCTCCAAAACACATCTACGGAGCACCATAAAAGTTTCATAGTATTGTAATGAGAATGAATTAATTGGAATCATGATTCTTTGAAGTCCTTACAGCTGGTGTCATGGAATGTCTGGGATTATCTGGGTCAGATGATAACCTAACTGTCTGGCGATGAAAGGAGAGGGCAGCTCTTTGCTTGGGTTCAAGTGGACCTCAGAGCAGTGTCAGTTAGTACAATGTGTGGTAATCAGACAGCGTGGAGCACAGGTAACAGGCTTAGTGGTCTATCTGGAAAGGGGTAAATCTTTATTTGATTTTGATTGGCTTTTTCTGACCATCCTGTTTTCCACAAATACATAAGCACTTGCCTGACGAAGGGGCCCTGCGTGACTCCGAAACGTTGCTGTATGTGTACTGTGTGACCATGTGAATAAAGCTTTGGACCCTTTTGAGGAATCCTTGGTGTGCTGATGACATTTGTTCATCTAAGCACCAAAAGAGGGGTATATCGGTTTCATGACCATTTCCCAAATTATTAGTCTTGTCATCTTTACTTAAAAGAAGGATCATAGGTCAGGAAGAGCTACTCTCTGGCTCTCCTACAATGAGGCAAGTAGAGATGGCTGCCTCAGGCAGTGTTGGTCATCTTACTTTAAAAAAGTAATTAGCTACAGTTACAAATTACTTCTCCCAAAAAGTAATTGCGTTAGTAACTCAGTTACAACATTGAAAAAGTAATTAGTTACTTAGCAAAGTAACTGATTTTTTTTTTTAAGGGCACATAGCACATCGGGTCGCACAGCACATCGGGGCGCACAGCACATCGGGGCGCACAGCACATCGGGGCACATGATAGCACATAGCACATCAGGGCATGGGGCACATGGCACATCAAAGCATGGGGCACAGGGCACATCAGGGCATGGGGCACAGGGCACATAGCACATGAGGGCACATCAGGACATGTGGCACATAGCACATCAGGGCGGGACACATAGCACATCAGGGCAGGGCACATAGCACATTGTTTACCAGCCATGCAGAGTAGAGCAGGAAGCGTGTGTAATAAGTTCTCTCTCATGTCACGGCACTGACGGCAGTCACGCTACTCCCCGGCGGCCCCTCCTCTCTTCTCGTCCATCCCAGATGATGTCACAAGCAAATGGGGATGGACGAGAAGAGAGGAGGGGCCGCGGGGAGCAGCGTTACTGCCGTCAGTGCCGTGACATGAGAGAGACCCGGTCATAGATGAGAGGAGGAATTACACTACTGCCATCTAGTGGCGGTAGATGTAATTTCGGTAACGCCGCCCAAGTAATGGTAACTGCGTTACCATGAGGGGAAGAGTAATCAGATTACTCGTTACGTATCTCTGTTTATTCTAACTCAGTTACTTACATCACTGGCCTCAGGTGGCAGTCATGAAAGAGCAGCACTGAGGTCAGAATGTCCACACGGAGGACCTGACTCCCGGCACCCTGTTGGTGGACATCATGTGACCAATGATGCATTAGTGTTGCTGGTGACACTCATAGCATGGCTCCCATTGACTCCCAATGATCTTAAACCAGTTCAGACACAGCCACCAGATTTTCCTGGGTGTTTTGCTTAGGAGATTGGCTCATTTGCATATGAGCAGCCATCCCAAATCAAGAAACTGAGACAAAATAGTACACTTGTTCCAAACAACTCTACCATTAGAAACTATAGGAAAAACATTGTTCATGTTGCAGTGAAGCATTAATTCTGTACCACATACTAAAGCTGTGCTTAATAGCCCATTCACACCAAGGGGGGCTTCTGTGGTGCATTTAGCACATGCATGTTTACCTGCATTATGTTGCACATTAACATGTATTGTGTTAAGGCAGCTTAATCATTTGAATGGGCTGCCGATACACCACAATGGACCAAAGATAAGACCCGCATTTCACTTGCAGGTTCAAAACACGCTAGTGTGTTACTGTGTGTTGTAGTTCACTACAATGCGGGTACATTGGAAGGGTTTATTAGGGTGCCATGTACAATAATTGGCACAGCAGTGGACTGACGCATATAAGTTCAAAAAGTCCCCAACGCCCAACTCCAGGGTCAAGATCATTCCAGCTCCTTTGCCCCCACTACCCCATTGGAGAACCCCTGCACTCTGTAAACACACTTATTTTCCTGGTGTCTTTCGTCCAGAGATGCCATAAGTCCTCTTCTCCCTTTTCTTCTTCCAACAGGGGGCAGATCCCAAATACTGAGATCTTGATGACATGGTGCTGCTGGCTGCAGTATTCTTCTGTGAGTTCATGGCTGGGAGTTGGAGCCTCATTGTCATGAGGTTGAAAAAGTTTGGGCTTCATTTACATGGAAGAGGATAGGAATGTGTGAGTCTGTGGGGGACAGTGCTGGAGATAAGATAAATATAGCAGATGGTACAGTATTTGAAAAAAAAAATCTGCAGATCCATACTCTAATTTTTTGCCCAAGCTGGACATTTAAGTGGGAATGTCCACTTTACCTGGGTGCCGGGAGTCAGGTCCTCCATGTGGACATTCCGACCTCAGTGCTGCTCTTTCATGACTGCCACCTAAGGCAGCCAGCTCTACTTGCCTCATTGTAGGAATGCCCTTGTTTGTCTGAGTTCCACTGCCCCCAGATTTCATAGATTGTTTGACTTCCTCTCTCTCTTTCTTCAATTGGTTTTAAACTTCTAAGACAGGTTTGTATCTGCAGGCTTTGAGGAACCTAAAACTGGCTCAGATAGGAAGGATCCTACAGGGTATGTTTGGAAATCCCGCTCCCTCCTAAAAAACACATTAGCAAAAGGGTGATATGAGGGAACAGAGTGGAAGGATATATAAAAGCAACGCCTGAATGAAATACCAAAGCCTTGCTCAAGCAGGCTATTTTCACTTCATGCAACTCATATGCCGCGTACACACGATCGGAATTTCCGTCAACAAAACCGTGGCGGGTTTTTTCGGTCGGATTTTCGCTCAAACTTGTCTTGCATAAACATGGTCGTACAAATGTTGCTCAGAAATTCCGATGGTCAAGAACGCGGAGACGTACAACACTACGATGAGCCGAGAAAAATGAAGTACAATGATTCCGTCAAATTGATTCTGAGCATGTGCAGCACTTTTGTGCGTCGGAAATGGCTACACACGGTCGGAATTTCCGATAAGAACTTTTGCCGTCGGAAAAATAGAAAACCTGCTCTCAATTTGTTGCCGGAAATTCCGACAGCAAATGTCCGATGGAGCCTACACACGGTCGGAATATCCGACCAAAAGCTCACATCGAACATTTGTTGATGGAAATTCCGATCGTGTGTACGCGGCATTAGCTTCATTTCCAATTTTAACTGAAGTGTACCTTTAATATATGTGGACTTGATGGAAGTTTTAATATTCTCCTGGGGTTTTTTTCAGTAATGTCAGTGTGGGAAAATATTGAAGAGTGTATAAATATAGATCCTCAGCAGTGTGTTGGATGTAAGATATTTTACCTGGATTTATTGACCGGTTTCATACACTACTTAACCTAAATGAGAGATTTTTTTTTCTTCCAAGAGCTATTTTGGGCCATCACTGAAGCGCCAAACGGGAACCCCTGCTTCACGCTCATTTATTGAAATTCAATAGGCCTCTCTCATTTTCTTTATTAACTTCTCTTTTGCCACGGGGAAATTCAGCCACCTTTTAAACATAGCCATCGATGCGGCCTCCGAGGCCTTTTGACTTATGTCATATTTTTCCTCACTTAGCTGCCAATAAAGCATAATGTCCTCTGTATTCCAGATACCGTCGTATAATGTCAACCCAATTTTTTCTGAAAGCAAACTGCATAGCATGTAGTCATTTCCCAGCCTAACATTTTTCTGAAAGTAACTTTATTTTTTTCTATATAATTACATTGCATTTTGCATTGTTGGCTTCCTGTGCCAAAATTTCATGTTGGTAATTCAAATCCAGATTTGCCGAGGCGCTTTCTAGCAAAGTCCAAAAAGTCGAAAAAGAATAATTCGAAACAAACAAAGAATTAAATCACTCTATGCTGAAAAACATATAGCCTATCCTGCTTTTTTTCAGCACAGACCACAGCAGTGCTGTTGTGTGAATTGAACTTAATTTCTTATCTATGCATTGGGACTGAGTTGGGCAAGGCTACCCAGCACAGCCCATTGCATGTGATGTGAATAGGCCCTTAGACCTTCCAATATAGTACTACTTATGTGCAATGATCATATTATTGAAATCTCGTTACCCTCTAAATTATTATTGAAGGACTTTCTCCTAGTTGCTCTTAATAGTTTGTTTAGCCTTCTGTTTGAACACGACATTTTAATGAATTGATTTTGCTAGTAAAAGTTGTGTTGTGGTTGAGACATTCTTTAGTGCAGACTGACTGACACAAATGATCTTTTTAGCTATGTAGGTGGAGAAATTTTCCCAATGACCACACATGTAGGGAACATTCTTCTCATAGACCATCACACTATTGTACTGTAAGCTGTAGATATAGTAATTATTAGTAGGCGTTCCCTGAGCCCTAAAAGTTATTTCAAGGGTTATTTCATGCTAAAAAGTTGGAGAACCACTACTCTAGTTGCTCTAGTCTGCAGGTTCACACAATTCTTAGGTCCATCAAGAGCCACACAATTCGTGGGTCCATTAAGATTCATACAATTCCTCGGTCCAGTAGGTTCAAACATTTCCTAGGCCCATCAAGATTCACATAATTCTTAGGTCCATCAAGAGTCCCACAATTCCTAGGTCCATTAAGAATCACACAATTCCTAGGTCCATTAAGAATCACACAATTCCTAGGTCCATTTAAGAGTCCGTCAATTCTTAGGTTCATTATAGTTCGCACAATTCCTAGGGCCATCAAGAGTCCCACAATTCCTAGGTCCATTAAGGTTCCCACAATTCCTAGGTCCATTAAGAGTCCGCCAATTCTTAGGTCTATTAAGATTCACACAATTCCTAGGTCCATTAAAGTTCACACAATTCCTAGGTCCATTTAAGAGTCCGTCAATTCTTAGGTTCATTATAGTTCGCACAATTCCTAGGGCCATCAAGAGTCCCACAATTCCTTGGTCCATTAAGGTTCACACAATTCCTAGGTCCATTAAGAGTCCAACAATTCCTAGGTTCATTAAGATTCACACAATTCCTAGGTCCATTAAGGTTCACACAATTTCTAGGGCCATCGATATTCACACAATTCCTAGGCCCATTAAGGTTCATGCAATTCCTAGGTCCATCAAGGTTCGCACAATTTCTAGGTCCATCGAGTTTCACACAATGTCTAGGTCCATCAAGGCACACACATTTTCTAGGTCCATCAAGGTTCACACAATTCCTAGGTCCATCAAGGTTCACACAATTCCTAGGTCCATCAAGGTTCACACAATTCCTAGGTTCATTTAAGAGTCCACCAATTCTTAGGTCTATTAAGATTCACACAATTCCTAGGTCCATTAAAGTTCACACAATTCCTAGGTCCATTATAGTTCACACAATTCCTAGGGCCTTCAAGAGTCCCACAATTCCTAGGTCCATTAAGGTGCGCACAATTCCTAGGTCCATTAGGGTTCACACAATTCCTAGATCCAGTAAGAGTCCAACAATTCCTAGGTACATTAAGATTCACACAATTCCTAGGTCCATTAAGGTTCACACAATTTCTAAGACCATCAATATTCACACAATTCCTAGGCCCATTAAGGTTCACGCATTTCTTGGGGCAATCAAGGTTCATGCAATTCCTAGGCCCATCAAGGTTCACGCAAATTCTAGGTCCATCAGTGTTCCCACAATTTCTAGGTCCATCAAGGTTCACACAATTACTAGGTCCATCAAGGTACACACAATTCCTAGGTCCATCAAGGTTCACACAATTCCTAGGTCCATCAAGGTTCACACAATTCTTAGGTCCATCAAGATTATCACTATTCCTAGGCCCATCAAAATTCACTACTCTCATGACACTCTGCAGACTGTGTAAATCTAAATGAGAAATTAAAGCAAATGAAAAATTCACAATTCAATAAAAAAATAAAGAAGAACCCAATTTGTGCACAGGCCACTTCATTTCTAGCTGGAAATAAGGGCCAAGCAAATTGAGCTGCACCACACCATCCAAGCACGTTAAATTATTCTGCTGGTCCACTTTAAAATATCAGATAATTCTAACGGAGGAGCATTAATCAAACAGGTGATAATATCACAGGAGAGAAAATATGACTTCTTGTTATGTTACTCAGGGGGTGATTCATCAAGAAAAGAGTTATTGCAGACACATAAATGAATCAGCTCTCTGCCACTACCATGGTACCAAGAGATATTATCACACATTAGATAACATCATCTCTGTATGATTAATATAACATCTCCCACTCACTGGCCCTCCACCCCGTCCTCTCCGTATGCTGTGCCGTATACCGGAGAAACAAACGGTGGCAAAAAAATATTCTATTGTCCTCCTTTTAAAGAAGAACTCTAAAAGATCTAAACCAGAACCTTTCCAAAGCATCTATTGGTAGATTTCGTTAAATCACTTACACCTATGAAGAATTTGTTATGTGTTTTAAAAGTTGGGAAGACCACTAATTTGCAAATATATCTTCTCAAAAATTTAACATACGTCAAAAAGTAGCCATTGCCAAACTCCTGTTAGGGTGGTAGAGAGCGATGAGTGATTTGGACTGAAGACTGGGCAATTTGCCAAATATTTTGATTGTCCTGAATATATGCATTTAGATTTTTCCCATCCTGCAGTGAACCATACAACTCTCGAATCACGTTAACCTGGATTTGTAAATTGCACAAATTTTCTACAGATGAGACAATGCACAAATGTCCAGGAGAATCAAAAAACGATGAATCAACGATTCTACCAATTCAATCATCCCTGCTGGTAGTCACAGAGCTTACCTTCTGTGTTTTTTTTTATGGCCTAAAAAAAGAAAAAAACATAATATTTTAAGTTTATATTTAAGTTTAAGTTTTATTTATATTTAAAGGGGTTGTAAAGGTTCATTTTTTTATTTTCTAAATAGGTTCCTTTAAGCTAGTGCATTGTTGGTTCACGTACCTTTTCCTACGATTTCCCTTCTAAATGTTTTTTTTCTTTGTCTGAATTTCTCACTTCCTGTAAGCTTGCCCCAATCATTCAAGCCGTTGTGGCTGGGGGTTAGTCAGCGTGCTCGCCCCCTCCCTTGGGACTCCATCCCTGCGGGGATACAATGTGAACGTTCACAGTGTCTCCACGCAGGGATGTAGTCCCAAGGGAGGGGGCGAGCACGCTGACTAACCCCCCAGCCAGAACGGCTTGGATGATTGGGGCAAGCTTACAGGAAGTGAGAAATTCAGACAAAGAAAAAAAACATTTAGAAGGGAAATCGTAGGAAAAGGTAAGTGAACCAACAATGCTCTAGCTTAAAGGAACCTATTTAGAAAATAAAAAACAAACCTTTACAACCCCTTTAAGATAAAGTAGAAGTTCACCCAAAAACTAACTAACTAAACCTACTCGCAGCCACATTAGAAGAGAAATCAGCCATGTAAAGAAAAAACATCGCTATAAATATCTTTTCTGAAGCCGATCCGGTCTGTTCTCCAGCGATGGGTGCTGTGTGCAGGAGAGAACTGACAACGGCTGGGAATTGCCTGGGAAGAAACATCACCCATAGAGTTTCTATGGGGCTTCCATTGCTGGCTGCCTCTCCAAAACACACCTACACACTAAAGCCACCGCTGGCAGTTCAGTGTGGGAACGGAGCGACTGCAGAATTGGTAAGTACAGCGATTTTTGCTTTACAGGGCTAGATAGTTTAGTTTTGGAATGTGGCTGCGAGTAGGTTTAAAGTTAGTTAGGTGTTGGCTGAACTTCTATTTTAAAGTCCATAGCTATATAGAATATATTAACTTCAGTCCTGACCTTTTTTTGTCCTGATGGTTCCCCAACGACTGTCCATTTCAGATTCTTGCTAAAGACCCTACTGAACACACTTACACCTTCAAAAGTGCTACATGACATACACCATATGGCTTAAAGTACATGGGCGCCCCTCTAAATGAATCAGTTCAGGTGTTTCTAGTTAACTCTGCAGCATTCAAAGACATTTTAGAGTAATGTGCTCTTCCAACCTTGTGGCAAAAGTTTGGGAAAGGCCCCTTTCTATTACAGCATGACTGTGCTGGGACTGTGATAAAGACATGGTTTCATGAGTTTTGTGTTGAGGAATTGAGTGATTTGCACAAAGCCCTAACCTCAACCCTACTGAACACCTTTGGGATGAATTGGGATGCCAGTTGGGAGACATGTCTTCTCATCCAACATCATGTACATGACCCAAATGATCTTTTGGCTGAATAGGCATACATTTACATATAGACACTCCAAAATCTGGGCTTATGCAAGAAGGGGGGGGGGCAACTCCATAATAATGTCTCTGATTTTACAATGAAATGTGCAATTGTCTCATTTAGGTGTGATGGCCACAAACTCTTAGCCAAATATTGTAACATGAGTTGTGTCTTCACATCACTGCTCATATTGGTACCTCAGCAGTAAGTTTGTCATTGCTCTATCCCAACCAATCAGTGTTTGCTGTTTCATCAGAGTGACCGTGCATACCTCGGGCCTATGAACACCAAATCCAGCATTCCATAACCTATAAACCATATCATCTTGTATTCTCATCAATGTCTTCTTTCAAAGGATAACTGAACTTTCATATGCTTCCTGCCTAGTCCCCCTAAATAAAAGCAACCCACCTTCCCCTGTCCCAGATTCACAGTAGACTTCCATGGATTCCATGGCTGAAACCTCTCCACAGTTTTCACATCCAACTGCCAGAATCTCATTATTGCTGACCATGATCTTCAAAGACTGCTTTGGTGCTACTTTTCAATGCAAGTGGTGTTTGGGAGATGGCTCCATACACGTCTACAGGGATTGTTGCGTAGGGTTGGCCAGCAGAAAAAAAGGTTTTGCCATGGGATGTGGGGTATTACTTTGGATAGGTGGACTACGAAGGAAGGATATCTGTACTTTATAAGAAAGTTATCCTTTAAAAGGTGGTTGAAGTTCCATTTGAAAAAAAAAAAGACATTACCGAAGATTATGTGAGAGCCCAATTGGATTTCAATAAAGTAGCGTGAAGTTGGGAAAGGGTCCCATAAGGCCCAAAAGAGCTCTTGAAAAAAAATCTAATTTAGGTTAAGTAGTGTATGAAATGAGTCCATAAATTCAGGTAAAATATCTAGCAGGCTTTGGAAGATCTATATTTATACACTTCAATATTTTCCTTACATTCTTACAGAGACATTAGGGAAAGGCTCTCGGAGTCCATGTATAAGCATAGCGAATAGTCCATACAGGAACATCTACTCCACATACAGTACCCGAGTAATTGTTCTCTGCTGAAAAAATTAATAAAAAAAGTTATTGTTCAAAACTTCCACTTTTCCGGTTCCTCCCCCCACCCGGTGTCACATTTGGCACCTTTCAGGGGGAGCAGATACCTGTCTAATACAGGTATTCTGCTCCCACTTCCAGGCATAGATACCCAAGCCACCCGCGGGTATCTATGCCCCTTCTTGCGCCTTCTTTGTCCCCCCCCCCGCTGTCTTCTGGGACACACACTAGCAATGACCAGGGACAAGTGGGAACGCGCAGTGCGGGTCGCGCATGCGCAGTAGGGAACCAGGAAGTGAACCTGCAAGGCTTCACTTCCTGATTCCCTTACCGAAGATGGCGGCGTCAGCAAACCAAGAGCCGAGACACAGATCGGCTTCGGGTGCCGACATCGCGGGCGCCCTGGACAGGTAAGTGTCCATATATTAAAAGTCTGCAGTATTTGTAGTTGCTGACTTAAAAAAAAAAAAAAAATCGGCGGACCTCCGCTTTAAGTTTGTAAAGCTGTTTACAGCTCTAAATAAAGCCTATGGACAATTGTGTCTCCGAGCTTGGGAGCACTTGGTTATTCTGTCTGCTGGGGCTGGTCACATGTCCAGATACCACCATTTTATCCCATGAGCCCTGCCAAAGTAACGGGTCAGAGTTCAGGCAGAACTCCTGATTGGACAGCTCTGACTAAATGACATTTCCCAAGTTGCTTGATAAAACATTGCAAATCGACAAGGAGGGGGCTTCCTGGTTAGTGGGAGCAAGATGTGTTCAATTTTTCTTTCGGGCAGACCTTGATTTGGACTATAAGTCTGCTATAATCCACTCAAAAGTGATATTTTTTTAGTAGGCAGAGTCTAATGCCGCGTACACACGATCGGAAATTCCGACAAGAAAACCGTGGATTTTTTTCCGACGCAATGTTGGCTCAAACTTGTGTTGCATACACACGGTCACACAAATCTTGTTGGAAATTCCGAACGTCAAGAACGCGGTGACGTACAAGACGTACAACAAGCCGAGATCAACGAAGTTCAATAGGCAGTTTGGCTCTTCTGCTTGATTCAGATCATGCATGTTTTTTTGCGCGTCGGAATTGCATACAGACGATCAGAATTTTCGACAAGAACTTTTTCCGTCGGAAAAATAGAGAACCTGCTCTCAATCTTTTGTTGGCGAAAATTCCGACAGAAAAAGTCCGATGGAGCCTACAGACGGTCGGAATTTCCGACCAAAAGCTCACATCGGACTTTTCTTGTCGGAATTTCCGATCGTGTGTAGGCGGCATAATGGCTGGACTCCAACAACAAGCTCTCCAACTTACTGTACTCAGTTCTGTCCCTACACCTTGAGTTTTAGATGTTCCTGGCAACTTAAGGCTGTGCCATTTTTTTTAACTGTATGCTGCATAATATAAAAATAAATAAGGAAACAAATGGGGAGATAGGACCCTTATAATAGATGTTGTGGGTGTACAGACCTTGAAGCCAAAGTGCAGAACTCTTGCCACCTGCATCCCCAAGAGTGCTAAGGACACCTCCAACAAAATGTGTAAAAGTAGACAGATGCCAAATGGCCACCTTCATGTTACTGGAAGAAGGGGGGTTGCAGAGGCTTGCACATTGGAATGTTACATTTGGGTCATGACTGTCTATTGCTTGTACTGCCACCCTAGTAGTTAGTATTTATCAATTCTAGGGTCATTCAAAACTCCTATACTGTAGATCCAGAGTTCTCAGCATTTATTACATCATACACTCTCTAAAGAAAACCTACCTTTTAACACGATTGGAAATTCCAACAAGAAAACCGTGGATGTTTTTTTCCGACGGAATGTTGGCTCAAACTTGTGTTGCATACACACGGTCACACAAATCTTGTCTGAAATTCCGAACGTCAAGAACGCGGTGACGTACAAGACGTACGACAAGCCGAGATCAATGAAGTTTAATAGGCAGTTCGGCTCTTCTGCTTGATTCTGAGCATGCGTGGTTTTTTGCACGTCGGAATTACATACAGACGATCAAAATTTCCGACAAGATCCGACGGAATAATAGAGAATCTTTTGTTGGCGGAAATTCTGACAGAAAAAGTTAGATGGAGCCTACACACGGTCGTAATTTCCGATCAAAAGCTCACATTGGACTTTTCTGGTCAGAATTTCTGATCGTGTGTACGCGGCATTAGGGTTCATAAGACATGGAGTGGAATGCTACCCCAACAACAATGGTATTAGGGTTCTCTTCTGTATCCATTACACTTTGAACATGGGTTTAAACTCCTTTAGGAGGCTAGCTTTCCACTCTTTAACAAAAGCTAAAGTTTTGAGTCTTTAAAATACACTGTATTGCCAAAAGTATTGGGACACCTGCCTTTACACACACACATAAATGTAATAGCATATCCCAGTCTCAGACCGTAGGGTTCAATATTGAGTTGGCCCACCCTTTGCAGCTATAACATCTTCAACTCTTCTGGGAAGGCTCCACAAGGTTTAGGAGTGTGTCTATGGGAATGTTTGACCATTCTTCCAGAAGCGCATTTGTGAGGTCAGGCACTGATGTTTTGGGTGAGAAGGCCTGGCTCGCAGTCTCCGCTCTAATTCATTCCAAAGGTGTTCTATCGGGTTGAGCTCAGGACTCTGTGCAGGCCAGTCAAGTTCCTCCACCCCAAACTCACTCATCCATGTCTTAATTGACCTTGCTTTGTCCACTGGTGCGCAGTCATATTGGAACAGGAAGGGGCCATCCCCAAACTGTTCCCACAAAGTTGGGAGCACGAAATTGTCCAGAATGTCTTGGTATTCTAATGCCTTAAAAGTTCCCTTCCCTGGAACTAAGGGGCCAAGCGCAACTCCTGAAAAACAACCCCCACACCATAATCCCCCTTCCACCAAATGATTTGGACAAGTGAACAAAGCAAGGTCCATAAAGACATGGATGAGCGAGTTTGGGGTGGAGGAACTTGACTGGCCAGGTCTTGACCTCAACCCGATAGAACACCTTTAAGATCAATTTGAGCGGGACTGTGAGCCAGTGCCTGACCTCACAAATGTGCATCTGGAAGAATGGTCAAACATTCCCATAGACACACCCCTAAACCTTGTGGACGGCCTTCCCAGAAGAGTTGAAGCTGTTATAGCTACAAAGGGTGGGCCAACTCAATATTGAACCCTACGGACTAAGACTGGGATGCCATTAAAGTGCATGTGCGCGTAAAGGCAGGCGTCCCAATACTTTTGGCAATTTAGTGTAGCTAATAGTAGTAAGTCCCATTCAGCTGACTTTGTTCTGTAATGTTGAAGATGCTTTGCAGCCTATCCAAGGCACTTTTTCAGTTCTAATGACTATATCCCAGCATGTATATCCACTCAGTTACCACAGTCACCTTAATCCAATTACCCAAAAAGTTGATGTTAATTGTCCACGGAAAGGACTAGAGGTGTGAAACCACTGTGTTCTAGTTATATAATCCCATCCTTGATGTCAGAAATTCTGATTGTGTTAATCATTGTAGTCACATATCTGAAGATGTAAATAATTATTAAATTGCCAGGGTAGAGATTGGTTAATTGACATAAGTTGATGTCTAAAGCCTCATACACACGACCGGTTTTCTCGGCAAGAAAACTGCTGGGAGAGCTTTTTGCAGAGAAAACTGTTTGTGTGTATGGTTTCTCGACAGGAAAACTGCCGGGAATCTCAACAAGAAAAAAAAAGAACATGCTCTCTATTTTTCTCGTCTGGATTCTCGGCAGGAAAAACGGTAGTGTGTATGCTTACCTGTCCAAGGAAAACCCGTGCATGTTCGAAAAGACTTTGACGCATTTGCGCAGTAGCATACAAGGGTAGTGTAGGGTGTAGCAAGATGGCGGCAACGGCATCGAATGTGACGAGCACCGGATCGTCGTAGTCAATGACGTCAACGCGTTCTTGCCATTCAAAAGAACGGCGGTTCTTTTGAATGGTTGTGTGTGTTCACAGGGCTTGGCAAGACAAACTTGCCAGGAATCCCGTCGAGAAAACCAACGTTTTTTTTCCCGACGGGATTCCCGCCCGCGTGTACAGGGCTTAAGGTCCCAAACCCTGTTTAGGGATGGTTGTTTAAGTATGACATAGATTAGTGGTTCTCAACCCTGTCCTCAAGTACCCCCAACAGGCCATGTTTGCAGGTTTTCCTTAATCTTGCATAGGTGCTTTAAATCAATGAGTTAACGGCTTGATATTTTGGACAGCTATTTTATAGAAATTCCCAAAACATGGCCTGTTGGGGGTACTTGAGGACAGGGTTGAGAATCACTGACATAGATGACCGTTCCTAAGTCTTCTGCTTCTCATTTGAAAGGCTGGGTGAGGGAAAGGACCTGTAAGTGTCAGTCACCTGCAGCAGAAAAAAAAAAAAACTTTTTTGGCAGGTAACGTATCTCCCTCTCAAATCATCTGTGTATTTAGCTGTTCGCCCCTGCATTCAGCTTAAACAAAGCCTAAAATCCTATGTACCATGGGTGCTCAACTTGTGGCCCATGAGCCATTGCATGCCACTGACAGTTAAAAGCAGGACCGGGACAAGGGGACAAGGGGCAGGAGGGGCGGTTGCCCTGGGTGCAATGGTTTATTGCAGGGATGGGGGTGCCCTGACCCTAACCTTAAAGCGGAGTTCCAATGACAATTTATATATATATATATTTTTTAGTCAAATTCATCCCCCGATGTCCGGTTTCATCTTAAAAACGAAGTTAGAAAATTCCTTCCTGGCCGTTTTCATCTTGCTTGTGGGCATGTGAAGCCCACAAGCATACAGTTCTGGGATATGGTGCTGCTGAGCTACCAGCATGCACCGCCTGTTCCCGCACATGCGCATGTTGCCGAGCATTGCCGTAAACTCCCGACATTGCCATCACATCGGGCGGCGTCGTCGGAAACAAAAACACACAGAGACGGAAGATTCCAGGGAATCATTGCGTCACTTCAGGTTCCGCAAATCTCACGAGAACGAGCGGCGGCCATCCACACTGAATTCTGGGAATAAGGACACATAGCTCCCAGGAGACAGTGCCCCACTGGATATGACGGCCATACCCGCAGGTCGCAGAGACCGGAAAGGCCACTGAAAAGCCTCCTAACCAGGTAACCCTTAGGAGATTTTTTATTTTTTTTCCCACTGTAGAACGATTGTATTGCCAAAATGATGGTAATGTAAAGTTGAAAAATTGAGTGGAACTCCTCTTTAAGAGAGGTGGGGGGGGGGGGGGTATTTTGGCATCTTTGCCCTGGGCACTGGATGACCTTGTCCCGGCACTGGTTACAAGCATTACTTTCAAGAGCATGATGGGACTTGTAGTTCCACAACAGCTGGAGGGCCACAGGTTGAGCACCCATTAAATACTGTATACAATACCCTGCATTTGCCATACAGTACATTGCACAGAGAACTTAAGTCATTTCCAAACATTATTCTAAACTGGCAAAGTTTGGATGTAACTTTGCCAGCTGGACGGGTCATTATGCATCACGTGGGCCTATCGATTCCGTTGGGGAACATGACAATAATGTCTGCGGAACGCACATTATCATAGAAATAGGTTGCCCTGCAGCCGCTCTACTCCAGATATATTAACTGCTCTGGGATTCCAAGAATTTCTTGAGCCGCACGAAAAAAAAAAAAAAAAGTGCATCCGCCAGTGACTGTAGCTCTTTTTATTAATAACGCTATCACTTAGAAAGGTTCCGCTCACTTCTCACTTGCTGCGGGCCAGCAAAGAATTGTGAGCTGTGCTGGCGTGGACTTTAAAGAAGAGTATAATAAGGATTGCTTTATCTTTTATTTATCTCTAATTGCTACTGTGTCCGCATTGTGCGGTGTTTGTCATCGGCCCGGGCCTCGCTGCTGCTCTACCTGTTTCATGATAAGGGAACGCACTGGAATTTTTTTTTATAGACATATTACATTTACAGAACCTTTCTAAAGAGGAACTCTAGTGCATTGTCAGGGAGTCCACATTCTCAATGTATTATAGACATTTTATCTGGAAGCAATATTGATGCAAGTTGACATTTCTTCCAGTTTAGTTTTTCTTTTTTACCATATTTAAAATATTGTATTGTCCACTATATGGCCAACATTTTGTGGAATCCTTACAATTACTTCTAAACATGGCCAACAGTATGGGGGTGATTTACTAAAGACTGGCTCCTGTGGTGCAGTGGAGAAATTGGAGCCATTGCACAAAAAACGGGACTCAAAACATTTATCAAAAATGATGGTGCACTTATATGCACCAAACCATATTTACATAGGAAGCGTTGTTGCGCACTTGCGCAATCTTTCACGCCTATCATTAGCAAGCGCAGCCAATGTAATCTTCAACATTTTTGTCTGAATACTGTAGATAACTTTACTAGTTTACCATCTTCTGTTACCAGGCTAAAAAGTATGTACCGTATATACTCGAGTATAAGCCGACTCGAGTATAAGCCGAGGTACCTACTTTAACCACAAAAAAACTTATTGACTCGAGTATAAGCCGAGGGGAGGAAATGTGCCCATTGCCCAACCTTACTGTGCACATTGCCATCTCACTCTGCCACCTCACTGTGCACATTGCCACCTCACTGCCCATTGTCACCTCACTGTGCCCATTGTCGCCTCACTGTGCCCCCTTACTGTGCCCATTGCCATCTCACTGTGCAACCTCACTGCCCATTGTCACCTCACTGTGCCCATTGTCGCCTCACTGTGCCCCCTTACTGTGCCCATTGCCATCTCACTGTGCCACCTCACTGCCCATTGTCACTTCACTGTGCCCCCTTGTTGTGTCCATTGCAGCCTCCCTGTGCCCGAGTCAGTGTACCTGAAAATCTTGTAATTCCGCGGCCGGCATCCATTGTTCAAATCTCGCGTCGTTCTCCCTGTCCCTTCCGTGATAGGCGTTTCCCGCAAACACTGTGTTGAGTGTTTGCGCCTATCACGAAGGTCCTCTCATTCTCCGACTCCGTTTCCCAGCAGGCATTGTGTTCAGTGCTCCGCCAATCACGGACGTCGGACAAGAGGACCTCCGTGATAGGCGCAAACACTCAACACAGTGTTTGCTGGAAACGCCTATCGCGGAAGGGACAGGGAGAAAGGCGCTAGATTTAAACAATGGACGCCGGCCGCGGAATTTCACGATTTTCAGGTACTGACTCGAGTATAAGCCGAAGGGTATACTTTCAGCCCTAAAAAAAGGGCTGAAAAACTCGGCTTATACTCGAGTATATACGGTGTATAATATTGTTTAAATGCACAAATTCTGTCCAGAACATGTAGATCTGCCTTACAACAAGCCTTTTTACACCCTTCTTTCAGCTTACTCAACTGCACATGTGCAATGACAAAGCGCACCATTTTATGCTCGCCTGACACACCGCACACGCTTTAGCTTGTTAAGTATGTGATTTGCACACGGGCGCATCTGCGTTCTCCAGAGTGCACAACTGCTTATACATTGGGCTTGTGCTCATTGTAATGCTGATCATGTTAATGTAAGGTGACCAGATTTTTAAAATGAAATCCGGGGACATATTTTTTTTTTTTACTAGTAAAGGCGGCAATCAGCGTCTCTCTGCCCGTCACTGCCCGGCTCACAGCCTGTCAAGTCTTACTCTCCGGGCCCCGGCTACTACTGGGTGGGGCTGCTACTTGCCTTCCTCCGCCAGGGAAGGCAAGAAGATAAGCTGGCAGGCGGCTGGCCGGGACTTGAGCCAAGGCAGAAGAACATGCGAGTGGAGCTGAATGAGCGCCCGAAACGGAAGAAATGGTCCCTCCGCTCCGACCAGCACATGATCATCAGAAAGGGGCACAGATAATGGAAAAAAATACACCCCCTAAGCTAGTAGTAGGAGCGGTGGAGTGGGGGTGTGTAATTCAGATTTTTTTTTTTTTTATTCTGCACTGACTGTCTTTGAAATTGCCCCAGCCCCTGTTCAAATCCAATCCGGGGACAAAACCGGGGACAGACTTGGTCCGGGGACAGTGTCCTCAATCCGGGGACTGTCCCCTGAAACCGGGGATGTCTGGTCACCCTATGTTAAAGGGGTTGTAAAGGTTTGTTTTTTATTTTCTAAATAGGTTCCTTTAAGCTAGTGCATTGTTGGTTCACTTACCTTTTCCTTCAATTTCCCTTCTAAATGTTTTTTTTCTTTGTCTGAATTTCTCACTTCCTGTTTCTCCTCAGTAAACTTCACACCATCATCCGAGTGGTGTGGAGTCACCCAGAACAGCTTACTGAACAGCTTACTGAGGAGGAACAGGAAGTGAGAAATTCAGACAAAGAAAAAAAAACATTTAGAAGGGAAATCGAAGGAAAAGGTAAGTGAACCAACAATGCACTAGCTTAAAGGAACCTATTTAGAAAATAAAAAACGAACCTTTACAACCCCTTTAATGAGCTTTTCCTTATCACATGGAGAATATTGCTTCCACTTTTATTCCTTTCATTCATTTCTTTTTTAAAACTCAATATTCATTCTAGAGATCTTCCTCCTATCAACAACTGTATAGATGTTTACTGGACTTGTAATTGTGCATTTTATGGTGATCGTCTATAATCATTGGTGGAGCCTAAACTTCCATGAAAACATCTTCTCAACACATGTCTGTGTATTGTGCATTCTGGACAATTCTTTCCCCATACACTGTGCAATCTGATTGCACAGTGTATGGGGAAATGAATTGCTCAGAGAAATGAGTGGATGTAAAATGTCATCCAATCAGATTGGACAGTGTATGGGGAAAGAATTGTCTATAATGCACAATACACAGACATGTGTTGAGAAGATGTTTTCATGGAAGTTTAGGCTCCACCAATGATTATAGACGATCACCATAAAATGCACAATTACAAGTCCAGGAAACATCTGCACAGTTGTTGATAGGAGGAAGATCTCTAGAATGATTATTGAGTTGTTTCAAAAAGAAATGAATGAAAGGAATAAAAGTAGAAGCAATATTCTCCATGTGATAAGGAAAAGCTCATTAACATGTTTAGCATTACAATGAGCAAGTGCCCGATGTCTGTTTCATATTTAGGAATGTGTATGCGCCCGTACGCGCAACGATTCCGCTAATCCGGCGCAAGTCGACAGCATGCGCCATGTCGCAATAATTATTCCTGTCCGCGCAAATGCGCCAACATTTTCTTAAATCAGCCCCTATGTGTACACCCTTCCAAATGATTGAGTTTAGGTGTTTTCCGTTAAGGGTGATGTTAATACTAAAGACAATTTAGACCAGTCGTTGTCAACTTGCAAGGTATAGGGGCCGTCATATGCAGCCCCTAGTATCTCCAAAGGGTTGCCAATTAAAATGATATGTACTGCTACAGAATACTGTGATACACTGAAGACTGATGCCGCATAAACACGGTCGGAATTTCCGAGGAAAAAAGTCAGACGGAATTTATTCATCGGATATTCCGACCGTGTGTATGCCCCATCAGACTTTTTCCGTCAGAAATTCCGACGGAGTTAGAAAGAGAACATATTTTCTATCGGAAATTCTGTTCGTCTGTATGGAACTCAGACGGAGAAAAAACCCACGCATGCTCAGAATCAAGTCGACGCATGCTCGGAAGCATTGAACTTAATTTTTCTCGGCTCGTCGTAGTGTTGTACGTCACCGCATTCTTGACGGTCAGAATTTGGTGTGACAGTGTGTATGCAAGACAGCTTGAACGGAATTCCGTCAGAAAAATCCGTCTGAGTTTATCCCGATGGAAAATCTGACCGTGTGTACAGGGCATTAGTCAAAGGGAATGGCCAGAGACTGTTCTACAGTTATAGGAGTGGCTGGAGACTAAAGTCAAGCTTTATGAGACAGTCAGTACCTAGGGACATGTTACACGAAACTACAAGAGATTACAGTTTTACCCTAGGTTCACACCTTTTTTAGTGGTTTTCAGAAGCGCACTACAGTCATTTTAACATGGTTTCCTGTAGTACACATTCATAGCACCTTGTCCCCATGTTGATGGGAACAAGAGCCTCTTCCCTACAACCCTGGACCTTGGTTGTGGGGGTCTGCGGGCAGAGGGCTTATCAGAATCTGGAAGCTCCCTTTAACAAGGGGACCCCCAGGTCCCAGCCCGCCCATGTGAATGAGTACCCATGCCCATTCACTAAAAAAGTGTAAAAAGTGAATAAAGACACTACAAGAGTTTTTGACAAGTCCTTTACTAAAAAAAAAAAAAAAAATGATGTCCCCCAGTGTAGATCCATCATCAATTTACAACGCCAGCTGCACCCTCGGAAGCCCAGCATGGACCAGTCAATGACATCACAGGGGGGTGGTGCCACCAGGTGATGTCGTTGGGTGGCCCCGCCTCTTAGCTATTTAAGAACTGTCACACGGCTGAGCAGGCGGAAAGGTGGGAGCCTTCAGGGCAGGCTAACTATTTTTTTAGAAAAATGTTCGGGTCCCGCGATGTGATTGATGATGGATCTACATTGGGGGGACATTGTTTTTTATTTTTTAATAAGGCACTTGTCAAAAACTTGTGTAGTGTCTTTATTGATTTTTTTCAATTTTTGGGTGAATAGGTAGGGGTACTATGTACCCCACACTTATTCACATGAGGGGGGCAGGATCTGGGATATTCCAGATTCCGATAAGCCCCCCCCCGCCCGCAGACCCAAACAAACCACCCGACCACTGTGCCCCGAGCCCACCCTTTTAATCATGTGTTTCAAAAAAATAAAAACCCCATTGGAATTCATGCGCCCGGCGCCCTGTATGTAGATTAGGGGCCAGGCGCATGGATTAGGGGGGCGGCGCCCCTGCATCCTGTATGGAGCGGCCGCCACTGTTGATAAAGATCTGTGCAAAGATCAATCAGATGTCATCGGTCATCACTTTAGAATGATTAGAATACTGACTTCTTGTTGGTGGATCTGGGTCACTCTATTACAGACCTCAACATTACTCTTTACACTGTACTTCTGGCCAGCGGAGCACACTTTCTTTACCTTTACGAACCGGGGGCCGTTCTCCCAGGGGCCAGTGTAAATCTTCAAATGAATTAGCACAGCGCATCTCCAGGGAGCGAACCGGCTTTGATGAGTCAGGGAAGAGGTGATAAATGTTAACTGAACACTTTCCCAGAATGCTGATCTATGATTTACAAAGCGGCTCCACACCTGCACAAAACCTGCCGAGCACCGGGTTTTCTCCAACGCTCCCGCTCACTTTTTTTTTTTTTACTTCTCCTTCCTTTTCCTGATACGTGCCAAAAAAGTCCACAGGGGACAAACAGTAAGGGTAGAAATCTGCCTAACGTAACTCTTTCAGTTCTGAAAGCTTTTCATAGTCTGTCTTATCTCAGCCCAAATCACTATCTATGCAACAGAATTCAAAAAAAACAATTGCAGTGGCTCAAAGCGAGATTCCATCCGGGTGGATGGCAGCCCACTCTAGTCTATAGAGCCCACTGTACTTTTATTTATTTTTTGCGGATTGGATTGGAGGTAGGCGTTTGTAAACGGACACAAGTCCATTTACATCTGCCACTCCATAGATGTGAATAGAGGGTCTGACTGACCGTGTGAAAGGGGCCTAAGGCTGCTTTCACACTAATGCACTGTTTACCCGCACAGCGGGTGCAGCACAGTTCACCTGTGGCTTTCCTGCAGGTTAGCTGCACTTTGCCATAGACTTCTATTATATCATGTAGGTGTGGTGCACTTTCGGAAAGCGCACCAAACCCGCAGGTAATAGAAGTCTATGGCTCAGTGCAGGTAAGTTTGAAAGCAGCCTAGTAACCACTTCAGAACAGATATGCCCATATATACACTCTGATTTTAGTAATAAACTTACCTTTAATAACAGTATTCTATTCCATCCCAGAGCAGGAGGTCGCGGGCCACATCAGAGGGCGCCGCGGGCCACATGTGGCCCCCGGGCCACTGGTTGGATACCCCTGCCATAAGTCCTCCCCCACCTTCCCTCTTTTTCCTTTCTCTATGGATATTCCTGAGTGTCTACACTGCATATACTTTTAAAGCTTGTTCAGGCAATGAGCCCAAGTCGTGTGTCAATGACAAACCAAGAAAAAAAAAATCTGCGTTTTTTGTCCTAATATCATAGGGTTCCTTCATCTATATAATAAATTATAATCTTGGGAGTCTCTGGTACAATAGAAACCTTTGGGATTTTTTCAACTATACTTAGTTTATCTGAACATCCTGTTGTTTCTCAGTTGAACCTAGGACTGGGTTCCCCTCAGCATTCTCATTTTACAAGACATCCTTTATTAAAGAGCAGTCCAAAAAAACAGACAATCGGGCAGAACTTCAGATGGGTGGTTGATCTATTAGTCTTTCAATTCCTTCAATCTTCTGATGGCAGATTTCACTGTGACAGCCGAGGTGGTGTTGTAGGTCCATGAGTGAAAAATAGGGGGCGCTAAATGTGTTAGAATTGTATATGGTGCTGTGCCCATAAATCAACACACTAAAATAACAAACCAAAATACAATTAAGTATGCTGGAAAAAAATGTGAATATACAGTGAATAGCTTATGCACTTGTGCAGCACTGTGAAAATAATGACAAAAAGGTCCCAACAGCTAGGAAACACAATTAGGTGATATTCAAAGTCCATAAAAAATCCAAACAACGGAAATCTTGCAACTGTGAGAATTCCATGCACCTCCAACTACAATTTTAATGCAAGAACCGCGGTGCCAGATTCCTACAGCCTTCCTTTTCCTTTTGGTCTTGCACAGAAGGAGCAGGTGTACTTGGCGTGTTGGCTGATTTCAATTTTCTTGACCACCTTCCGTAGGGAATCACCATAACGGTTCCCATATTTCCCCCAAATGCCAACCTTCTTAGTGCGTTTGGCCATCTACCTCCAGCATCCAAGCAGAAAGACCACCCCTGAGCATTTTCTATGGTCAATAACAACCTCACCCACATGTAAGCTATTCAATCATATTCCTTTTGTAAATCTATAAACGAAAGACCATACACTATTAATAACAATCCTCAAAAAAGTTATTCAAGGACAATGAGTCCCCCGCCAAAGAGATAAATAATTAATTCTTAAGCAAGAAGGTAACATTCTTCAAAACCTTTTGTCCTTATATCATACAGGTCCTTCAACAGTGTAATAAATCCATCCATGTTCCCTAGAAGGACCTAGGGCTGAAACCATTCGAGAGCAACCATTTCATCAACTGTAGGAAGTTAGATCTATTCTCCACAAGTGCTCACCAGAGTTTTTGTATACCATTTTTTATGGTCACTTGCAACCTCCCCAGATGTAAGTTACACAACCACTGCAGATATTCCTGAGCGTCTACATTCCATCAAATCAAGAACCACAAAATAAGATATACTTTGAAACCTCGCTCGGTCAATGAGGCACAGCCCTGTTTTAAAACTAAAAGATAATAAATATTTATTAACCAAGGAAGAAACTTTTTTCCATACTAAGTTTATCTGGCCATTCTAATGTCCATCAGGCAATTGCCCAGAATATCGAGGATAACCATTTCGACATCTGCATGTGTACAGATATATTCTCCACAAGTGCCCACCAAAGGTTGCATATTCCATTTTTTATGGCCATTTACAACCTCCCCAGATGTAAACTATCCAACCACGTTTCTTCTGTATTTGTCTAATAATTTTGTTTTTCTACTTTATACTTTAACTTAATACTAAACCAGGGCTCTCCCTCCTTCGCTCTTTTTCTGTAGATATTCCTGAGTGCCAACATTCCTTCACTCTGAGAACCAAAAATAGGATATCCTTTGAAACCTTGCTCAGGCCACGAGAGGCGGTGCCATGTTAAAACAAAGAGATCACTTGTAGGATAAATATTAGACATCCCTTTCCTCTATGAAGGCAGCAGAGACACAACGTATAGCCAGAGCAGCAACAGGAGAGGCAATGTTTAATTAGTAAGCTAATCTCATGACATCACCCCTCCTGGCCCCCTTCTTCCATTAATGGAGCTGAAAGTAGGCCACTAACTGCAGGGAGTTACTCCAGCTCCCCTCTTGGGGTTCCGCTATATTTGGCTGGAGACGCCACTGTGAAATTGCAGCCTCATTCTACATAGGCAGGTAACTTAATCACCCGACACCTCGCTACACGTAGGCTGGATGAACCACAGCTTTAACCCCTTCAAGCCCGGGCAAGCAATGGAATTAGCGCAGGCCTATAAAGGGCAGCTTCAGGCTGCGCTTGCTGAGAGGGAGTCTTCCATCTTTAAACTATGGCAGTCAATCTTTTTATATTCTATTTTTAAAACCTAATCTATATATGCATTAGGATTTGTGCTTTTTTTGTAGGCCACACATACATTTTGCAATTTTTCTATAAAATGTGTTCTTGTAGCACAGTGTTTATGTTTAAAAATTTCTCTTATCATGGTGCAAATATATAGGTCAGCTCAAAGAAAAACTGTGGCCAAGCTTTAAACTGTTACATGTTCACACATTTTAACAAGCAAAAACTTGATTTCAACCCTCACCAATAACTGTAGCTGCAGCCACTCTGGAGAAATTAATTTTCAAGTTTACAGCAGACACACACTGACTGTTAGCAGCTCAGTCCATATGCTCCCCCTTCCAGCTCCTCCACCTCTGTTCTCCCAAGCAGTGACTCAAGCTCAGTTCCCCCCTTCCACCATATCCAGTAGTGACTCAAAAGCTCAACTCCTCCTGCTCCCCCTTCCCAGCAGTTAGCGCCCCCTGCTCACCCCTCCCATCTGTGACTCAGAAGCTCAACTCCCCCTCTTCCTCTCTCCCAGCAGTGATTCAGCAGCTCAACTCCCCCTGCTTGTTCCCCCATCTGTGACTCAGCAGCTCAACTCCTCCTCTTCCTCTCTCCCAGCAGTGACTCAGTAGCTCAACTCCTCTATCTCTCTCCCAGCAGTGACTCAGCAGCTTAACTCCTCCTCTTCCCGTCTCCAAGCAGTTACTCAGCAGCTCAGCTTCCCCTGCTCTGCCTCCCAGCAGTGACTCAGCAGCTCAGCTTCCCCTGCTCTTCCTCCAAGCAGTGCCTCTGCAGCCCAGCTCCCCCTTCTCTCCCTCTGAGCAGTGGCTCAGCAGTTGGTTTCCCTTTTCCCCCCTTCCCAGCAGTGAATTGGCACACTGCCTTCTAATCTCTAATGTACACAGAGCAGGTGGGCAGGAAGATTATGTAACAGAGTGCAGAGACCCAACTTGTGCATCTTCAGTGCATATCCTGTGAAATTTGAGAATGAATTGCACCACAGTATCTGCAGCTACAGAGGTCAGTGAGGGTTTGTTTTAAAACATATTTACTGCTTGTTAAGGTAGCCCATAGAAGGATCCAGTGGATTGAATGGAAAAAAAACTAACCCGATTCCTCCATCCACTCATTTAAAGTGGATTAGGGAATCCTCCGTGCTGAGCTATTGAATTCTGACAGCGGGGGAAGCCCCATTTTCAGAATACAATAGCTCAACTGGGAGGATTCCCTCTGTTTTTTCGTTCAACCTACTGGTTGAACTAAAAAAAAAAAAAAACGGATCTGTCTATGGGCTGCCTTAGCAAGCAGTAGATTGACTTCTGTACAGCCCCCCTGCCCATACATGGATCAAAATTTGGCCAGTCCCTGCTTAACTGGCCAAATATCGATCCATGTATGGCCGGCTTAAAAATATATACTAACCATAGCCTTTCCACAGTTCTACTTTAAACCTCTAGTGATTTATTGAAGTCAGTAAACTCTCTTTAAGTAGCTTACACTCAAAATAATTTTATTTCAGCAGTTCAGTATTAATAGAGAGGAGTATTGTTGGACATATGGGACTTTAGAGGTGCATTACCATATAAGAAGTAACTAAATATTTATGTAAAAATATACAAAAGTGTTTATTAAATAAGCAATATCATAAAACTGATGGATACAGTACGATCATAGCCATAGGTGTACACAAACATCCTACTGTTGACAATGAATAACTGTAATCACGTACATATTTTCGTCACGTTCATATTTTTCTACATGTTTCGCCATAACGGCTTCTTCAGGAAACATGTAGAAAAATATGAACGTCATGAAAATATGTATGTGATTGAAGTTACTTTGAGTGACTTCTTATATGGTAATGCACCTCTAAAGTCCCATATCTCCAAAAATACTCTTCTCTATTTCTAAGGGATGTTGTTGCCATAACTTGTAAACTTTCTTGACCGAGTTCAGTATTAATGCTTACAGTGGTACCATAAATCCATACACTAGGGAAAGCACCTGAAGTATACTGTACATCAGGGATATTGAATTAAAATTCAAGGACGTCTGATCAGTAAGATTTTCTATGTTTGTCCAATGACTCTGGTCCTTTACATCACAGCCCCCCTCCTCTTATATCACAATCCTGTTCTTACATCAGTGTCCTCTGTAGTGTTCTGTACCCCCCTTCACCCCCCCCCACAGCAGTATCCTCGGCCCCTCTCACATCACCCCCCACAGTAGTGTCCTCTGCCCTTCCCAGCAGTGTCCTCTCCCCCTTCACATAACTCCCCCTGTACATGAATTACCCCCTCAACAGCACTGCCCCTCTACACCCCCCCCCTACAGCAGTGCTCTCTGCTCCTTTACATAACCCCCCCCCCCACAGTAGTGTGTCCTCTGCCCTACCCAGTGGTGTCCTTTGCCCCCTTCAAATCACTACCCCCTCAACAGCACTATACCTTTCCCCCTACAGTAGGGCTCTCTGACCCTTTACTTTACCCCCACAGTAGGGTTCTCTGCCCCTTTATATCACCTCCCCCCACAGTAGATATCTCTGCCCCTTTTACTTCACCCCCTAGTAGTCCTTTCTGCCCAGATCCGGACCGTGGTCCGCCATTTAGTGATGCCTGCTGTACATGAAGAGTAAACATTTGGGACAGCAAGAAAGAATAAGCATAACCGTCAAGTCCAAAATTACATTGCAGCAAACATTACAATAACAGCTCCAAACGTACACTCTCACCATAAGTACGCCACCGTCTCCAGCTGAAGATTTAGCTTCACTTTAACTACCCGGGCTCTCCCCACTAGTCATGAATTCACATATATTAAAAGGTAATTTACTCTGTGTCTGATAATACATTTTCCTTATATAAATCCTGTATCCAGGCAACCCGCTCTCCACGCATTACCTTGTCTATATGGCTCATTGCTTAGCACTTGGTGCAAGCTTTTGCAATTCCCAGAAGATCAATAATCACCATTGTCTAAACAGCAAAGAGCTGATTTTACCAAGAAGGGATAAAGACAATTTCCTACATGCGAAAAAAAAACAAAAAAAAACATCAGTTCAACAAGTTTTATTGGCGCTAATAAACTCTAGAAAACAGAGCGAGAAGTAGAAAATATTGATGAGCTACAAAGTACGTGTTGTCCCATATATCTCACTATCCCAGACCCCCTATAACAGGGTGTTAATTTTACATAAATATATATATATATATATATATATCAAAAGTATTGGGACACCTGCCTTTACATGCACATGAACTTTTGGTCCACCCTTTGCAGCTATAACAGCTTCAACTCTTCTGGGAGGGCTGTCCACAAGGTTTAGGAGTGTTTCTATGGGAGGATGGAAGGAAGGGAGGAAGTAAGGAAGGAAAAATGAAAGGAAGGAAGGAAGCAAGGAAGGAAATAATTATGGATGGATGGCTAAAATGAAGGCAAGATAAAAGCACAGAGGGAAGGCATTATAAAAAGAAGGGAAAAAAAACATGGAACAAGGAAAGAAGGAAGGGTTGATAAAAAGCATGGAAGAAGGAAAGGAAAGGAAAATAAATTAAAGGAAAGGAAAGAAGAGGGAATAAAAAGTAGGAAGGAAGGATAGAAGCATAATAGGATGAAAGGAGGGAAAATCATAAGGCTAAAAGGAAGGAAGGAAAAAAAGGCGGGGGAGGAAGGAAGAATGGAATGAATGGTAAAAGGAAGGCAATAGAAAAAGAAGGAATAAGGGAAGATAAAATAAAGCCCTGTACACACGATCGGATTTCCTATGGATTCTAATCCGATGGATTTTTCCATCGGAAATCCAATGAGGCTGACTTCCATCAGTCTTGCCTACACACCATCAGTCAAAAATCCGACCGTCCCAAACGCTGTGACGTAAAACACTCCGAAGAGCCGACAAAAATGAAGTTCAATGCTTCTGAGCATGCGTCGACTTGATTCTGAGCATGCGTGGGTTTTTTATCCGATGGAGTTCCACACAGACGATCGGAATTTGCTATCGTTTTTTTTCCCATCGGATAAATTTAAAACATGTTCTATTTTTTCTCACTGATGGAAAAAAGACCGATGGGGCCCATACACGATCGGTTTGTCCAATGAGAAAAGTCCATCAGACTGTTTTCATCGGTAAAACCGATTGTGTGTACACGGCATAAGAAGTAATAAAAGAAGGAAGGCAGGATGGAAGGAAGGAAGGATTGATAGACGCATAAAAGGATGAAAAGAAGGATAATAGGTTAGAAGAAGGAGGAGGGAAGGATAAAAGGAAGAGAGGATAGGGGGATGACGAAAAGGAAGGAAGGTGGAAAGGATGGATAGAAGGAATGAGGAAAAAAAAGGAAGGAAGGATAGAAGGAAGGAAGGCAGAATGGATAGAAACATAATAGGATGGAAGGAGGGATAAACGGATGAAAGTAGGAAAAAAAGGAAGGAAGGAAAGTCAGAGGGATGGAAGGAAGGAAAAAAGAATGGAAGGGAGCAAGGAAGGAAACTGCTCTATAGTCTGCAATGGCAGGTCTGTTTAAATGCCTTAACAAATTGGTTTCAGAGTTGGAAAACTGGTTTGTGCCAATTTGCAGATTGCTGTGTCTGTAACCAGCACATGAAGCACAGGGTGTAAAGCTTTTATGGTGTTTTTTGAACAGAGTTTTACATCTCCATTTCTTGATTGGCATGCTAAGAGAGGGGCGGTGACCACACACAGCTCCTAATATTTTTAATTTCTTCCAAATCTCTATGATTGTTTAGAAAGATGAGAACCAGGCCGTGTTTTTGTTTCCTCTCCATCGCATTGGGCTTAGGCTTTGTGGTCAGTCTGGATGCTGATTGCTCTTGGCTTCTATTTTATATAATGCTTGGAAGAGGTTAATCTGGGCCAGTCAGGCCATTTGGGAGGGTGATATGATAAGTTTTCTTGTATTCCTGCATTTTCTCGTCCTTCCACCCTCTGTAGAGGACCTAATTTATGGCACGTACCTCCCCTGCTGCTGCCCCAGCAATAAAGCCTGCAGCTTGCCATGAATCAGCTGCTTCTGGGGTCCGGAGGTGAGCGTGTAATGTAACTGCTCCTCCGAAACAAAGTCTGGAGCTGAAATTGTTTACTGGTGGCAAATTAAAGCGCAAGTAATTGGTCAGCTGTTCTGCGAGATAGCGGAGGGCCCAAATTGACAATAAAGGGCAATGTTACAGAAGCAATTCATGCCTCTTCCCTATACAGCTCCATTTTTTTGAATAATGTAATGGCGGGGAGGGGATTGGACCAGCTTACAGGGTATAAATCCAGCATCTGCTTTAAGTGGCTCTCCATATTTAGCTTTCTGACAAGACTGCAAGTGGAGTTTAACAAACTACAAAAGATTTCCATAGATGATGAGTTTTTCACCGTTATAACAAAGACCGACGTGCTGCTATCATGCCATATGCACCGGTTGTGTTGCAGCTCGGATGGTCTCGCAACCTGACCAATACGAAGGCTGACTTGTTCAAAATGCTTAGTTCCTTGCTTTCTCTGCCTTCAACGCTCTGAGACATTGAGACGGGACCAGCACACAGATCAGGGATATTCAGTGATTCAGAAAGTAGTGAAGCCACTGGATAAGCATGATGGCCAGGGCATTAGTTTACCAGAAGTAGATGGTAGCAATTGCAGCCTACATGTTCCCTCAGAAGAGGTTAACTGGAAATCACATTCACAGTGAGAAAGAAAAGGAGGAAGAAGGGAAGGAAAGGAAAGGAAAGGAAAGGAAAGGAAAGAAAAGGAAAAAAAAAAGGAAAGGAAAGGAAAGGGTGATCAATTCAGTAGGGAGGAAAGATGAAAGAAATGAAAAAATGAGATAGAAAGGAAGGAAGGAGGGAAGAAATGGAAAAGAAGAAGGAGTGAAGGAAGTGGGTAACCAATTCAAAGAAGAAAGAAAGGAAAAATGAGATAGAAAGGAAGGAAGGAACTGAAGGAAAGGAAAGAGGAAGAAAGGAAGAAGGAAAGGAAGGAGGGAAGAAATATAAAGGAAGAAAGAAGAAAACTGGGCAACCAGTTCAGGTGTTTAGAAAGGAGGGGGGAGTATAAAAGGACTGAAGACTATAGAAAGGAAGGAAAAAGATAGGAAGGATGAAGGAAAGAAGAATGGAGCGAGGGAAGCAAGAGAGGAAGAAGAAAGGAGGGAGGAAAGGATGGAAGGAAGGAATAAGTAGAGAAGAAGGTTGATGGGGGGGGGGGGGGCAATAGAACGGAAGAAGGACAAAAGGAAGGCTAAATGAAATAAGAATAGAGGAAGAGGAAGAAGAAGGGAAGGAAAAAAAAGTAAATAAGGATGAAAAAAAAAAGAGAGAGGGAAGAGGTAGAAAGGAAAAAATGTAATAAAGGAGGGAAGAAGGAATAAAGTAATATAAGGCAGTAAGGGGAAAGAAGGATGAAAAAGAGGAAGAAAGTAGAGAAAGGAGGAAGAAAAAAGGAAGAAAGTGGAGGGAGTAAAGGAGGAAGAAGGGAAAGGAAGAGGAAAGAAAGGACAGAAGACAGGAAGGAAGAGGTAAAGAAGAAAGGAAGGGGAGAAGGAGGAAAGGAAGGAGCTAAGGTTGATAGCATCATGATTTGTTTTTTGGCCATCTTACCCAAAGGCCTTAACTGAGTCACTTCCTAAAAAAAAAAAATCCCCGCTGATATGGGTGCAGGAACAAGCCTTCTATAGATATACGTGTACATGCAAGGTATTATATCTGTACAAATTTTTTGCCTTTTGATGCCTTTAGATACTTTTGACATTTACACCTAATGGACTTTGTATTATACAGGAACAAGGCTTACCAAACCCATGATTGGTAACACCATCGATAAGATAGTGGTCCATACATATCTTATTGTGAAATATATTGTAGATGATTGCTAAGGGGCAGACTGCTATTGCCCTTTGTTCTGCAGGTCTATAACAAGCAAGATTGCTTCCCTGTTTTCCATTTCCGCCTATCTGTTCCAAAAGTCTTATATTCTGAGCCCCTTTCCCCCGGCTCATCGTTGCAGTGAATCTGTAGTCACTGGGACCGCCAAGGAAGGTTGGCTGTGAATCGCAGCCTGTTTTTCCCTCTAGAGCCCATTCTCACTTCTCTTCTCCTGTGATTATGACTAAGCATCTTCCTTAATAATGAGATCATCTGACTTATGCAAGGTGTTCCTGAGTGCTGACTGAGCACAACCTCACTGCGTTCCATAAGATGCAAGAGCGACTCCCGCTGGTCCTTTCGCTTCGTCTCCTGCTTCAGCCGTGTCAATTTACAGCAGAATGTTCAGCCCGGGATAAAGAGAAACTCTTACCTTCAATGTAGAGCAAGCAAGTTACGACACTGATCGTATGAGGAACGTAATGGCTGGAATTTGTTGAAAGTGTCCTGGCTGTTTCTATCTTCATTACTTTGAGGGCCTAAACTTGTTCTGGACAAAATACGGCTTGTATTTATTTTTATATTGCTTATTGCAAGAGGGGACAGCAAAGCCCACCTAGCAAAGTTCCCATGTCCCAGTTTTTAAGGATAAGAACCTTTCCCCACCTGTGTGTGCCCCAAAAAGTAGATAGGGTTATATAAAAAATTGTGTGCAGGGTACGGTTGCCACTTCATCCCTTTAAAACTGAACACATATTAAATACACAGGTTCTGTGGCTGATTAAGGTGGGAATTGAACTCACTTGGTGCCTTATCTGCATTAAATTAGCCTCATGCCGCGTACACACGACCGTTATTCATGTAATGGAAAAAAACAACGTTTTTCTCAACGTGATTTTTCGTGTTTCCTCTCAAGCCTGCCTTGCATACACACGTTCGTGAAATAAAATGCTTGAGCAAAGCGCGGTGACGTATAACACGTACGACAACACGTACGACGGCACTATAAAGGGGAAGTTCCATTCGAATGGCGCCACCCTTTGGGATGCTTTTGCTGATCCTCGTGTTAATAAAGTTTGGTGAGAGACGATTCGTGCTTTTCAGTCCGTTACAGCGTGACGAATGTGCTATCACCATTATGAACGCTAGTTTTACCAGAATGAGCGCTCCCGTCTCATACTTGATTCTGAGCATGCGCATTTTTTTCCCCCTTGTTAAATCATACACATGACCGTTTTTTACGACGTTAAAAAGAACGACGTGAAAAACAACGAGAAAAAAAAGAGCAGGTTCTAAAAAAAAATCGGGCATTTTTCTCGTCGAGAAAAATGCTCTGGAGCCTACACACCACCGTTTTTCACGACCATTTTTAAAAATTGCATTTTTCTTGTCATAAAAAATGGTCATGTGTACGCGGCATTAGAACCTGTGTAAAGGGATTAGGTGGCAACCCTAGTGCAGGGGGGGGGGGGCACATATAGTGGAATCCCCCTTTATATTAAGGGGGTGACCAGATATCCTTCCGCTCCGCTTAAATTAGTACCCCTCACCCATTTCCACAAAGAGTTAAAAGTAAAGAAAACACATAAAGCCTTTAATAAAATAAAACATAAATACATACTTACAATTTTTTTAGAAGTAAAATGTATTAAGGCCCCACCCAAAGTAAGTCCAACGTTCTTTAAATCGTCCAGCGAGGTAATCCATGTCAATCATGGCATCCAGAAATGTAAAACAAAAATTCTCCTGCGCTCTCGGTATAACGTCAAAACATAGGTGGCGTGGTTCTGTCTAGAGGCAAAGTCTATAATCTTGCAGCCCTCCTCAGAACAATGGGTGTTCATATGGCTAGAAAAAGAAAGAAAACAGGAGGGCGCACCGACCTAGTGTATTACCACTTACAGGTTTATTAAAATGTAATTAAAAAGCAATAGTCCTACTCACAGACAAAGCTTATATACAAGCTTATCGAAAACAATGGAGATCTTGGCATTCACCAACAGGACTTGATGACAGAGAGGGTCAAACGATACCCCAAAACATCCAGATAGCTGACGCGTTTCAGGGGTGCACCCCTTTCATCAGAGCCTAAGTGGTTCATCCAGAAATGTAATCCATGTCAATTCTGATGGAGAGTTACCAAGCAATCTTTACACTCACATCTCTAAATGACAGATTCCAGGCTGCGGCGGTTCACATTTTACTGCCAGGAATTCTGGGTGCTGCCATTGACCCCCAAAGTAAATCTAATGTTAATCATGGGTCCAGCCAGGTAATCCATTTCAATCTCGGCATCCAGCGGTGTGATCTACCTCAATTCCCATGGTACGTTACCCACCAGTCTCCACACGCCGCATTCATGCCTCTAAATGACAGATTCCAGGCTGCCGTAGTTTACATTTACTGCCGGGAATGCTGGGTGCTGTCATTGATCCACAAAGTAAGTCTAGCGTTACTGATGGGTCCAGCGAGGTAATGAATGTCAATCTCAGCATCCAGCAGTGTAATCTACCTCAATTCCAATGAAACTTTACCCATCAATCTGCACACGTCGCACTCACAGCTCTAAATGACAGATTCCAGACTGCAAAATTGAACATTTACTGCCGGGAATCCTGGGTACTGTCATGGCCTATGTTTGCCCAATGATGTCACCTGGGATTCCTATGTACTGCCCACTTGGATTCTGTTATCATTACATCAATGGCGTTTGGATTCTTGCTTAGAGCTTATGCCGATGTTCGAACACGGACGTATTCGAGCAACACTCACATTTCTTTCCAGACCAACATGGATCTGATACAACAATTGGTGTGCGCAGCCCATTTCATTAGGGTGTGCACCCCAGAGCACAAACACTCATGCCTGTATATCGGCAGAGCAGTGGACGGTGTCAGTAGAGCAAAGATCGGTGTCAGTAGAGCAGTGGACAGTGTCAGTAGTTGTTTATTTATATATTTTTTACAATTTTATTTTCTTTTTATTATTTTTTACAATATTATTTTTATTTTTTTATTTTTTAGGAGCCCCGTTATGGGGCTTTGGTGATATATCAAGGGTCTAAATAGACCCCTGATGTCTCACTTTTGAGACAGAGAAAGAAACTGAGAACAAAGATTCCCCAGTCCCTTTCTCTGCAGCCTGCAGTATACATAGTTTACTATGCTTCAGTTAAGAATGAAGACAGGAGCGATCGGTGCAGATCACTCACTGTGTTCATTCAGAAAAGAAAGGGGACAGTTCACAAAATATTTACCAGCCTCTTCCCCGCTCCTGAGAGGAGGGAAGCTGGCAGCACTGCAAGGGGAAGACAGAAAGCAGGGGGAATCGCCACCACACGGGGTGATTAGGGTGTGCCCAGGCACAGCCAGCACACCCTGTGCACATGCTTATAGATGCAACACATTTTTTGCATTGCTTTGGCCAGTGGGAGAGTGAACAAAAGACAGACAATAAGTATAAACAGTAGGACAGAAAAACAGAAGACAGATGATAAGTGGGAAGGGCGGTCAATTAACTGTTACTGCTCCCAGCAGATTCATCCTAATACCTAGACACCTAAAATCTGGAGCTCTCTGTGCCGATAATCCATGTTCCAAACAGCAATGTGTGTACACTAAAAATGATTGGTTCCTGATCATGTGACCACCATACCTAATTATGGTGACCACATGGGTTTATTTGCCAACAAACAGGCCATGCCCTATAGAGTGAGGCCTATTGACAACTTCAGCTGTCAAAGTGCGATATATTGGGGTCTACCTATCAATGTTTTCACCTAGGTTCACACAACTTTCACCATATACTGTATTTACCAGTTTTTAAATTAATTCTTAATTCCAATGTGAAAATTGGTAAACAAAATGAGTGAAAGTTTTGTAAATCTTGGAGCATTTCCGCCGCTTGATCATTCTTATAAGCGATGGGAGGGGACACCCCACCCCCCCCCTCCCGCCACCATCCGGTGCTTCTCTGGGCTCTCCCGTGCCATCGGGGGCCCGGAGAAAGAATCGTCCGGCGCCAGATGACGAGCATATGACCGTCGGAGGCACGGGCGCGACGTTATAACGTCACGCCCGGGTTCCTGGAAGTAAACAAAGCCGCGATTGCGGCTAGTAAGCATGAGAACGGTGATTTATTTTTCTCAATCTCATGCTTTCCAGCCTGGAGGAGAGATGTGGCGTCTTATTGACCCCGCATCTCTCAATAAAGAGGACCTGTCACACACATTCCTATTACAAGGGATGTTTACATTCCTTGTAATAGGAATAAAAGTGATCAAAAAAAAAAAAAATGTAAAAAAATAAAAAAGTGTAAAAAAAATAATAATAAATAAGTAAAAAAAGAAAAAAATTAAAAAAAAAAAAAAAAAGTAAAACGCCCCTGTCCCCGGTAGCTCGCGCTCAGAAGCGAACACACGCGTAAGTCCCACCCACATATGTAAACGCCGTTCAAACCACATACAGTATGCGAGGTATCGCCGTGTGCGTTAGAGAGCGTGCAACAATTCTAGCACTAGACCTCCTCTGTAACTCTAACCTGGTAACCTGTAAAAAATTTCAAAGCGTCGCCTATGGAGATTTTTAAGTACCGAAGTTTGGCTCCATTCCATGAGTGTTTTTAAAGCGTGACATGTTAGGTATCTATTTACTCGGCGTAACATCATCTTTCATATTTTACAAAAAAATTGGGCTAACTTTCCTGTTTTGTGATTTTTTAATTCATGAAACCATTTTTTTTTCCCCCAAAAAAGGCGTTTGAAAAATTATTGCGCAAATACCGTGCAAGACCGTCATTTTATTCCCTAGGGTGTCTGCTAAAAAAACATATATAATGTTTGGGGGTTCTGAGTAATTTTCTAGCAAAAGAATGATGATTTGTACATGAAGGAGAGAAGTGCCAGAATAGGCCCGGTATTGAGGTGGTATAAAAGCCCTGTATTGAAGTGAGTAAATATATATATATATATATATATATATATATATATATATATATATAAATATATTTTTTTATGTCTATACAGTTGTTATTGTTAGCATCGAGCGTTTTCGCACTACCCTTGAAGAAGCTACACAAGCGAAACATGTCGGGTTGATGCGATAACTCTCTACTCTCGGCTTGCAAATGACCTGTACACTATGACCACCTTGTAATTGTATTTTAGCCACTTTGGTATTCCCATTGTGTCTCTATATTGATTATCCAGGATCATGTTTTATGAATATTCTAAATAAAATGTATTTTTTTTTTTATAAATAACAATCTCCTTCTCATCACTACTCCACCGTTTGCACCGTCAAAATCCCTTTTTTTTCCCCCTCCCCCAGCTTTGTGAATACAATATTTTTCTGGGATGTGGTGCCAACTTCTTTGGGTGTTTCACCTTTGATTGGACACAAATCTATGAAATATATATATATATATATATATATATATATATATATATATATATACACTGTACATACTGTATAAATATATATATTTTAAAAAAAATCCATTAAAAGTCCATAATCCTGCTAAAAAATTATATAGATGGATAATTTAGATGGAGCTTTTGTCGAGCAGGCAGTATTGAAACTGTGACCCTATGTTCGTTTCTTAGAGCGCGGCTCCAATCGCCCATCCAACCCACTCCGGTGACCCTCAATACTCTCAGGCGCCAGGTTATGAAGTGCCCATCCTAGCCTGCTGTACAAAGTGTGACTCAAAGACGCCACACTCCTATGTACTGGATCAATGGATGGAAAGCAGCCTCAGCCTAGGCTACTCCTAGGTGACGTCCACCGATGCATTTCGCCACCCGCATCAGAGGGTTTGGCCTGGGAGGAGCTTAGCCAGAGGCCACTTTCCATTCATTGATCCAGTACATGGGCTGCTTAGGAGTGTGGTGTCTCTGATTCACACTTTAGGCAGTATTGAAAGCTAAATAAATCATAAAATTTAAAACAAATAAAAAAAAAGAATATAAAAAACTGGATTGTATGTTTAAAATCAATATACAGTATATATATATTTTTTATTTTATTATTATTTAAATGATGCATGTTGTCGCTGGAGAATCTGGTCTGGGCATCTAAGCTCCAATGGCCTTTGGCCAAGAAAGGGTTAAGCCATTTTTTAATAAGGTACGATAGCAAAGACTGAAATCTTCACCAGTGTACCGAAAAATCTTTTTTTATCAGCCCAGCTACTGCAAACCTCAAACAAAAAAAAGAACCTGAAGCCAGGTCTATTGCATTGGTTAAATGCCTAATATTGCCCTTTGTGCAGAGTTATTACAAAGGCCATTTTTATGTTCCATTTACCAGCGCAGGGTTTAATTGTGTCCCAGTGGAATATATTTAGCGCACTGGTCAAGGCACATTTTTAAACAGTAAAGTCGAAGCTGAGCTCACAATAGACCCGGCTAAGGTCAGGCAGAGGTAGTTGAATATTTGTATTGATCCGATCAGCTTTCCAGCGCTGTACGTGAAAGACTAGAATTAATCCATTACATTTCCCTGGGCTTGTTTTCAGAAACTCGTGCCAGCTTTCAGAATTCTAAGAAAAACTTTTGCCCATCGACCTGACCATCAAACCAAAGGACAGATAGCTTCTTTTTTTTTATTTTTCTCATTTTATCTGGCAGCCTTCCCAGTGTTTAATCTTTGTACATTAAAGACCCTCAATGCCTCGATGACCATTAAGGGTGATCAGTAATGATGGGTTTTTAAGGCTGGGGAAATAAAAACACGTTATCTGCCAGACTATGTGGACCCTTTATTGCCTGGATGGCATTTAAGACACATGCTAGGACCATTTCCTTGGTCAAGGGATGCCAACACAAAAAAAGCCACTAGACATGGGTTCTTGCCAATCATCCATCTTTCCCGGCAAGAAAGAGCGGAAGGGCCCCAGGAGGTGAAGCCTAGCCACCACCATTAATACTAAGACAATGGGTTCAGCTTTATACTTTTCAAAAAATAAAACAAGAACACGGGGAAGCCCTCTAAGCTGTTCACAATCATAAAAAAAGTAACTACAATTGGTCCAATAGTAGATCGGGTTCACATACTTTATATGCATGGTGACCTTCAGCCAGAACACTACCCTGAGCCCATGAGAGCATTACAGCCCACAGACCAAGTTCAGCTTATGGGGTAAGTTTGACAAAAATGATCTACTAGAATAACATAGTAGAATTTATTAGAAGTCTTCCCTCTAGTACCTTGTGATGCATTAGCATCCTTCAGTCCAGTGGCTATTTCACGCTTGTAATAAATTAACTTCAACTCCGGCCATTATAAATGAATAAAAATTCTAAGTCTATCTTCTTTGCCAGCAGGAATAATGCAAGTTGAGTCTGAGCAGTCAAAAGAAATGGATAGCTAGCTAGATAGATAGATGGGTGGATGAATGGATGGTTGAGTGGGTTAATGCATGGATGGTTGGTAGGGTTGCAACTTTTTCTTCAAGCCAAACCCGAACACTTTAGCGATGCACAGCAACATTTTTATTTAGTATACACGATAGCAGTGGTTCTCAACCCTTCTAGTGCCGTGACCCCATCATAAAATTTCCCAAGTTGTGGGGACCCCTAACAGTAAAATTATTTTCGTAGCGTGGGTTGTCAGCACCCAAGGCAAGACAAGTAATTTGCGCCCCTAACCAATGGACATTTAGCGCTCCCTGAATCCCATTTTAGGATGTACCACTCTTTCTCTTTGTTCTCCTTTCTTTCCCTTTCATCTCTCTCTTTGCTAATTTCTTTTTTTTTTTTCCCCCATCCCTCTCTCTAGCCGACTTTCTTGTTCTTTCTCTTCCCTTTTTCTTTGTTTCTCCCCCTCTTTTCCTCTCCCTTCCATGTATTCTCTATTTTTATTCCATCTCTTACTACAAGGTGGGGGGTGGGATGAGTGCCAGTGCTGGCAGGGAGTTAGAATGAGTGGCACTGCTGGTGGAGAGTTAGGATGAGTGGCAGTGCTGGTGGGGGGTGGGATCAGTGGCAGTGCTGGGGGGAGTTCTGATCAGCCAACTTAGGTGCTCTAGATCAAGGTCATCTGCGGATCTGAGAACTGTAGTTAGGACTTTTAATGGAAACTCTAATCACAGGTAGGTAGTGTTACTCGACGTGTCTCTGGCTTTACTGTGTCTCCAACTTTGTGGTGTCTCGTAGCAGTGACACTTATGCCGAAATCAGGAGATGGGGTCTCCTCCAGCCCCTCCCACTTCACATTCCTCACCAGTCAGCTGACCTCTAGTCTCTGCCCCCCAGCCATGCCGTGAACTCAATGGGCGGCTGCGAAGAGGCTGAGTGGGCGGCCGCGGGCTCCAGGAACCGCCCTGTTGGGCGGCTGCGAAAAGACTGGGAGAGCAGCACAGGCTTCAGGACAGCCCAGGATTCGGTGACCCCTGGCAAATCATCATTCGACCCCCGAGGGGGTCCTGACCCCCAGGTTGAGAACCACTGCACTATAGGATTGTAACAGACCTGGGACGCCTTTGGGCGCTTCAAAGAGAATAGTAATGTGGCACACAAAGTGCCCCTCACCCTACTGTCGGGGCCTGTTCTGAGCCACATTCCTGTCTGAATATTGTGTCCGGGTTTCAGGCGGACTGAAACCCAAGCACATGACTCAAAACCCGGAATGTCCGTGTGAATCCACCCTAATGGTTGGATGGATCTTTAAAGAAACATTATCTGACTGTTTCCCTGCTGATGACCATGTTGTCAATGGGACAGGAACTGAAGGTAAATTTCCTCAACGAAGGCCTTAGACAGCAATATAAACCTGATGGATGTTCCAACTCTTTTCCACTAGCCAAAACTGTTTTGACTGGACACTTTAATTTCCTCCATTTGAATATAAAAAAAAAAATAATAATAGGCAATATCAATTCAGAATTTTGTTTTTTTTTATAAGAAAATTACACACATGTGAAAAGTGACAAAATCAAGCCTCCAAATATCCCAGGTCCTTTTTTAGAAATTGTTGAAAGGCAAAAAAAAAAAATGGATGGCTGGATGGATAATTAGAAAGATAGATGGATGGATAAAGAAACATTATCTGTCTGTTTTCTCAATTGTTTTTCAACAGTGGTCACATCTCCCTGTAATCGACAGTGGAAAAGATGCACCGCACAATTGTCAGTTAAAGCGACGCAGTGCCGAATCGCAAAAAGTGCTCTGGTCTTTGGCCAGTCAAATGGTCCTTTTTTTTATTCAAATGGAGGTATTAAAGTGTCCAGCCAAACCTTTTTTTGGATAGTGGTTGTCCTGAATATTTAGATATTAGTACAATAACAAAAGTATCATAGACACTTTAATTTCCTCCAATTGCGCGGTCGTGCGATGTGGCTCCCAAACAAAATTGACGTCCTTTTTTTCCCACAAATAGAGCTTTCTTTTGGCTATAAAAATGCACTGATTACTGTAAAAATCACACTGGCAGTGAAGGGATTAACCAGTAGGGGGCACTGAATGGGGCTAAGTGTGTCCTAGGGATGTGTTCTAACTGTAGGGGGGATGGGCTACGTGTGTCACGACACTGATCACCGCTCCCGATTACAGGAAGCTGTGATCAGTGTCCTGTCACTAGGAAGAATGGGGAAATACTTGTTTACATCAGCATTTCCCCATTCTGCTTCTCTGTGAGACGATCGCGGGTATCCCCGCGGACATCGAGTCTGCGGGACCCGCGATCGGACTCACGGAGCTCGCGGCAGGCGTGCGCACGCGCCGCCGGCGGTGCGCCCACAATGACGCATCTTAAAGGGGACATACAGGTACGTCCATCTGCCCACAGGAGCCATTGTGTCGACGTATATAGTCGTGCACTGGTCCTTAAGTGGTTAATAGGCAAAATCCATTCAGAATTTAGATTTTTCTAAGAGAGTTACACTCTTGCGAAAAGTGACGAAATCAAGCTTACAAAAATTCCAGGTCCTTTTCAGAAATTGTTGAAAGGCACAAAAAAATGGATGGATGGAATAATAGCTGGAAGGATGGTTAAATGGATAGATGGATGAATGGATAGATGGATGGATAAATAAACACTATCTGTCTGTGTCTCCACTGGTGACCATGTTGTCAATGGGACCAGAAATTTTCTCAATGAGGCATTAAATAATAATAAAAAAAACAAAAAAACCTAGAGGTTCTAATGCCGCGTACACACGCTTGGAATTTCCGACAACAAAACCGTGTTTTTTTTCCGTCGGATGTTGGCTCAAACTTGTCTTGCACACACACGGTCGCACAAATGTTGCTCGGAAATTCCGATGGTCAAGAACGCGGAGACGTACAACACTATGACGAGCCGAGAAAAATTAAGTACAATGATTCCGAGCATGCGTCAAATTGATTCCGAGCATGCGCAGCACTTTTGAAATGGCTACACACGGTCAGAATTTCCGACAAGAACTTTTGCCGTCGGAAAAATTGAGAACCCGCTCTCAATCATTTGTGGACGAAAATTCCGACAGCAAATATCCGATGGAGCCTACACACGGTCAAAATTTCCGACAAAAAGCTCTCATCGAACATTTGTTGCCGGAAATTCAGACCGTGTGTACGCGGCATAACTCTTTTCCACTATGCAAAACAATTGGGTGCTGTCCATGATACTTTTTTTTATTGGCACTAACATCCAAATTTTCAGGACAACCACTATCCGAAAAAAGCTTTGGCTGGACACTTTAATTTCCTCCACTTGAGTTCTAAAACAAAAACTGTTTAACGGCAAAATCCATTTAGAATTTTTTTTTTTCTAAGAAAATTATGCACATGCAAAAAGCGATTAACTCAAGCTTACAAGTATCCTGGGTCCTTTTCAGAAATTGTGGAAAAGCACAAAAAAAAAAAAAGAAGAAATTTAGATTGAACCCATTTATAAACAGACCCCATTGAGCAGATTTCCCCTTTAGGTTTCTAATTAAGAAGTATCGATGCAGCATCCAGAGGATGTCACTAATGGCTTTTCATTCGGCTTTGTCGATGCAGCCAAAGTCAAGGCCTGGGACATCCATCATGTTGGAGCAAAAAGGCAGCGATAGAGAGGCAGCCAGCTCGGTCAGCCTGTGTAATAGATGGCTCCGTAGCCTCGTCTCTGCGCTCGGTAGCAGCACAATATATGCACTGCCTCTGGGTAATGGGGAGGCAAACTGTGTGCTGGAGGTTAAAGCACCAACGAGGCTTAGCAGTATATCTCTGCTCTGCAGCCAAGCAGAGGCTCTTAGTCATGTAACGGTGCCCGACAGCCTCTCCTTAGCGGTTTCATTACTCAGTTTGGGGGCTCGTCCGCGCGCTCCATGCCATAATGTCAGACATTAAACGTCATGCTCTTTTTAGAGTCATTGGACAATGGCGCACTGGTGTCCTGCAACACTGCAACTGGGTCTTCATAACCACAGCTTGTGTGTTCAGTGGGTACTAAAAGCACTTTGAAAAGTTTTAACTTTATGTAGCACACGGATCTTTATCCCCCTCTTACCTTCTCAAGCAGGGGGAGAAGACACACCATGCCACATGCCCGCGTCCTCTAGATTATAGAGGTCAGGCGGTGTCACATACTTGGGTCCTGCAGTTGAAAAGTCCCCCTTCGTCTAGTTCTCCCCTCTATGTTTATAGAGGCGAGTCTTTAACTTTCCCCAATGAGGTCAATGTCCACACAACATATCAACTCCAACGTGAGTTTATTTTATCTTGCTTCCAGGAACCAGAGAGTTGAAGTGAGAAGAAAAAGGTTGGCAGATAGAAGTGGATTCAGGCACACTCTTGGCTTCATCGCCACTCAATCCCGAGTGGGTACAGCTCACCCGGATTGTCACTCAATAGCACTAGCAGCCGGCGTGATGCTGGAACAATGACTCAGTCCCCTCCAAGGACCAAGTCAATGATATCCCTCCTTTTTAAGCAGCAAACAGCTCCTCTAAGGCAGTCCGTGAAGCAAGTCACCAGGCCTTTCCCAAGTTAGCAATCTTTATCACTACCCTCTTGTTATGGGATCGATCCTCCCCCGGTTCCCCTTCAGTCAGAGTGGTCACCCCTCCAAGGTTCCCTGGGTTTCCTCAGCTTCTTCTATGGACTCAGTCAAAGATACTGAGCCCATCTGGAACTCCGTAGTCTCAAGCTAAAGGTGCCCGAGACTCCTCGATCATGATGGGGCACATTCCCCCCTTGAGGGGTAGCTTCCTCCTTGCATAAAATGGCCCCCAATGATATGGCGTCTGCCCCTTATATATCCTCTCCTGGCATGCAAAGCAGGCCAGAACTGCCCACCAACGGCAGCCGAGAAAGGACATCCAATATCCACTCTATCACATGTGGTTCAACCCCGGGTATAGGTGACAACACCACATATACGACTAAAGGGGAACTGCACGCCAGGTGACACAGCAGTAAAGCAGAGTCCAAATAATCAAAAGACCCGAGCTAACTATTGCTCTGATCACCCCTAAATTTAGGTATAGCTGGGTTAAATTTGGGGACCCCGCTACATTTAATTTAAAACTGGTAGAAGAATGGCCGGCATGAGCCAATACAAAATTGACCACCTAAAGAGAATCTGACCCAAAAATATATTTATATAATAACACCTCATAAAAGAAAAGTAAAAATACTTATCAGTCCCACTGCAGATGACTCTGGTCTTCACTCTCTTGCAGAGCTTCAGTATCCTACACTTCCGGGTATATTGAATATCTCCATTCTCTGTTACTCAACGTGGTTTCACCCATTGCCTGCTAAATCACTACTGCTGTGTAGGGACCCAATGGGGACATAGCGGCCACCCATTCCCCCAGTCTTCACTCTCTTGAAAAGCTTAATCTCCTAAAGAATCCTCACTATTCAACACTTCTGGGTATGCCAAATGCATGCATCCTCTGCTTTGTTCTGCAGTTTCACCCATTGCCCTCTACATCATTACTGGCCTCCAGAATCCTAATGGGGACAAAGCGGCTACCCATACCTCTAATATTTGCTTCACCTGCCGAAAAATCTTCAACACTTTCAATCATTCAACACTTGTGTCAAATGTCTTCACTGCCTGTTGCTCAATGTGGTCTTACTCATTGCCTACTACATCACTACCCAATGGGAACATTCCTGCCACCCTTGCCACCAATCATCACTCTGTTTAAAAACTTCACCTGCCAAAGAATCCTCACCATCCCACACTTCCGGGTGTGTTGGAAGTATCTTTGGCTGTGTACTGTGGTTTCAACATTTGCCAGCTACATAATAACTGATGACCATGTTGTCAATGGACCAGAAATTTTCTCAACGAGGCCTCAGATTAAAATAAAAACCTTATAGAGGTTCTAACTCTTTTCCACTATCAAAAAACAATTGAGTACTGTCTTTGATACTTTTGTTATTTGCACTCTAATCAAATTTTTCAGGACAAGAACTATCCAAAAAAGCTTTGGCTGACACTTTAATTTCCTCCATTTCAATATAATAAAAGTTTATTAATAGTTTTGAAGCTACAGTATAACGGCTTAAACTCTTCTGGGAAGGCTGTCCACAAGGTTTAGGAGTGTGTCTATGGGAATGTTTGACCTTTCTTCCAGAAGTGCATTTGTAAGGTCAGGCACTGGTGTTGGACGAAAAGGCCTGGCTCGCAGTCTCCGTTTCATCTTAAAGGTGTTCTATCGGGTTGAGGTCAGGACTCTGTGCAGGCCAGTCAAGTTCCTTCACCCCAAACTCGCTCATCCATATCTTTATGGACCTTGCTTTTGCTTTGTGCACTGGTACAAATCATTTGGTGGAGGGGGGATTATGGTGTGGAGTTGTTTTTCAGGGGTTGGGCTTTGCCCCTTAGGTCCAGTGAAGGTAACTCTTAAGGCATCAGCATACCAAGACATTTTGGACAATTTCATGCTCCCAACTTTGCACCAGTGCACAAAGCAAGGTCCATAAAGACATGGATGAGCGAGTTTGGGGTGGAGGAACTTGACTGGCCTGCACAGAGTCCTGACTCCAACCCGATAGAACACCTTTGGGATGAATTAGAGTGGAGACTGTGAGCCAGGCCTTCTTAACCAACATCAGTGCCTGACCTCACAAATGCGCTTCTGGAAGAATGGTCAAACATTCCCATAGACACTCCTAAACCTTGTGGACAGCCTTCCCAGAAGAGTTGAAGCTGTTATAGCTGCAAAGGGTTTACCAACTCAATATTGAACCCTACGGCCTAAGACTGGGATGCCATTAAAGTTCATGTGTGTGTAAAGGCAGGTGTCCTAATACTTTTGGTAACATAGTGTGTATATATATATATATACAGTATATACACTCTGGATATTCATTAAAGGATCATGAAAGGTCCACTTTAATTCCTTTGCCATAAAATGACAAGAAGTTGATTGGCACATTAATTATTTTGCAGTTTAAGAAAAGATTCTGGAATACTCTGAGATTTCATGGAAACCACTGAACAGCCTGAATACAATAGAGCACATGACAAGGATTTGATACAAGTTGAATCTGAACATCCTAATAATGATACAACGCTGTTTTTTGTGTTTTTTTTTTTTTAATCATTGTGGCTGTGTTTTCACTTAGCGCCCAAACCCCCGCCTGCCCTCCCTTTGCGGTAAATAATGCGTGTTTGTTGGCGTCGGCATTTGAAGTGCTGATGTAAGGATTAGAGGCCGTGTCATTTATCTCCCGCTACTTTGTAAATATTGTGTCATTTAAAGCTGCATTGTTTGCCAAATCCCAGCAAAGCTCCGTATTGGAAAACCATTAGTGGGGAAACTTGACACTAATGTGTATATGGGGGCTGCACGTCTCCGCTACGAGGATGAAGTGATGTACTGCCGCCCGAAACCCACCCTACTAAACCCAACTCTATGCTTTCTGAGGATTAATAAAAGAAACAGTGAAAAATGTGACCTTCTATTTCCCTCATGGGGAACACGGGAAGATAAACCCTAAACCTCAAGGATTCATAAAGCCCAGCTGGACGTTTAGTTTAAATCAGGTAAATCCATTTCATGTGCATCAAAGTAAAAGGTGTGCAAAGTCTAATGCCGCGTACACACGATCAAAATTTCCGACAACAAAACCGTGGTTTTTTTTTTCCAACGGATGTTGGCTCAAACTTGTCTTGCACAAATGTTACACACGGTCGCACAAATGTTGCTCGGAAATTCCGATTGTCAAGAACGCGGAGACGTACGACACTACGACGAGCCGAGAAAAATTAAGTACAATGATTCCGAGCATGCGTAGGATTTTTGTGGGTCGGAATTGGATACACACGGTCGGAATTTCCGACAAGAACTTTTGTTGTCGGAAAAATAGAGAACCAGCTCTCAATCATTTGTTGTCGGAAATTCCGACAGCAAATGTCCAATGGAGCCTACACACGGTCGGAATTTCCGACCAAAAGCTCACATCGAACATTTGTTGTCGGAAATTCTGATCGTGTGTACGCGGCATTACAGTTCATTTTCTTAAGAAAGCAGCCCCAGCTTGAGTAAAAAAGTCTGTCCCCTGCCAGCATGTTGCACGGATCCTTGCTCTCTGTATGGAAGCAGTTGTCTTTCTGCAGAGATATGACAAGAGCATTAGCTTTACCGATTACAGAGCTTTAGGTCTGTGTTTACTATGCTTCAGTTTGTGAATGAACAGGAAGCCTCTCAGCACAGAGACTTCCCATTCAATCACTGTCCCATGCTGCTGAGTAGGGATGAGCTTCGTGTTCGAGTCGAACATACGTTCGACTCGAACATTGGCTGTTCGATCGTTCGACGAAGATCGAACGATTTGGGCCGTTCGCGCCAAATTCGAGTGACGCGAACGGCCCACAATGCACTACGCCATCGCAGTGTCATCCAGGCGCTGTGATTGGCCAAGCATGCACTGTGACCCCGCATGCTTGGCCAATCACAGCGCCGGCAGCGAGGAGAGCAATGATTGGCCACAGGCAGGATGCCTGTGGCCAATTATTGCTGAGGGTGTTTAGTACACGCCCCACACTATAAAAGGCCGCCAGCACGGCGGCCTAGTGTAGTGTGTTCCGGAGCAGGGATAGAGTAGCATAGGCAGGGACAGTGACTGTTATTTCTTTCTTGCTTAACCTGGATTCCTTTAGTTTAGGGAAAGAGAAGGATAGGTAGGGAGAGTGTCAGTGTGTTTTGTGCTTCTGCTATAGTGTGCTTAAAAAAAACATTTATTCTAGGGACAGAAAACTCTAGGTAGGGACAGTGTCAGTTTCTTTCACTCTGCAAGTCCTTGTTTCCAGGGACCTGTAAGGACAGTGAGTTAATTGTCCTTGTGCTATATTGTGCTTAAAAAAAAACATTTTTTCTAGGGACAGAAAACTCTAGGTAGGGACAGTGTCAGTTTCTTTCACTCTGCAAGTCCTTGTTTCCAGGGACCTGTAAGGACAGTGAGTTAATTGTCCTTGTGCTATATTGTGATTAAAAAAAACATTTATTCTAGGGACAGAAAACTCTAGGTAGGGACAGTGTCAGTTTCTTTCACTCTGCAAGTCCTTGTTTCCAGGGACCTGTAAGGACAGCGAGTTAATTTTCCTTGTGCTATATTGTGATTAAAAAAAACATTTTTTCTAGGGACAGAAAACTGTAGGTAGGGAGAGTGTTTTTTTTCTTTCACTCTGCAAGTCCTTGTTTCCAGGGACCTGTAAGGACAGTGAGTTAATTGTCCTTGTGCTATATTGTGCTTAAAAAAAACATTTATTCTAGGGACAGAAAACTCTAGGTAGGGACAGTGTCAGTTTCTTTCACTCTGCAAGTCCTTGTTTCCAGGGACCTGTAAGGACAGTGAGTTAATTTTCCTTGTGCTATATTGTGATTAAAAAAAACATTTATTCTAGGGACAGAAAACTCTAGGTAGGGACAGTGTCAGTTTCTTTCACTCTGCAAGTCCTTGTTTCCAGGGACCTGTAAGGACAGTGAGTTAATTTTCCTTGTGCTATATTGTGATTAAAAAAAACATTTTTTCTAGGGACAGAAAACTGTAGGTAGGGAGAGTGTTTTTTTTCTTTCACTCTGCAAGTCCTTGTTTCCAGGGACCTGTAAGGACAGTGAGTTAATTTTCCTTGTGCTATATTGTGCTTAAAAAAAACATTTTTTCTAGGGACAGAAAACTGTAGGTAGGGAGAGTGTTTTTTTTCTTTCACTCTGCAAGTCCTTGTTTCCAGGGACCTGTAAGGACAGTGAGTTAATTGTCCTTGTGCTATATTGTGCTTAAAAAAAACATTTATTCTAGGGACAGAAAACTCTAGGTAGGGACAGTGTCAGTTTCTTTCACTCTGCAAGTCCTTGTTTCCAGGGACCTGTAAGGACAGTGAGTTAATTTTCCTTGTGCTATATTGTGATTAAAAAAAACATTTTTTCTAGGGACAGAAAACTGTAGGTAGGGAGAGTGTTTTTTTTCTTTCACTCTGCAAGTCCTTGTTTCCAGGGACCTGTAAGGACAGTGAGTTAATTTTCCTTGTGCTATATTGTGCTTAAAAAAAAACATTTTTTCTAGGGACAGAAAACTGTAGGTAGGGAGAGTGTTTTTTTTCTTTCACTCTGCAAGTCCTTGTTTCCAGGGACCTGTAAGGACAGTGAGTTAATTGTCCTTGTGCTATATTGTGCTTAAAAAAAACATTTATTCTAGGGACAGAAAACTCTAGGTAGGGACAGTGTCAGTTTCTTTCACTCTGCAAGTCCTTGTTTCCAGGGACCTGTAAGGACAGTGAGTTAATTTTCCTTGTGCTATATTGTGATTAAAAAAAACATTTTTTCTAGGGACAGAAAACTGTAGGTAGGGAGAGTGTTTTTTTTCTTTCACTCTGCAAGTCCTTGTTTCCAGGGACCTGTAAGGACAGTGAGTTAATTTTCCTTGTGCTATATTGTGATTAAAAAAAACATTTTTTCTAGGGACAGAAAACTGTAGGTAGGGAGAGTGTTTTTTTTCTTTCACTCTGCAAGTCCTTGTTTCCAGGGACCTGTAAGGACAGTGAGTTAATTGTCCTTGTGCTATATTGTGCTTAAAAAAAACATTTTTTCTAGGGACAGAAAACTCTAGGTAGGGAGAGTGTTTTTTTTTTTTCACTCTGCAAGTCCTTGTTTCCAGGGACCTGTAAGGACAGTGAGTTAATTTTCCTTGTGCTATATTGTGCTTAAAAAAAACATTTATTCTAGGGACAGAAAACTCTAGGTAGGGACAGTGTCAGTTTCTTTCACTCTGCAAGTCCTTGTTTCCAGGGACCTGGAGAGACATTGAGTGAATTGTCCTTGTGCTATATTGTGATTAAAAAAAACATTTATTCTAGGGACAGAAAACTCTAGGTAGGGACAGTGTCAGTTTCTTTCACTGTGAAAGTCCTTGTTTCAAGGGACAGAGAAGGACACCTGAAGGTAGCCCTTATTGCTTTTTTCCCATCTCCCTGCAGGCCATCTATTAGAATGTCTGGAAGGCAAACAAGGAGAGGCAGACAGTCAGGAGGCAATAAAAGAGGGCAAGCAGGCTCTGTGTCTGGGGGCAACAGTGCTGGTCGTGGACGCGGTGCATTGTCATCAGCACATGGCCATGGGACACGCTTGTCCTTCTTTTCGGCAGCTGGACATGTTGAGCCACATCATGCCGAAGACTTGGTAGAGTGGATGACCAAGCCCTCCTCCTCCTCCTCATCCTCTCTCACCCAGGCTCAGGGTACTGGAAAAGCAGCTGCCAAAGCGTCGTCTTCCCTGGTATCAATGTCAGACAAATCATCAGTCACTCCTTCCCTAGACCCACCATGTCCTCCTCCTGAGGAGTCCCCCGAACTGTTTCAGCACAGTGTTGGGTACATGCTCCAGGAGGATGCCCAGCGTTTCGAAGGGTCTGATGATGAAACCCAGCTAGAGGAAGGCAGTAGCGTGAGAGCAGACAGAGGGGATGCTCAAGAAGGACACCAATCTGGCAGTCATGTTCCAGCAGCTGCAGCATACTGCCAGATTGGCTCCAGTGATGAGGAGGGAGGGGATGATGAGGTCAATGACTCCACGTGGGTGCCTAATAGGAGAGAGGAGGAGGAGGAGGATGAGGAGGAGGCACATCTCCAACGAGGCAGGATGCCCTTTGGTGGCCAGCGTAAGGGCAGTACACCGACGGAATCACACCGCAGAGCTCCGCCTGTGCAGGGCGCTGCCTCTGCCCGTCATTCAAAAAGTTCTTTGGTGTGGGCCTTTTTTGAGGCTAGTGCATCAGATCGCACAGCTGCTGTTTGCAACATATGTCTCAAGCGTATATCGCGTGGCCAAAACATCAGCCGCTTGGGTACCACATGCCTGACCAGACATATGTTGACCTGCCATGCAGCTCGTTGGCAAGCCTACCTCAAAGACCCACACCAAAGAACAAAGCGGACCTCTCCTTGCACCGCATCAGCTGGGATCTCCAACCCCACTATAACTTCAGTCCTCTCTGAAACATGCACTGAGAGGAATGAAGGTGTAGAATTAGGTGTGTCACAGCCAAGTACTTGCGCCCACTCTGCTAGCAGTACACCGACGTCCGATTCTAGCAGGCAAATTTCCCTGCCCCAGCTGCTGGACCGTCGAAAGAAGTTCACTCCCAGCCATCCACATGCCCAGCGGTTGAATGCTAGCTTGGCTAAATTGCTAGCGCTTCAACTGCTGCCTTTTCAGTTGGTAGACTCGGCCCCCTTCCGTGAGTTTGTGCAATGTGCGGTTCCTCAGTGGCAGGTTCCCAAACGCCACTTTTTCTCACGGAAGGCTATTCCGGCTCTCTACCGGCATGTGGAAGGCAATGTCTTGGCCTCGCTGGACAGGGCGGTCAGCGGTAAGGTGCATATTACCGCTGACTCATGGTCCAGCAGGCATGGACAGGGACGTTACCTTTCTTTCACGGCCCATTGGGTCACTCTTTTGGCAGCTGGGAAGGATTCAGGACAAGGTGCAGTAGTGTTGGAGGTTGTCCCACCGCCACGCCTCCAAAATGCTACTACTGGTTGTGACACACCTCTCTCCTCCACCCCCTCCTCTTCTTCTTCCTCCATGGCCTCTTCCTGTGGTTTGTCCTATGAACCAGCGGTGCTCCGTAGCCGTTCACGGGGCTACGCAAGTACGCAGGCAAAAAGATGCCATGCCGTGCTTGCGCTGGTGTGTTTGGGGGACAGAAGCCACACTGGGGCAGAGGTCCTGTCTGCTCTGCAGGGCCAGGCCGAGAGGTGGTTGACGCCACGCCAGCTTAAGCCAGGAATGGTGGTTTGCGACAATGGCACCAACCTCCTCTCCGCCCTCCGACAGGGACAACTGACCCATGTGCCCTGTGTGGCTCACGTCCTTAACCTGGTGGTGCAGCGCTTCTTGGGCAGGTACCCGGGCTTACAGGATGTCCTGAGGCAGGCCAGGAAAGTCTGTGTGCATTTCCGCAGATCTTATAATGCCAGTGCTCGCCTGGCTGAGCTGCAAAAGGAGTTGAACCTGCCCAAGAACCGCCTTATATGTGACATGCCCACCAGGTGGAACTCAACGTTGGCCATGCTGCAGCGGCTGCACACGCAGCAGAGGGCCATCAATGAGTACCTGTGCGACTACGGCACCAGGACAGGGTCAGGGGAGCTTGGTTTTTTTTCTCCACGCCAGTGGGGCATGATCAGGGATGCATGCACTGTCCTGGCACCATTTGAGGAGGCCACGAGGATGGTGAGCAGTGACAGTGCATGCATCAGTGACACTGTACCTCTTGTCCACCTGTTGGAGCACACGCTGCGTGGAATAATGGACAGGGCACTTGAGGCAGAACAGAGGCAGGAAGAGGAGGACTTCCTTGCCTCTCAAGGCCCCCTTTACCCAGACAGTGTTCCTTCTGTCCCACCCATCACACAGGAAGAGGAGGAGGAGGAGGAGGAGGAGGAGGAGGAGGAGGATTGTGTCAGCATGGAGGTGGAGGCTGGCACTCAGCATCATCAGCAGCAGTCTTTTAGGGATGATTTACAGTCCCAAGAAACCAGTGGACTTGTACGTGGCTGGGAGGAGGTGGCTGCGGATCATGTCGTCCTTAGTGACCCAGAGGACTCCGGAGCGAATGCCTCAGCAAACCTACGCTGCATGGCCTCCCTGATCCTGCAAAGTCTGCGGAAGGATCCTCGTATTCTTCGGATCAAGGAGAGGGACCATTACTGGCTGGCCACTCTCCTTGATCCACGGTACAAGGGTAAGGTTGCGGACCTTATGTTACCGTCGCAGAGGGAGCAGAGGATGAGACAACTCCGGGAGGCCTTGCAGAAAGGTCTGTGCAACGCGTTCCCAGAGACTGGGAGGTTGCAAACTCCTGGTCCTGGACAACGAGTTGCTGAGGCTTCGGCCAGTCAAAGAAGGAGCGGTGGGTAAGGTGGCCGTCTGACCGATGCGTTCAGACAATTCTTTAGTCCGCAGCCCCAAAGTATGATCGGTTCCAGCAACCATCGCCAGCGTCTGATAAACATGGTGCAGGAATATCTAGGGGCAAGGTCAGACTTGGACACCTTCCCCACCGAAAATCCTCTGGCTTACTGGGTCTTGAGGATGGATCACTGGCCAGAGCTTGCACAGTATGCAATTGAGCTACTGGCCTGTCCTGCATCCAGCGTTCTTTCGGAACGCACATTCAGTGCTGCTGGAGGATTTGTCACGGATCACAGGGTGCGCCTGTCCACCGACTCGGTTGATCGACTGACTTTCATCAAGATGAACCAGTCTTGGATCACCACCAGCTACCACACACCTGATGCTGATATAACAGACTAATTGATTTTAAAATGTCACATCCCTTCAAGACTGATGCTGATGCTGAGTGCCTGTGCTGTTATGTTGACTGGCTATCCTCCTCCTCCGAGTCCTCAATGATACGATTGATGATGATAGCTTGGAAGATCATTTTTGTTTATGGGTGCCGCCACCAGTGCCTAACGCCCAATTTTTCAGCCCCTGTTTAACAGGGGCGTGTAATTACAATTTTTGAAGCAATACTTTGCAACAGGGCTCATTGCTGTGCTCCAAGTACAGTATCTGTGAGGAGTTGCAGTGTTGTGCCACCAGTGCCTAAGGCCCAATTTTTCAGCCCCTGTTTAACAGGGGCGTGTCATTACAATTTTTGAAGCAATACTTTGCAACAGGGCTCATTGCTGTGCTCCAAGTACAGTATCTGTGAAGGGTTGCAGTGTTGTGCCACCAGTGCCTAAGGCCCAATTTTTCAGCCCCTGTTCAACAGGGGCATGTAATTACAATTCTTGATCTAATAATTCACAGCAGGGCCCATTGCTGCACCCACCAAGAGTAACTGTCAGGGCTTACAGTGTTGTGGCACCAGCACCACCATCAAAGGCCCAATTTTTACTACCACTGTTCGACAATTATATGTAATTAAAATTCCTGATATAATAGTTGACAGCAGGGCGTTCCAGCACCAACCAAGAGTAACTGTGAGTGCTTACAGTGTTGTGCCAACACCAACAACTAAGGGGCCTATTTCTGCAGAGTATATACGGCAGGTCCCTACTTTCAAACATCCAACTTACAAACGACTCCTACTTGCAAACGCAAGAAGACAACAGGAAGTGAGAGGAAATCTACCACTAGGAAGGAAAATTCTCTCCTGTAAGAATAAATATGGGAGAAAGGTGTCTCCTCTGTACTGATGCTTTATCAGCAATCCTTGTTTCAAGAAAAACACCACATTTCAAAAACAGTTGTCATTAGGACGGAAAGTGAGGTGAAATGTTCTGAACAGGGGCACAGACAGCAAAACAAATGTTACAGGGGTGATAACCCTTACCTATGTTTTCCAAAAAGTTTAAAAATAGATTTTTGGTCTGGAGCTACACTTCAACAATGTACCTGTTCAAAATTACAAACAGATTCTACATAAGAACAAACCTACAGTCCCTGTCTTGTATGCACCGCCTGTATACGGCTGTTCAGAGTATATAGGGCCTTTTTTATTTTATGTGCGGGGTTCCCCTTAATATCCATACAAGACCCAAAGGGGCTGGTAATGGGCTGGGGTAGGGGGGGGGTCATGGGGTAGCTATGCCATTTTTCTTAAAGATTTTCATCCATATTACCGGGACCAGACATTACATTAAAGCCGCAAGCAGTTTTAAATGGCTTTTTTTTCCTTTAGAAGTGTCATTTTGTGCAGGGACAGTTCTAAACACGGGAAACACGTGGCACTTCACAGGCATACTTTAGACACCCCCCAGGTACGATATTTAAAGGAATATTTGACTTTTTTTTTTTCACTTTATGCATCATTAAAATGACTGCTCCCGGAAAACGACCGTTTTTAAAACTTATTTTTGCATTGATACATGTCCCCTGGTGCAGAACCCGGGTTCCCAAACCCTTTTTAGGACAATAACATGCATAATAGTTGTTATAATTAGCACTTTAGAATTCGAACGTTCGCATCCATTGTATTTAATAGGGTTCTAATGTTCGTTCGAACTTTCGGTCCGTTCGCGGGTTCTGGTGCGAACCGAACCCGGGGGTGTTCGGCTCATCACTACTGCTGAGGCTGCAGAGAAAGGGATGTGTGTTTGAGCTTTGGGGTGCACATCCTAATGCAATATGCTGCACATACCTATGCATACAGTATATATACGTACAGCTGGCATCCCTTGCTTGTGCTGCGAGCATGCTCAATGGGTGCCCCCCAGCATTGTGACCTCCCAGTCACTGCCACTGTGACCTCCCAGACACTGTTTGGTGGGGCAGGGTGGGGTCCTGATCATGGTGATCACCGTGAGAGCCAATCACAGTGACCATATGCCCAGGAAACCCATGTAGCGCCTCCAGTGTTACCAATGGAACACTGGAGGAGCTGCATGGGGTAATTAGTAACCCTTTCCCTCTTGCTGAAAAGGGTTACTAATTACAGAACTGCCCTTTATTTGTGAAGATACAGCCAGCCAGGTCTATACCGCGCCGGTCATTTTTTGCACGCATCGCGGGCCTTTCACCTTATCTGATTGCTGTTTGGAGATGTTCTTCCTATGCTCCGCTTCCTACGCTCTATCTGGCCTTCTGGAGATCCTCCCTTATTGACAGCTAATGAACAATGGTGCACTAAAGACCAGGGTACGAGAGGTGGTATTTCTATGGCGCACGATTTGCTGCTCACCCCGGTTCAGAAACAGCCATACATGCTGGCTTGGGAGAGGGACCTTAATTCTGAGGTTGATTTGGGCTCCTGGTCGTCTAGACTCCTCTAGATCTCCTATAAGGGTATTCTGAATGTTTCATTGATAGAAGCTAGCCTTATGCCGCGTACACACGGCCGTTTTTCCCGTCGAAAAAAACAACATTTTTCCCATTCAACGAGAAAAACGATAGTCTGTGGGCTTTCTGTCGTTTTTTTCGACGAGAAAAACGGCATTAAAAACTACGAGAAAAATTAGAACATGTTCTAATTTTTCTCGTCGTTTTTTTCGACATGTTTTCCGCGGCAGTGTTTCCCATAGGGAAACACTGCCGCAGAGCCCACACACGGTCGTTTTTGTCGACCAAAAAAAAAATGACATTTAAAACGGCCGTGTGTGAGGGGAACAAGCTGTTCCTCGTTTTTAACGTCGATTTTTTCGACGGTGTTTTCACCGTCGAAAAAATCGATCGTGTGTACGCGGCATTAAAGTCTTGACCAGATGGTACTTGGTCCCTATTTGTCTAGCCAGGATGTATACTACGGCTCCCGTGGACTGTTTCCGAAACTACAAACTGGGAGGCTCTATGCTGCATATATGGTGGGAATGCCCCCAACTTAGGGATTTCTGGAACAGGGTGTTTTCAGTGCTCCACAAGATAACTGGGTTGTCCACTGAACCCAGTCTAGTGTTGCTTAATGACTTACCCGCCTGGGTGGCCTCGTCCACTGAAACATCTTGTTTACCTTTTTCTACTAACGGCTAAGATTACTATAGCAGGAGCATGGAAGACACCCTAGGTGTCCTTCAGACGGTTGAAACATAAAATTTTGTGGATTATGTACCTTGAAACCTTGGGCAACATATCTCCACTTTCCTCTTTCGATCTCGACACAGTAAGGTCTCTGGGCTCCTCCTCCCCTGCTTTGCCGCCCCCCCCCCCCCCCCCCCATTTTAACCTAAATTTTCCTCCTTTTTCGGGATGCTTCCTTTCCCTCTGACTCCACGGTGACTGGTGCTCCATTTCTTCCTGGTCGGTAGGTCGGTCGCACCCCCCCTCCCGTCCACTGTCACTGATCATCAGCTCACCAGCCCCACACTTACCATCCTGGTCGCCGGGCAACACTTCCTCCTCCTCGGCATCACGGCGGCTTCCCCTGCACTGCGTCTGCTCCTCTTCCTCCTCTTGGCCAATCGGGTCTCAGGTCGGGAGGAGAATCAGGTAGACAATAGCGCATATTAATTTGCTATTGTCACACAACTTGGTGGGCTCAGGGCGCAGTGCTCTGTGCCCCGAGCCCACCCTTTTTTGAAGCCAATTGGAGCCTCAGGCTCTACTCATGTGCTTCTAAAAAATAAAAATAAAAAGCATTGGAATCTATGCGTCCGGCACCCGGCATGTAGATCAGGGGGCCAGGCGCATGGATTAGGGGGGATTTTTTCCTGTGATTTTGGTTCGCAAGTTTTTGTAATTTTACTCTGGTGAAACTCTTGGTACCTATTGAGGTTTGAGTAAGAGCTGACTTTAGCGCGAAACGCGTTACCTTTCTAGTTCCTGTCATACCTGTGATGTGATTTTAATGCTTCAATAAAGATACCAAGGAGTGCAGCAATATTCCGGATTTTGCATGTTACTTGGTGCCTATTGAGTTCACCTACACGTAATGATATTCACATGATGATACCTTCTCCGATATGTATTTCTCGCTACTACAAGCTATGGTACTTTCGTGTTATATGTTACCACGTCACATTTCAGTAGTACGTTTCCCATATTAAGATTATTAGGTTTCTTCTTGTGAAAAAAAGGATTATTAGGTTAATACTAAGTACTGGATGTTCGTTCTTTTGCGCTGCACTATTGCACTTTGTATTATCCTGGATGGCACTGCCACTAGCTGTTGTTTATACTTTGTTTTAACCCGAATATTTTTTTTTTAAGTAAGATACAGCCAGCCAGTAGAGGGAGCCACTATAAATTTGTAAAAAAAAAACAAAAAAAACACAATAATCAAAACATGGATCAGCAAAAATGTGAGGTCAAAAAGTAGGATTTTTAAAACAGCTTACCTGTAAAATCCTTTTCTTGGAGTACATCACGGGACACAGAGCAGCATAGTCATTACTATGTGGGTTATATAGAATTACCTTCAGGTGCTGGCACTGGCAACTTCCAAAACAGGAAGTACCCTCCCATCCGGGAGTACCTCAGTTTTGTAGCAAAGCAATACGTGTCCCCAAAAGAGGGGTGGGAGCTCTGTGTCCCGTGATGTACTCCAAGAAAAGGATTTTACAGGTAAGCTGTTTTAAAAATCCTACTTTCTTGTTCATACATCACGGGACACAGAGCAGCATAGTCATTACTATGTGGGACGTCCCAAAGCAATGCCAAATGAGGGGGGGGATACACCATACATAAGCTGGGCGCCATCAGGCATGAGGATCTTTTGCGGCCTGCAACACACTGCGCCCAAAGGCGACATCCTCCTGACTTCTAACGTCCACCTGGTAGAACCTAGTAAACGTGTGTACTGAAGACCATGTTGCGGCCTTACAGATTTGAGCCAGGGAGGCCTGGTGATGCACTGCCAAGGAAGTTCCAACTGCTCTCGTGGAGTGCGCCCTAACTTTGAACGGAGGCGGTCTACTTCTCAAGCCAAAGGCTTGTATTATGACCTGTCGAATCCACTTGGCTAAAGTAGATTTTGATGCTGCCTGACCCTTTCTGGGGCCTTCCGGCAGAACAAACAAAGAATCCGTTCTACGAATCTGAGCAGTGCCTTTTAGATAAGCTTTAACTGCTCTTACTACATCCAAAGAATGCAATAACTTTTCCTCTACCGAGCTTGGTTTGGGGAAAAAAGAAGGAAGAACCACATCCTGGTTCAAGTGAAACCTCGATACCACCTTAGGAAGAAAGGCTGGGTGAGGGCGTAATACTACTCTGTCCTTATGGATAACCAGATATGGCTCTTTACAGGACATGGCGGCTAATTCCGACACTCTTCTAGCCGAGCATATGGCTACTAAAAATATCAATTTTCTGGTGAGTAGAACCAAGGAAATGTGCCGCAAAGGTTCAAACGGCTGCTTCTGCAGAACCGACAGAACCAAATTTAGATCCCATGGGCATATGGGAGCTTTAATCGGTGGAATAATACGAGTCACCCCTTGCATAAAGGATTTGACAAGTGAATGCATAGCCAGGGGCCTTTGAAATAGTATTGATAAGGCCGAAACCTGGCCCTTGATAGTACTTAAGGCAAACTTCCTGTTTACAGCCCACTGCAGGAAGTCCAGAATTCTGCCTATAACGTACTTACGTGGATGCCATTTTCTGGCCTCGCACCAAGTGATGTACGCCTTCCAAACTCTATAGTAGATCTGCCTGGATACAGGCTTCCTGGCATTGATTATAGTTGATACCACAGAGTTAGAGAGACCTCTCTTCTTTAGGATGTGGGATTCAATAGCCAGGCCGTTAAACTTAGAGTTAGTAAGGAAGGGTGGTATATCGGTCCTTGCGAAAGCAGGTCCGGACGACGTGGAAGGGTCCAAGGACTCCCCACAGACATTTTGATGATCTCCGCGTACCAGGCCCTTCGGGGCCACGCTGGAGCCACCAGGATCACCGGCTTCTTCTCCAACCTGACTCTGCGAAGGAGTCGAGGCAACAATTGTAGCGGAGGGAATGCATATATCAGTCTGAACTGATCCCAAGGGAACACCAGAGCATCCGAGCCGCAAGCGAGGGGATCCCTTGTCCGGGAGACAAATCTGTCCACCTTTGCGTTGAATCTGGATGCTAGCAGATCTACATCCGGTGTTCCCCACCGCTGACATATTGCTCGGAAGACCTCGGGATGAAGGGACCATTCCCCTGGGCATAAATGTTGGCGACTCAGAAAGTCCGCCTTCCAATTCTCCACCCCTGGAATGAAGACAGCTGATATACATGGGACATGCTTTTCTGCCCATTCCAGGATGTGACTTACTTCCCTCTGGGCTGCACGACTCCTGGTGCCTCCCTGATGATTGATATATGCCACTGCTGTGGCATTGTCTGATTGAATTCTGACAGGGGACCCTTGGAGTCTGGATGTCCAGGCTACTAGGGCATACCGGGCTGCTCGTATCTCTAAGAGATTGATGGGCAGGGTTTTTACTACATTTGACCATCTGCCCTGGAGAGACCATTGCTCCAGTACTGCCCCCCAGCCTATAAGGCTGGCATCTGTAGTGACCACCTTCCAGGATATCGGACTGAAGGGTTTTCCCTTCTGGAGATTCTGGGGGATCAACCACCAGCAGAGACTCTTCCGAACGGAAGGGGACAAAGCCATCGGGAAGTCTAGAGCCTGAATTTTTCCGTTCCAGGCTGACAATATGGCCCTCTGTAAATTCCTTGAGTGGAATTGGGCGTATGGCACAGCTTCGAATGATGCTACCATCTTTCCTAGCAGCCTCATGCACAGGCGTATGGACGGCTGTCTTTTTGCACAAAGCAGACGGACCAAGCCCCTCAAAGAGTATACCTGGTCTAGAGGTAAGAAAATCTTCCTCTGGTCTGAATCCAGCCGTAGCCCTAGATATACCAGGTTTTTCACTGGCTGTAGGGCTGACTTGTCCAGGTTGATGACCCAACCGTGAGATTCTAGATACTTGATTGTATCGACAATTACCACTTCTAGCTTGGCAACTGAGTGGTCCATCAACAACAGGTCGTCTAGGTATGCCATTATCGTTACACCTCGTGTTCTTAGATCGGCCAACAGTGGGGCCAGAATTTTTGTGAACACTCGTGGTGCTGTGGCCAGACCGAATGGTAAGGCTCTGAACTGAAAATGGCGCCCTTCTACTGCAAAGCGTAGAAATTTTTGATGACCTGGAAAGATGGGAACATGCAAGTAAGCATCTTTGATGTCGATCGAGGCTAACCATTCCTCCCCTTGTAGGGCAGCGGTGACCGATCGGATCGACTCCATCCGGAAAGACCGGACGTTTAGAAATTTGTTTAGACTCTTTAGGTCCAATATGGGTCTTATGTCCCCGTTTGGCTTCGGGACTGTGAAAAGGTTTGAGTAGAAACCCAACCCCCACTCTTCCATAGGAACCTCCATAATTACTCCTTGGAGCAATAGTTGTTCTAACGCCAATAGGAGAGACCCTCTTTTCAGAGGGTCTCTTGGCATGCCTGACCACATAAAATGGGAAGGAGGAGACTCTTTTAACTCCAACTTGTATCCCAGAGTTACTGCGGAGAGCACCCATCTGTCTTTGATCGTCTCCTGCCAGGTCTCTGCGAACAACTGAAGTCTTCCCCCCACCCGTTTGAGTGGGGGCAGCCCTTCATAGGCTTGACTTGGAGGCTGGTTTAGTACCCCTTCGGATCCAGGGTTTCTTATTACCCTGTGACTGTCCCTGATTTTTACCCCCTGAGTTTGACCGAGGAGGCCGTCGGAACTGCTTAGTAGCAGACGTCGCAGGGATAGGAGAGGTAGTCCTCTTAAAAGATGGACCCCTAGACCTCTTCTTACTCGGTAAGAGAGTACTTTTACCACTGGAAATCTTCTGGATATACTTATCCAGGTCCTCGCCAAAAAGGCGTTCCCCATGAAATGGGAAGCTAACTAAGAGCTTCTTACAGGGAGCTTCAGCAGACCAGTTTTTGAGCCACAGAAGCCTACGCATATGTACCAAAGACAGCGTGAGGCGGGAGGCCTGATGGATAGAATCCTTGATGGCGTCAACCGCAAAGCATAATGCTCTAGGCAGATCAGCCAGAGCCTGGGCCTGCTGGTCTGGCAAATCCCTCAGGACCATTTTCATTTGATCCTTTAAAGCTTGGCAGACCCCAATAGCTGCCACTGCTGGCTGTGTAACAGCCCCTGCTGTGGAAAAAGCAGATTTTAATAAAGATTCCAATTTTTTATCTACTGGATCTTTGAACATTTGAACATTATCTACTGGACATGTCAGTGATTTGTTCACAGAAGAGATGGCTGCATCCACCGTAGGAGCATTCCATCTCTGGGTGAACTTTTCCTCCATGGGATAGATCACCGGAAATTTCTTAGGCGGAACAAATAGTTTATCAGGATGTTCCCAGTCCTGGTATATAAGTCCTTCCAATAATGGATGTATTGGAAAGGAGCAATTAACCTGGGGAGCTTTTAGCGACCCCAATGAGGAGACAGCAGTAGTTGATGGTTCAACAAGAGGCATTTTAAATGCAGATCGAACCATGTCAGTTAGGGTCTGGACCCACAATCTTTCAGTCTGTGATGCTGAAAATGGTTCATCTACTGTCGATTCCTCAAAAACAGAGTTAACCTCCTCCTGATCCCCTTCAGGTAGGTCGGTCCCTTCCTGGGACTGTTGCTCTGCCAACAGGCACTCTAATGGAGGTGATGGAGATCTGGCGCGCTTTCTTTCCTGTAGAGAAGAAGCGATCAATGCTGCCAATCTCTGCTCCAATCGCTCCAGAGTTGAGGAAAAAACCTCCTCTGTTATATATGCAGGAGCAGGTGGACTGAGGACAGCCGCAGTACCTGGCACTCCCGGGGGTTCCTTATGGGTATTAACCTCTGATTTCTCAGGGGAGGAGGGTGCAGATGACTGCTCCAGATCCTCAGAGCCCGATGGAGACCCCCTACACTTCCTGAGAGGTATATCTCTGAGTTTTTTAGGCGGCATATTCCTTAGTTCAAAGCTGAGGTATTCCAGCCGCAATACACCGCTTACTGAAATAGTCTAATGCAATCTGCTGCTATGTACATCAGTGGGTGTCTACTAATGCGTCTTTCTGGGGATGCCTGTATCAACCGCCCGCTGTAAGCCCCTATACCATGCTACCAGCTCCTTTTCATGCTCTGTGTCCATAGCAAGCAGCGTGGACTGAGTCCTTTTATCTTGCTGGGACGCCCGCACATGCGCAGAAGCGCTGGGCGCACAGAGCGCGTCATCCGCCAGGCTCCGCCCACTTTTTGAAGCTAAATCTATAAAAGAAAGCGTGTGTGCGCGCGCGCGCGCGTGCATGTGTGCGCTCTTGGCGCCCTGTAGGGAGAGGAGCCAGGGTCCCTGTTTCATCAGGACTCGGGGATGGAAGGAAACTACTTGGCAGCATGACAGAGGAATGCAGCTTCCCTGATAGAGAGCTCACTCATCTGCCTGGACTTTCACCATGGAAGGAATAGTCCCAAGAAAAAAAGACGTTCCACAGCGGCCTCTAGTGGACAAACACAGGTACCGCACTTTTGTCTTTTTTTTTTTTTTTTAAAACCTCCTTTATGAAAAACATTTCCAGGTTTACAGTTTTTAAAACTTCCTTTATGAAAAAACATTTCTAGGATTTCTTAGGCATATACAGCTATTAGCGGGAATACCTTTTAGGTAACAGGCAGAAAGACATATTAGGCTTGGGGGTCCCCTCAATAGAACCAAGTTCCTGAGGGGCCCCCACTTACCTTTTCCCCGCCGCAGGACTTTGTTTGGTCCACAGAAGCCCAAACTTCACCTTTCACGGCAGGCATTGTACTAGACCTTCAGGGACCGGGTTCCCAAGGATTCCACTCCCCTGGACCTGTATAGCACCCTGCACAGATAGCCTCTTGGTTTTGGGTATGACCAGAGCTCTGGATCCCAGGGTCCAGCCCTCCTAAGAGAGGCATTACAGGCAAAACCTTGCTCTTCTCTGCAAGGCCCGGGTACCGACCGTTTAGCTATGAAGCTTTTTTGGTCGGATCCGGAATAGCTTGCTAAGGCCCAGAGAATCTGTACACAAGCCCAGATGAATACATGTTAACCTTGGCCAACACCTTAGACACTGGCAAAAAACTGAGGTACTCCCGGATGGGAGGGGCTTATATAGGGGAGGGTACTTCCTGTTTTGGAAGTTGCCAGTGCCAGCACCTGAAGGTAATTCTATATAACCCACATAGTAATGACTATGCTGCTCTGTGTCCCGTGATGTATGAACAAGAAATAACATTCGGTCGGCAATGAGTAAACCCTTCTTCATTCGGAGTATCTTCTTAACAATTAGGCCGTATCACTCTGCCCCTGTACTCCTTTATTTCTCTCATTTTAGCAGATCTGCTCTTTTTTCTTTTTTTTCCTCTCGGCGTCTGGTACATTTCAGCCCGTGCCTTTTCTGCAGTGCTCTGTCAGTTCATTCTCTAATGCCAAAAATTGTAATCCTACTGGGTATTTGCTCACACTGGAAGTACAAAGGAGGGGGGAAAAAAAAAAAGCCCTTTCATATGTCTCTTATCAAGCGTGGCAGTCCTGTGCCGTGCATTTAAATGTGCCGTTTCCCCCCGGCGGAAATCAAATTGTCCTATATTTTAACATTAAAGAAAATAGTTTCTCCAAATGATCATTCCTGCATACATTCGCCGCCCGCGACGGCGTCCCGAAAAACAGCCACAGGCTACTGGTTAGACTCCTTGGGGGTCCCAGATGTGCCCCCCCCCACCACCTCCCCAATTCTTTGTAAGGGCCACACATCGTTTCTGCTTTTGATTCTCAATAAAAGGAAATTAAAGCTCATCAATTTATTACAAGTATTAAGGAGAAGATGGATCGGTCTGAAGCGAGATTCGGGTTGGAAGAACAATTGGGGTTCAATGAGGTCAGGTTTAATAAGGAAGTACAGTGCTACCTTATTATGTCGCGTACACACGGCAGGAATTTCCAATGGAAAAAGTCAGATGGGAGCCTTTCATCGGATATATTCCGACCAGGGCCGCCATCAGGAATTTTGGGGCCCCTTACACAGCTTTAGGCGAATTGAGAAGCGGGGGGGGGGTGCCACGAATTGAGAAGCGGGGGGATGCTGCCTCCGCGAATTGTTGAGGTCGGGGGGGTTGGGGGTTGCCACCCGGGGACTCTGGGGACCTCTGGGCCCCTTACAAAAAAATAATAAAAAAATATAAAAATAAAAAAATAATAATTTGTAGAAAAAATAAAAAAAAAGGGAGGTTGCCAGCCGGGGCCCTGGGGACCTCCGGGCCTCTGTTGACCTCTGGGCCCCTTACAAAAAGAATAAAACATTTTTTTTACAAATAAAAAATAAAAAAAATAATAATAATTTTTATAAAAATAAAATAAAAAAAGGGAGGTTGCCATCCGGCGGCCCTGGGGACCTCCGGGCATCTGGGAACCTCTGGGCCCCTTACAAAAATAAATAAATAAATAACATAAATAACATAAATAAATGAAAAAAAAATTAAATAAAAAAAAATTATAAAAAAAAATATATATATATAAAAAAAAGGGGGGGTTGACATTCGGGGCCCTGGGAAACTTCGAGCCCCTTACAAAAAATAAAAAATTAAACAAAATAAAATAAAGGGGGGGGGGCATCCGGGCCCCTTACAGGTGTACTGCCTGTACCCCCCTGATGGCGGCCCTGATTCCGACCGTTTCCCTTTTCCGTCGGAAATTCCGACGGACTTAGATAGAGGACATGTTTTCTTTTTCTCCGTCGGAATTCCGACAGAGTTTTGCCCGGTCAAAAGTCTGGCCGTGTGTACAAGGCTTTAGAGTGATAGCATCACTTGGGGGGTGGGGGGGGGGGGGGGGGGTTGCTGCCCCATATAGAATAACTCCCTCAACCAATCAATAAAATCTGGAACCCATCTGGGTGTCACCAGTGAACTAGTATTGGACCATGGGCCCCTTTACTAATTCACTACATGTTGGGTGGATTATAATTACCATGAATATCCGCTCAACTGAATCGCCATTCACTCAGATTTGCTCATCAATCATTTTTAATTAAAGCCAAACACCAATAAGTGTTTAGCTCAGTGGCGGCCGGTGCTCTATATTTTGACACTAAAGCCCTGTACACACGATCGGATTTCCTATGGATTTTAAACCGATGGATTTTTCCATCGGAAATCCGATGAAGCTGACTTCCATCAGTCTTGCCTACACACCATGAGTCAAAAAACCGACCGTTCCAAACGCGGTGACGTAAAACACTCCCATGAGCCAAGAAAAATGAAGTTCTATGCTTCTGAGCATGCGTCAACTTGATTCTGAGCATGCGTGGGCCCATACACGATCCATCGGACTGTTTTCATCGGTAAAACCGATCGTGTGTACAGGGCTTTATTGGTGTTTGGCTTTAATTAAAAATGATTGATGAGCAAATCTGAGTGAATGGCGATTCAGTTGAGCGGATATTCATGGTAATTATAATCCACCCAACATGTAGTGAATTAGTAAAGGGGCCCATGGTCCAATACTAGTTCACTGGTGACACCCAGATGGGTTCCATCTTTTATTGATTGGTTGAGGAAGTTATGCTATATAACCCCCTGGTTGGACGGCCGGACCCCCCCCGGCCCCCCCCTTTCCTGCCGCTTGGTCAATCCCCCCCCCCCAGCTCGCCTGTCGGTCCGTCCACCAGCCCCGCGCTTACCCCATCCAGAGCCCGGGCAGCTTCGGCGGCTTCCCCCCTGCGTCTCCTCCTCATCCTCCCTGCTTCTGCTCCAGCCAATCCGGTCGCTTCTCCTCTCGGGCCAATCTGGCCTCAGGACCCAATTCCTGATTGGCCGGGAGGAGAAGCAGGAAGACAATAGCGAATATTACAATTCGCTAATGTCACACAACTGGGTGGGCTTCGGGCGCTGTGCTCTGAGCCCACCCTTTTTTAAGCCAATTGGAGCCTCAGGCTCTAATCACGTGCTTAAAAATAAAAATAAAAAGATAGAAGTTCAGGCGTCCGGCGCCCTGCATGGAGATTAGGGGGCCAAGCGCATGGATTAGGGGGGGGGGGGACGGCACCCGTGCGCCCTGCATGAGCGGTTTAGCTCTATATACTCTGCTCTCTCCTTCTGTCGGCATGCTCCCTGCCAGCACATGTGCATGCTGCTGTGCCTGATTGGTCCGAGCTCTGCGCCTTCCTCCCCCAGTCTGTGCAGAGGATGACAGGAGACTAATATTAAGACAGATTTGGGTACTTTTGTTAGTTGTATGGGTTATATGTGAATATACAAATGAGTGCGCAAGTGACAGGGTCTGTTTATAGGGCCCTAGTTATTAAAATGTCCAGGTGACACTGATTAATACGGTGTACACATATCTGGGGGGCTGGGCTCTAAAGGCCACTTGTTTTGCGGCTGCATACATGCGTTATGCTGTTGCCAACACCAACAGGTTGAAAAAATTTACTCCAAACTTTGATTCTTAGAACTTTGGTTCTATTGAGGTGGGCATAGGGCTTGTGCGTATGGAGGGTGAGAGGCTAAAAATAAGAGCAGCTTAAAATTCCAGGTTCCCCGCACAGAAGCCATACAAGTGAATGGCTGTACACAGCCCTACTCTTGAGGTGGGCATAGGCCATGGATGGTGAGAGGCTGAAAATAAGTGGAGCGTAAAATTCTGGGTATTTTCAAGCACCACGAGCTGCAAAATCCCCACACAGCAGCCATATGATACAGGTGAAAGGCTGTACACATTGGTACTCTTAAGGTGGGAATAGGCCTTATGTATATGGATTTTGAGAGGCTTAAAATAAGCGCAATGGAAAATTCCAGTTATTTTCCAGCACCATGAACTGCAGGTTCCATGCACAGCCTGCCATACAAGTGAATGGCTGTACATGGCCATACTCTTGAGGTGAGCATAGGCCTCATGTACATGGAGGGTGAGAGGCTGAAAATAAGCGCAGCGTAAAATTCTGTGTATTTTCCAGCACCACAAGCTGCAGGTTCATCACACAGCAGCCAAAAAAAGTGAACACAAGGCCTTACTCTTGAGGTATTATGTAAATGGAGGGTGAGAGGCTGAAAATAAGCACAGTGTAAAATTCCGGTTATTTTCCAGCACCATGAGCTGCAGGTTCCATGCACAGCCTGCCATACAAGTGAATGGCTGTACCGGACCGTACTCTTGAAGTTAGCATAGGTCTTATGGACATGGAAGGTGGGAGGCTGAAAATAAGCGCAGTGTAAAATTCCAGGTATTTTCCAGAAATAGTGAGAGGCTTAGAATAAGAGCCGGTTTACACCAGTCGCCTGACAAGTCGTGTCCCACGCTTTTCAATGGAACCGTTCTAAGTAAGAGTGACTCAGGTCGCTCCGACTTAGAAAAAGGTTCCTGTACTACTTTTGGGGGCGACCCAAGGCTACCTGCATTGACTTCTATACAGAAGTCTTTATGCAAATCGCCTCGGCGGGCGTCTCAAGTCGTCTTGAGATCGCGTCGCCGAGGTCGCCCCCACAAGTCGTGCCGCGTCGCGCCGCCCTGGTGTGAACCGGGTCTAAGCGCAGTGTAAAATTCTAGGTATTTTCCAGCAATAGTAAAGCCCTGTACACACGATCGGTTTTACCGATGAAAACAGTCCGATGGACGTTTCTCATTGGACAAACCGATCATGTATGGGCCCCATCGGTCTTTTTTCCATCGGTGTTAAAAAATAGAACATGTTTTAAAAAAACGATAGAAAATTACTATCGTCTGTGGGAAACTCCATCGGATAAAAAACCCACGCATGCTCAGAATCAAGTCGACGCATGCTCAGAAGCATAGAACTTCATTTTTCTCAGATCGTCGGAGTGTTTTAAGTCACAGTGTTTGGGACGTTCGGTTTTTTGACTGATGGTGTGTAGGCAAGACTGATGGAAGTCAGCTTCATCGGATTTCCGATGAAAAAATCCATAGGAAATCCGATCATGTGTACAGGGCTTTAGAGGCTGAAAATAAGCGCAGTGTAAAATTTGGGGTATTTTTTTCAGCACCACAAGCTGTGGGTTCCACCCACAGCCTGCTATACAAGTGAATGGCTGTACTCTTGAAGTCAGCATAGGCCTTATGGTCATGGAGGGTGAGAGGCTGAAAATAAATGCAGTGTAAAATTCCAGGTATTTTCCAGCAATAGTGAGAGGGATGAAAATAAGCGCAGTGTAAAATTCCAGGTATTTTCCAGCAATAATGAGAGGCTGAAAATAAGCTCAGTGTAAAATTTGGGGTATTTTTTCAGCACCACAAGCTGTGGGTTCCACCCACTGCCTGCTATACAAGTGAATGGCTGTACTCTTGAAGTCAGCATAGGCCTTATGGTCATGGAGGGTGAGAGACTGAAAATAAGCGCAGTGTAAAATTCCAGGTATTTTTTTCAGCAATAGTGAGAGTGATGAAAATAAGCGCAGTGTAAAATTCCAGGTATTTTCCAGCAATAGTGAGAGGCTGAAAATAAGCTCAGTGTAAAATTACAGGTATTTTCCAGAAATAGTGAGAGGCTGAAAATAAGCTCAGTGTAAAATTTGGGGTATTTTTTTCAGCACCACAAGCTGTGGGTTCCACCCACAGCCTGCTATACAAGTTAATGGCTGTACACGGCTATACTCTTGAGGTTAGCATAGACCTTATGCACATGGAGGGTGAGAGGCTGAAAATAAGCGCAGCGTAAAATTGCGGGGATTTTCCAGCGCCACAAGCTGCAAGTTCCACCCACAGCCTGCCACACAAGTGAATGGCTGAACACAGCCGTACTCTTGTTAACGCCAACGCCTCTGCGCATCAACGTATTGCATGTGCATACAGCATATTTCCCAAATGTGACACTCCCACATTCAGGAGATAAGCCCGACGCACATGTGCAGAAGAGCACTTGTATGGCAGCCTGCAGCTTCCCAGGAGCAGGAAAAGACCCGGGAACTTTTCTGTTGAGTGTATTTTCAGCTTATCACCGTCCAATCAGAACAGAAGTACACCAAGCCTGGTATTATCAGATTTTTTTCCCCCTGACATTAGCTTCCGTAGGACATATTGACAGCACTTCCCATCTCCCTGAGAAGGTCTTATTGACAAACCTTTTCTATTATCAGCGCACAAAAGTTTGAAAAGTGGGTGGGGGGGGGGGGAGAGCGGCGCCAGCATTTTATCAAATGTCATGATCTGTGACCCCCGGCGTGCGCAGAGGACGCCTGCGGGCCCCTGAGATGGAATGGGTGCATTGCAGCAAACGTTGGATACGACAAGTGCAGACAAGTAGGTCTCCTGTGCTCCCTTACAAAGTCCATCTCTCCTGGCTGGCTAATCTTGCAGACAAGTTCACATTCAGCAGAGAAAATTGATTACTCTCAGCGGCAATTAACATCTGGTCCCGGGTCAAATCATTAGGATAATTTATAATGGGGGGAACGCGAAGTCACCGGCTATAGGGCATTCAGGTTCCTCAGCTCCACAATTAAAGGTGAATTCTGCTCTTAATTTAAGTCTCCGGCTGGAGGTGGGATTATTGGAGGGCTTCCCGGTGGTGGGGAGGAAAATAAAAAGACGGAGGATCCCAGTAATTGCCGGCCTAGAAAAATCTAAAATTACAACTTGCTGGCTCATTTCGCAACCAGTTCTAGGAACACATTGAATCAATAATCAATCAACGAAATCGGGATCAATTAAAGAGCTATTAATGATGTTCAGCTAAAATTAGAAAGTAGACTTAATGGAAGTTATAAGTCCTTTGCTGGATCGGGCAGGAATTTTATAGGGCTTCTAGGTGGAATAGCAGTCTCTTGACTCTTAAAGCCATGTTGCGCAACCTCCTTCTTGTGCTCCATTGTTGAGTTGAGTTGAGTTGAGAGGTATCTTAATATAGCGCGGTCTTACCCCGAAGGGTCCCGACGCGCATAGCAGAGTTCCTGGGAAAAGAGGACCCAGGATCCAGAAGCAGCACAGAGTGGCAGAAAGGGTGGAAGAGAGAGGCTACGCAGGGAAGGCGGAGAATGGCAGGAGCTTGGGAAGAAGGTGGTGTGGAAACCTGGGAACACGCTGGCCTTAATTTCACAGGATCAGCTTCTAGAAATGTAAGAGAAAAGGATTCTGAACAGATTGTGCGTTACAAAAAGATGGTGGAAAACTGCAGTAATCCATGGCAACCATCGCAATTCAGTTTACTATAGATGCATTAGTTCGGAAAAGTTTTGTATATACAGTGGAACCTTGGATTACGAGCATAATCCGTTCCAGGAGAATGCTCGTAATCCAAAGTACTCGCATATCAAAGTGAGTTTCCCCATTGAAGTCAATGGAAACGAAAATAATTTGTTCCGCATTGACTTCAATGGCATGCAATACCGCATGCGGCCAGAGGTGGGGGGGGGGGGCGCCGGAGAGCCTCGGAAACAGCCGGAAAGGCCCGAGGATACTTCGACTGACCTCGGCAAACCTAGGAAACTGAGTATTTCCGTGTCTTTCCAAGCATTGCCGTGTCTTTTTGAGCATTGCCGAACGGCTGTGATCGGTGTCGTTCGGCACTTTCCCTTTCTTCCTCATTCTGATGTTCGGTTTGAACTGCATCAAGTCTTCTTCCCCACATCTAGATGCCTAAATGCATTGAATTTCTGCCACGTGATTGGCTGATTAGGATCTTGTGTTACCAAGCAATTGAACAGGTGTAGCTTGTAGCTCAGTGCAGACTTATGGGGAAAATCAATGGTACAAAGAGGAGTTTTGGGGCAGCTCTAGGGTTACCACCTCATCCTTTTAAAACCAAAAACATATTAAAGTGGTTGCAAACCCTCGTGTTTTTTCACCCTAATGGATCCTATGCATTAAGGTGAAAAAACACCTTGCAGGGGGGGCGGGACCGTGTCATACAATCGGCGGCTATGGACGCCGATTGTATGACACGGGAGCGCGCCCGCAAGGTAACCCCCTCGGGAGAGAGCTTCCCAGAGGGGGTTAGCTCTTGCGGGGAGGAGCCGCGACAGCCGCCGTGGGACCCCAGAAGAGGAAGTTCGGGGCCACTGTGTGCAAAACTAACTGCACAGTGGAGGTAAGTATGATTTTTTTGTTTGTTTTTTTTTTAAATAATAGCTGAACCTTTACAACCCCTTTAATTACACAGGTTCTGTGGCTGATTAAGGCCACTTTCACACTGAGGCGCTTCTAAACTGCCAGTAAAAACACTGAGCGCATTTGAAGCGCTTTTCAGGCGCTTTGAAGAGATTTCCATTCATTTCAATGGAGAGGGGAGTTTTTCACAGCCCTGCCAGTGCACTGCCCCAGTGTGAAAGCATTCATTGATTTTAATGGAAATGCGTTTTCGTGAGCTTTTCAGGCTCTGTTTTTTGCTTGAAAGCGCCTGAAAAGCGCCTCAGTGTGAAAGTGGTCTTAGGTGGTAGATAAACTCACTTAGTGCCTCATCTGCATTAAATTAGACCACTTTCACACTGAGGCGCTTTTCAGGCGGTTTCACGCTAAAAACCGCACCAAAAAAGCTCACGGAAACGTATTTCCATTAAAATCAATGAATGCTTTCACACTGGGGCAGTGTGCTGGCAGGGCTGTGAAAAACTCCCCTCTCCATTGAAATGAATGGAAAGATCTTCAAAAGCGCCTGAAAAGCGCTTCAAAAGCCTTCAGCGTTTTTACTGGCAGTTTAGAAGCGCCTCTGTGTGAAAGTGGCCTTAGCCTCAGAACCACTCAGTGTAATTCATAATGTGGCAACCCTATGCAGCTCTTTACACATAAAGTACACAGAATATGCCTCCAGGTGGGTATTTTATATTGTTTTATCAAAGGTTGTACTTTGACCACTTTCACACTGAGGTGCTTTTCAGGCGCTTTCACACTAAAAAAAGCGCCTGAAAAAACGTATTTCCATTAAAATCAATGAATGCTTTCACACTGGGGCAGTGCGCTGAAAAAAAGCCCCTCTCCATTGAAATGAATTGAAAGCGCTTCAAAAGCGCCTGAAAAGCGCTTCAAAAGCGCTCAGTGTTTTACTGGCAGTTTTTCAAGCGCCTCAGTGTGAAAGAGGCCTAAGGTGGAATTTACACACCTGAGATCAGATTCTGAAAGCAGACACCCAGCCTCCCCTCCCTCTGTAAAATATTCAGCATTTCCATTGTATCAAACCACATGGTAAGGGGGAGCATATTTCAGGATAAGCTCTTGGGGGATTCGGAGTAGGAGAGGACTCTTGGGGTGCGGAGGATCGGTATGTCCAGAGGAATGTAGGGGACCCCTCTAGTTCCTATTTTCGCTCTCCGTTTCATTGTAACAACAACTTCAACTTATAAAAAAAGAAAAAGGCAGCGAAAGCACACTGAACATTTTCTGTATATTGCCAAACATAGACTCATATTATAGGCATAATATAAAGAATTTGCTTGGCTAAGCAAGCAATTTCAAGCTGATACTATTGCAAGATTGCAAATTGCCTGCCAACAGTTTCTAGTTCTAATATAAAAAAATAATAATAATAATGTGCTAAGATACACAGGATATATGACTCGGAGATCCGCGTGCGTTATTCTGCAACCGCGTGTGCCTGTTTTATTTCTCCGTCTTGGTTGGAGCACACGGTGTCATTGCCTTGTTATGACGGCAAGCAGATCACCCAGTTTAGGAACTTTCCGAAAAGTGGAAGGCTAGATATTTATGATGAAGGTGAACCCAAATTTCCTGCTACATCTACACTTGGAGGGGGGGGGGGGGGTTAGTACTCCTACCCAACAGGTTTGGGCCCCATGATGGTTTAGATCAACTTTTCTCAACTAAGGTTTCATGGAACTCTTGGGTCCCTCCAGAGATTTCTAGAGGTTCCTTGAGCAATAAACAATTTATGCCTCTTAAGGCCCATACACACGATCTGACTTTTTGACAACAAACCTCCGACGGACCTGTTTTTGCGGAAAATCCGACCGTGTGTACGCTCCATCGGACAAACGTTTTCGGTTTTCAGCGGACAAATGTTCGCTGTGCAAAACAGACAAACTTTCCGGCGACAAAAGTCTGATGGTGCAAAATCCGATCGTGTGTACACAAGTCCATCGGTCTTAAGTCCAAAGTACAAACACGCATGCTCAGAGCCAATGCAAAATATCAACCAGCAATAGCAGAAGTTGCCCAAAGGGTGGCACTAAATAGCAGAAAAAACACGTAGTACGTCAATTACGTCACTACGTTCGCATTTGTTGGCAGAAAAAGTCCTGCCGTGTATGCATACCAAGTTCACGGCCAACGCCCTTCGGACAGAAATCCACGGAAAAGTTGGTTGGAAGCCCGATCGTGTGTATGAGGCTTTAGATAAGTTCTCACTGACACCAATTAACTTTTTAGCTGTCTGTGAAGCCTCGTACACATGGCCGAGAATCTCATCGCCAAAAAAAACTTTGTTTTTCTCGACGGGTTTCTTGTCAAGCTTTCCTTGCATACACACTGTCAATCCAAAATCTCGTCGTTGTAAATCGCGGTCACGTACAACACGTACGACGGCGGTATAAAGGGGAAGTTCTATTCCAATGGCGCCACCCCTTGGGCTGCTTTTGCTGATCTTGTGTTACCGCGTGTTAGTAAAAGTTAGGGAAGAGACGATTCGCGCTTTTCAGTCTTCGTGCTTTCAGTTCGTTACAGCATGACGAATGTGCTATCTCCATTACGAACGCTATTTTTACAAGAAGGTGCGCTCCCGTCTCATACTTGATCCTGGCCATGCGCAGTTTTTGAAGACTCGGAAAAGCATACACACGACTGGTTTTCTCGTCCAAATACAGTCTGACGAGAATCACGCCGAGAAAAAATGAGACTCCGACGAGAAAAAAGACCGCATGTCTTCTTTTTTCTCGTCGAGATTTTTGCCAGTTTTCTCGACGAGAAAGCATACACACGAACGGTTTTCTCAGCAAGAATGCTCTCCCAACAGTTTTCTTGTCGTTTCTTGCCGAGAAATCCGTTCGTGTGTATGCTTTCTCGTCGAGAAAACTGGCCAAAATGATACAATTTTAATTAATACAATATTTTGACGAGAAAAAAGAAGACCTGCGGTCTTTTTTCTCGTCGGAGTCTCATTTTTTCTCGGCGTGATTCTCGTCAGACTGTTTTTGGACGAGAAAACCGGTCGTGTGTATGCTTTTCCGAGTCTTCAAAAACCGTGCATGGCCAGGATCAAGTACGAACCAGTCGTTTGTACGCGGCTTAAGGGTGGGATTCTTTCCAATGACCACCAATGTAAGGAGCATTCTTTCAAGTGACCATACCACTAACCTACCACATACCTCCCAACTTTGTGAGATGGGAATGAGGGACACCTATCGGCAAAAGTATGCAGGCATAGGACACACCCCTTGCCACGCCTCCTTAAAGGAGAATTGTACAAAAAAATAAAGTTTTTTACCACTACTATTTCTTTATATTGGCTTTTGGAATTTACAAATGCAGCAATTAAGAAATCAGGTTGACGGTTTAGCGCTGGGAAACACTTTTTTTTTTAGGTAAAAAGTGCATTTTATATACATCTATAGAGATCAGACCAAAATGAGGGAAAAATGAGGAGGAATGAGGGACAGAGGGACATTGCTCCAAATCAGGGACAGTCCCTCGGAATCAGGGACAGTTGGGAGCTATGCTACCATGATCTGTAGATACAGTAATTACTAGCAAGGATTCCCTGAAACCAGAAAGTTATTTCAAGGGTTTCCTTCATGCCCAGAAAGGTTGAGTAAGGCTGGTTTAGATATTTATTTTCTCACCACAACTGGAAATACATAGAAATACCTCCATTGAGTGTAAAGGTTAGTACAGGCACGGAGCAGCAGAAGAACATTTTTATCCTCATTTTTCTTTTTTTTAGTCAGATGGAGAGGGGAGAGGGCACAGTCAGCCCTGTGAACGAGCCCTGTAATGTTTTTGCTGCTTATCCCTTGGAACCACTTGTATGGATTTAGTTATGAAGCATACAGACGCCGATCTTTGATGTGTTTTGAAGGAAATTAGTTTTCTGCTGCACATAGATCAATATTCAGATATGCGGCATCGTAACCCAGCAAACAGACGACATCAACTCATTAACCCCATCATTCCAGGAGAGGACCGATTCCCCAGACACATTTAGCTTTACAGCATTGGAAGCCGTGCCACCGGCAGATTAACCTGTGCTTTGCTGGCCTCTGGCAGGTCAGGCTTGCCATTGTGCAATATAGGAAACTAATTCCAATAAAATCTCTCAAGCATTTATAAAGGACACAAAAATCTGTGCCTGTGTGGCTGTTCATTCTGTCATCTGTTTTGTAATTGTTTTAGTAATTCTCTTCCTTCCTTTATTGCTTCCTTTAATTCTTCCTTTGACCTTTCCTTCTTCCTCACATGCTTTCTTTCTTCATTTCCTTGTTTTTCTTCCTTCTTTGCTTCCTTCCTTCCTTCCTTTTTTACGTTTTCCTTGGAACTTTCCGTTTTCCTCCCATGCTTTCTTCCTTTCTTTATATTTTTCCTTGCTTTCCTTCCCTTCTTTCCTTGCTTACCTCTATCCTTCATTCTTCTCTCCTCCCACTCCTAACTAGGGTGACCACGTGTCCCGGATTGCCCGGGACAGTCCCACATTTTGCAGTTCTGTCCCGGGTCCCGGGCACCTTCATTTCAGGACAAAACAGTGTCCCGGAATGAAACTGACACAGCCACCTGATGAGCCGACTATGGAAACTGTCTGTTTCCCAGCCCAGGGTGTTCTCCCTGCCAAATGCCCTGCAATGCACTGCCCTCTGTGCCAACCAGGGCGCAGTAATTGCTGGTCGTTAAGGAGCGGGGCTGGGAAGCCGGCGTCCCTAACAACTGATGAGTCATCAGCTGTTATTCGGCAAAAAAAAAAGGTAAAAAATACAAAAACGGTGTGGGGTCCCCCTCCCCTAGTCCATTCCAGACCCTTTGGGTCCTTTGGGGGCTTCCAGATACTGATAACCCCCCTGCCTGCATGCCACCACAACCACCAGCCAGGGTAATATGGGGACATGGTACTTTGGGGTGGGGGGGTAGAGCCGTGGATGCTGGAATGGACTGGGGGGGGGGACTACATTTTTCTTGCTTTTTCTTTTTTTAATAGCCGGGTGCCAGAAATTGCAACCGTGAGTCAATTTAAAATGTGATTTGACTCTTTTTTTTTTTGGAAATGTAATTTTTGCTGCAGCATGTTCTATACATGGTACACATGCGTCACTTTATAGGCAGACTAAGGGGACCCCCCAGGCACTATATTTAGAGGAATTGTTAATTTGTATTGTTGTACTTTAAGCATAATTATAATCATTCCTGAAAAAACGATAATTTCTAAAATTGTTTTTTGCATTAATACATGTCCCCCAAGGCAGTACCCGGACCCCCATACCCCTATTATGGCCAATTACTTGCATATAAGCCTCGAAAATTGGCAAATTTATGTGAAGGAGGGGGGTGTCCCTGAATGGCAGTTTGGAAATGTGGTCACCCTACTCCTAACTGCTCAGTTGGTTGCCTATCACTCCTTTTCTCTTACTTTCTTCTCCCCTTCCTTTCCTCTTTTCTACCTTCCTTTTTTCTTCTCTGAACAGCTGAATTAGTTACCCACCATTCTTCCTCTCTTGCTTGCTTTCTTCTTCCCTTCCTTCCCTTTTTCCTTCCGCCTTCCTGTTTTCCTTCCTCCTTCCTTCTTTTTCCCCTTCATCCTTTGCTTTCCTTTCTATTCCTTTCCTTTCCTTTTTTCCTTCCCTTCCTTCCATCCCTCTATTTCCTTGTCCTCCCATACACTCTACAAACAGCTGAATTGGTTACCTACCACTCTTCCTCTCTTGCTTACTTTCTTCTTCCCCTACTTGCCATTTTTCTTACTGCTTCCTGTTTTCCTTCCTCCTTCCCACTTTTTCCTCTTCGTCCTTTCCTTTCCCTTCCTTTCCTTTCCTTTTCTTTCCTTCCATCCTTCCTTCCTCCCTTTCTCCCTTCCCTTCCTTCCTTACCCTCTCTTCAGCAGCTGAATTGGTTACCTACCACTCTTCCCCTCTTGCTTACTTTCTTTTTTCCTTCCACCCTCCTGTTTTCCGTTCTCCTTTCATCCCTTCCCCTCTCCAAACAGCTGAATTGGTTACCTACCACTCTTCCTCTCTTGCTTACTTTCCTCCTCCCTTTCTTCCTTCGCTTCCTTTTCTTCCTTACCCTCTCCGAAAAGCAGAATTGGTTACCTACCACGTTTCCTCTCTTGCTTACTTTCTTTTTTCCTTCCTTCCCTTTTTCCCTCCTCCTTTCTGTTTTCCTTCCTCCTTTTCTTTCTTCCTTTCTCACCCACCTCCCTCCTTCCTTCCTTCCTTCCTTCCTTCCTTTCTCACCCACCTCCCTCCTTCCTTCCTTCCTTCCTTTCCTTTCTCACCCACCTCCCTCCTTCCTTCCTTCCTTTCCTTTCTCACTCACCTCCCTCCTTCCTTCCTTCCTTTCTCACCCACCTCCCTCCTTCCTTCCTTCCTTCCTTCCTTCCTTTCCTTTCTCACCCACCTCCCTCCTTCCTTCCTTCCTTCCTTTCCTTTCTCACCCACCTCCCTCCTTCCTTCCTTTCCTTTCTCACCCACCTCCCTCCTTCCTTCCTTCCTTCCTTTCCTTTCTCACCCACCTCCCTCCTTCCTTCCTTCCTTCCTTCCTTTCCTTTCTCACCCACCTTCCTTCCTTCCTTCCTTCCTTTCTCACCCACCTTCCTTCCTTCCTTCCTTCCTTCCTTTCTCACCCACCTCCCTCCTTCCTTCCTTCCTTCCTTTCCTTTCTCACCCACCTCCCTCCTTCCTTCCTTCCTTCCTTTCCTTTCTCACCCACCTCCCTCCTTCCTTCCTTCCTTTCTCACCCACCTCCCTCCTTCCTTCCTTCCTTCCTTTCCTTTCTCACCCACCTCCCTCCTTCCTTCCTTCCTTCCTTTCCTTTCTCACTCACCTCCCTCCTTCCTTCCTTCCTTTCTCACCCACCTCCCTCCTTCCTTCCTTCCTTCCTTCCTTTCCTTTCTCACCCACCTCCCTCCTTCCTTCCTTCCTTCCTTTCCTTTCTCACCCACCTCCCTCCTTCCTTCCTTTCCTTTCTCACCCACCTCCCTCCTTCCTTCCTTCCTTCCTTTCCTTTCTCACCCACCTCCCTCCTTCCTTCCTTCCTTCCTTCCTTTCCTTTCTCACCCACCTTCCTTCCTTCCTTCCTTCCTCCCTTCCTTCCTTTCTCTCTCTCCTCAGCTTCCTCATTCTCTGAACAGCTGAACTACTTACCTCCAATCCTTCCTCCTTTGCTTCCTTTCTTCTTCGTTGGGCAGGCATCTTTAGCCGCATGTGCGGCAGTTGTTGGAGGCCCGGACTCCAGGAATGGTACAAAGACAGGAGAAGTTCAGAAATACAAACTGAAACGTACAAACTAGAAAACAAGCTTCTAAATTATACAAAGCTGATTCTTTTTTATTTATTTTTTCTAATTATTTAATTTAATATTCACAGAATATTTGATTGCCAAGTCACTCACTCGCACCAGGGACTTTTTTTTTTGTCTTGTTTTTGATGTACCGCCAACTGGAAGTTTATCGTTTTAATAGAATCCTGCGCACAGAGTTTTTTGTTCGGCCCCCGTCTGACTTGAGAGAACGCCAGACAGAATGCACCATGGGTAATCCCCCTTTGTTATTGCCTAATTAAAGGATCCGTACATAAAGAACTCCTGCCTTAATATAGCCAGGAAAATCATAATTGTGCCGACTTAGGGGCCAGATTGTTAACTAGCTACTGGAACGCGTTATTGGGAGCGCTGACGCTTCTGCGGGGAATACTTTTCGACAAAAGTTATATTAATTTTTAATTAAAATGGTTCTTCCCATAGAGCCACATAGTGGGAACGTATTTAGGCTTATGGATTGCGCTCAGCGTGGTGGCCGTAATAGAGCAAACTTATGCCGTTCTCGGCGGAGCAAACAAACTTAGAACGTAAATAAATGGATTCAAGGGAGCCTGTCATGAAGAAAATACATAGGCAGATGTGGCTGACTTCCTTTTAAAATTGGTAGCTGCCTGGGTCCTCTACACATCCAGTATTTTTAGCCATTGACCCAAAACAAGCATGCAGCCAGCGAAGTCTCCATCCTCAGCCACACTGCTGAGGGTGGAAAGAAAATGTACACCTGTATCTTTATGGGAAAAGTTGGTGTGTCTAAAGCAGCTGCCCCCATGCTGCAGCCCTATGCATGTCTGTAATTGCCCTTTGGGGCTTTATTCCTTCCACTGACACCAGTGATGGGACAATGTTCCTCCCATTAACACCAACAATGGAGCACTGGCCCACCTATCCCTTCCAGTCACACCAGCGATGTTACACCATTCTTCCCACTGACACCAATGATAGGACACTATTCCTACCAATGATATCAATGACGGGGCACTATTATTTCCACTGGCACCAATGATAGGGCACCAATGATAGGGCACTATTTCTCTCACTGACACCAACAACGGGACTCTATAACTCCCACTGACACCAACAATGGGGCACTATTCTTCCCATTCATGCCAACAGTAGGGCTCTAGCCCTCCCATTGACATAAACTATGGGGCCTTATTTCTCCCACTGACACCAATGATAGGGCATGATTTCTCTCACTGACACCAACAATGGGACTCTATTACTCCCACTGAAACCAACAATGGGGCACTATTGTTTCCATTTGCACCAACGATGGGGCACTATTCCTCACATTGACACAAATGATGGGGCGCCATTCCTTCCACTCCCACCAATGATGTTACACCATCCCTTCCACTCACACCAATGATGGGGCACTATTACTTCCACTCCAACCAATAATGTTACACTACCCCTTCCACTCACAACAACGATGTTACCCCATTCCTTCCACTCACACCAATGGTGGGGCACCATTCCTCCCACTGACACAACAATGGGGCACAATTCCTCCCACTGTCACCAACAATAGGGCGCCAATCCTCCCACTGACACCAGTGCTGGGGCACTATTAATTTCACTGGCACCAACGATGGAGCACTATTCCTCTCATTAACACCAATGATGGGGCACTATTCCTCCCACTAACACCAATGATGGGCACTATTCCTTCCACTAACACCAATGATGGGCACTCTTCTTTCAACTACCGTATATTCTCGAGTATAAGTCGACCCGAGTATAAGCCGAGGTACCCAATATTACCCCAATAAACTGGGAAAACGTATTGACTCGAGTATAAGCCTAGGAGGGGAAATGTGCCCATTGCCACCTCACTTGCCAATTGCCCAACCTTACTGTGCCCATTGCACCTCACTGTGCCACCTAACTGTGCCACCTCACTGTGCCCATTGTCAGCTTACTGTGCCCAACCTCACTGTGTCCATTGCCACCTCACTGTGCCACCTTACTGTGCCGATTGCCAGCTTACTGTGCCCAACCTCACTGTGTCCATTGCCAGCTCACTGTGCCACCTTACTGTGCCCATTGCCACTTTACTGTGCCCATCCTCACTGTGTCCATTGCAGCCTCCCTGTGCCCGAGTGTACCTAAAAATCTTCTTATACTGTGGCCGGCGTCCATTGTTTAAATATCGCGCCTTTCTCCTGGTCCTTTCCATGATAGGCGTTTCCAGCAAACACTGTGTTGAGTGTTCCGCCTATCACAGAGATCCTCTCATTCTCGGACTCCATTTCCCAGCAGGCACTGTGTTCAGTGTTCCGCCAATCACGGACATCTTTTCATCCTCGGACAAGAGAACGTCCATGATAGGCGGAACACTGAACACAGTGTCTGCTAGGAAACGGAGTCCGAGAATGAGAGGACCTCTGTGATAGGCGGAACACTCAACACAGTGTTTGCTGGAGACGCCTATCACGGAAGGGACCAGGAGAAAGCCGCGATGTTTAAACAATGGACGCAGGCCGCAGATTTTGGCCGGAGTCCCACTTTAAGGACGGATGTAGGAAACCCACACGCATGTGAAAAGTGTCGCCACCGTCCAGAGTCATGTTACAAGTGTTCAGCCCGGGAAGAAATGTTTTGGCAAACTGATGATTGATTTGATTAATAACACTATTATTCCTACCTTGGCTTGGCTTCATTAATTATTTACTATTATAAATGGCAATATTAATAGCGGGGGAGCCCGGATGACATGCTACAGAGTGAGCGCAGCCGCCGATTCAGAGTGCATGCCAGAGGCACTCCGTCTTTTCCGAATGACTGTTCTACCGCCTGACTCTCCGCTCCTCTTTTGGCCACGGGGCACGGCAGAAGAAAAAAAGAGTTGTTTTTTTTTTAAGTGGTTCATGTGCAGAAAACTTTTTCTTTTTTTCTTTTTATATCAAACAAGAGACTGATGACATCATCGCACTCTAGGCAATGTCAGTGGACACCTAGAGGTGCGACCAAGCGCGGGCGCGTTTCCGTGTGTTCTTTGGACATTCCCACACGTTGGCTGCCTCATGCTTGAGGAACGAACGTCCCTGATTTTTTCCCAGAAATTCACTGCATGAACCACATGGTTGCAGATGCGTGGGGGTTCCTCTAATAATGGCACTGCCACGCGTCTGCCAAAAGGGCAACGCGTTTCTGTGCGTGTCAGGAAAGCGTGCAACATTGCGTGCATTACCAACACGCATAGAGGTGAACCTAGCCTAACCATTAATAGCACTGCAGTGCGAAGGGTTGGACAGAAGGGACAGTGGCCCTGGGCGCAATGGTTTACTGTAGGGATGGGGGCGCCTTCCGTCTGTTGCGAGGCTGGCAGGAGTACTGACAATAGCAGAGATTTTAACAAGTGAATGACTGCTGGGTTTAGAAAATCCCTAAGCTTGCACATCATGAACGGGGGAGGTGGGTACAGTTTGGCATCCTTGCCCTGGGCGCTGGATGACCTTGTGCCAGCACTAGCAGTGCGTTTCTGTGTCCTGACACATGTAGATGTGTACCTAGCCCAAAAGGTGGAGAGAATCCATGTATCTTCCTACAAGACAGCAAACAGGAGGTTTGTCTCTCCTCAGCTCTTTGATTCTCTTTAAACTCCTCAGGAAAAGAAATAATGGGCATTTCACAGCATAGTAGTAAAATGCCACAGCATAAAGTATAAAGATCACCTTCAACTGATGCCCTGCTTGTGCATTTGCATTCCTATAGCCGGTCTCCGAGAACCTACAGTATGTAGCTTCCTATAAAACGTGCCTGTCCTCAGGTCTTTGTGATCTAGGGAAAGAACAACGGGAAAGGAAGAACGACCTAGCCTCTGATCACAGGACTTTATCTATCTATCTATCTATCTATCTATCTATCTATCTATCTATCTATCTATTCTATATCATATCCATCTATCTTTCTATCTATCTATCTATCTATTTCTATCTATCCATTCTATCTATCTATCTATCTATCTATCTATCTATCTATCTATCTATCTATCTATCTATCTCTTTGTCTTTCACTTTCTCTATGTATCCATCTATTCATGAATTTATTTATCTATATATCTATCTTTGTCTTTAAGTTCAACGTCTACCCATCCATTCATCAATCTATTGATCTATTGTATCTAGATATATGTATGTCTGTCTATCTATCTATCTATCTATCTATCTATCTATCTATCTATATATCTATCTATTTCTCTTTTTCTCTTTATCCATCTATCCATCCATTCATCAATCGATTGATCTATTATATCTTTCTATCTATTTATCTATCTATCTATCTATCTATTTATTTTTCACTTTCTCTCTTTATCCATCCATTTATGAATGTATCTATAAATCTATCTTTGTCTTTAAATTCAACATCTACCTATCCATTCATCAATCTATTGATCTATTATATCTATAATTTGCCTGTCCATCTCTCTATTAATTGATCAATCTATTGAAAGTCGATCTACAGTATCTGTCCCTTATGGATTAACTTATCTATTTATTTATTTATTGATCAATTCATTTATTTGTACTCATTCTATCTGTCTAGCCATCTATGTCTATTTCAAATATTTATTGTGCACATATAAAATAAGATATGATTATAACAATAATAATAATAATAGTAATAATAATATATATATATATATATATATATATATATATATATATATATATATATATATATATAATTATTATTTTTTCTCACTTTAAGTATTTACATATATTATTATTATTTAAATACTTAAAGTGAGAAATAATAATAATAATAATATATATATATATATATATATATATAATATTATTATTATTATTATTATTATTTATTTTTTTTCTCACTTTAAGTATTTACATATATTATTTTATATGTGCACAATAAATATTTGAAATAGACATAGATAGATAGACGGATAGAATAAGTACAAATAAATGAATTGATCCATAAATAAATTAATAGATAAGTAGATCAATAAGGGACAGATCCTGTAGATCGATTTTATTTTTAAATATTATTATTATTTATTTATCTATTTTTCTCACTTTAAGTATTTAGTGAGTATTTGCAAATTAAAAAGTGGTTAAAAAATATATATATATATATATATACATACATATATACAAATATACACACAGATATACATGCACATATATAAAAATATAGACATTGTATAGATAAAAAAAAAAAAAATGTAATAGGAAGGTAATAATTAAATCCATGAAATTAGGAAAGGTTCTCTTCCTGTAATAAACTTGCAGATGAAAATGTGGTTAAAATATATATATATATATATATATATATATATATATATATATATATATATATATATATATATATATATACATTCTACGTGTAAAAATAAATCTACATAAAAATGCTACACGTGTAAAAAAAATTATGAATATTGCGTGTTTTATGCTCTATTCCTGTATACGGACATTATACTTTGGCCTTCTTTTAACCTGTTGTTGTACACCCCCCCCCCCCCTCCCCTCCCCCCACACGGGTTAATACACCAGAAGCCACACAGGCAATTTCCTCCCCAACAATCTATTTGTTTAGAAGATAATTTTTGTATGAGTGATGCAGGACACGGCATCATGTTTTAATTTACTGGAACATGTTTGTTCCTTATTATATCAGTCCATTGCCAGCAGCTGCACCTGATCGAGGCCTTTCTCTTTTTTTTTTTTTTTTTTTTAGTCTTTTTTTTTTTTTTTTTTTCTTGTAGATTGGATTTTAAAGGTCAGAGTGAAAAGGCCAGGCCAGCATAGAGCTGCCAGTGTCTCAACATCCTGTTTAATTATATCCAAATTTACTGTAGCATGTCAGAAGGCCCGGTGCATGCAAAGGTCACCCTCCCTGCACGGCCGGCCTAAATTGCATAAGAAGCGCAGGAGGAGGGCGCTTGACCCATAGTAATCACCGGCGGCATGGAACCAGTGCCAGGGCTTGCTTCCAGGGCTCCTGGACAACGGTGCTTTGATAACCTTATGGATGTTGGTCTACTACAAGCAGCCATGTCATGGTTAAGTGTCTCCTTCCTAAAGGGCAACAGCAGGGAAAGCTGTAAAAATCCATGCGGGTGACACCCGGGAAGGGCTGCAACTTAAGCGGAATAAAAATCAGAATCTCCGCTCAGTTTACCTTAAAGCACAACTGAACTTTCAGTTTAAATCTACTAAACTCATTCCGCGTGCATCATAATAAAGTGCAAAGTCTTCCAACTTGTTTTCTTTCGGAGCCACGTCCCGCTTAGAAAAGACTGTCCACATGCTGTAAAACCCTTACTTTGCTGTGGGGAAGCAGTGGTATCTCCGCAGAGCTCCTACATACCCACTGCTGAGCCAGAGTTAGAGCTCTTCAATTAGCCGTTACTCTGGCTCATCAGCAGGGGAGGGCTGGCGGCCTTAGGCCTGGGTGGCAAGTCCAGTCAAGTGGCCCATTGAACCGCCGAATCAGCTCACCATCCATGGCCCACCTGGTTTTTCAATGCAGCCTCACCAGTGCCCATCAGTGCAGCCTCACCAGTGCCCATCAGTGCAGCCTGATCACTGGAGCAGGTTACATGGCGTGTATGGGGGGGAGCTGGGGGGTCAGCTAGGGGTGTCAGGGTCTCTCACCTCAGCGATCTCAGCTCAGCAGGTCCTTGCACGCCACGGTTTCCTGGGGGGGTAACGCTCCTGATCCTGGGGTCAAGTTGCAGCCAGCGCCCAGCCCTGCAGCCCGACTCCCTGGCACGCCCTGCCTCTGCCTGCTTCCAAGAATCCGGTCCCAGGGAGTTGTAGTTTCCTCTGCGCTTCTGTGTTTTCCACCCACCAGAAGCTTGAGTGCGGACTACAACTCCCGGAATGCAACAGCTAGTGGTCGGCCACCATGGCCATGCCCCCGGCCCGACTTCCTAGACCAGAATAAAAAAGAAAATGGCAGCGGCTGCCAGCCATTTTAAACATTAGATAGGGCGGCCTGGGAGGCAATTGCCACCCTACCCCCTGGCCCAGCCCTCCCCTGCTCAGCAGGGCTTGTGTCAGACCTCTGCAGAGAGACCACTGCTTTCCCACAGAGAGGAAAGGTCCTTCTCTACAGCATGCTGGCAGGGGACAGGCTTTTCTACTCAGACTGGGGTGGCTTTCTAAATAAAACAATGTTGCCGGTCTTTTATTAATCGTTTATAGCTGCATAAAAATAACATTTTTAGCTGGGTCGACCCCTTAAAATATTAAAGGGCTTTACTTACATAGCAAAATTCCTGTGTGAGAAGGCTCTGACTGAAGCAGCCATACCCAGGCTAAATATTAGCTGTAGGGAAGTGATTTGATGGATAGGTCTAGAATTAGCATGTGGGATATGAGATGGATAATATCATCTCCCATTACGGTTTGCTGATTTTCGGGTTCCAGCACCGCCCTCTTTTCTAGTTTAGGATTCATCTCTCCATTCTGATTGGTTGTCCTGCATTACTGCACATGACCATCCCTCTCTGCATTGCCTTATTGGTTAAGCCTGAAGGTCTATGGCTGGTCCCAGCTCCCACCCAGCGTCTGTTCTTCTAACCAGCACCTGAGCTCAATCTCTGGCTCATCAAGAGGCATCGGACCTCTGCAGAGAGACCACTGCTTCCACCCAGAGAGTTATGCCCTGTACACACGATCGGATTTCCGATGGAATAAAATCCGATGTATTTTTCCATCGGAAATCCGATGAAGCTGACTTCCATCAGTCTTGCCTACACACCATCAGTCAAAAATCCGACCGTCCCAAACGCCGTGACGTAAAACACTCCGAAGAGCCGAGAAAAAATAAGTTCAATGCTTCTGAGCATGCGTCGACTTGATTCCGAGCATGTGTGGGTTTTTTCTCTGATGGAGTTCCTCACAGACGATCGGAATTTGCTATCATTTTTTGTTCCATCTGTAAAATTTAAAACATGTTCTATTTTTTTATACCGATGGAAAAAAGACCGATGGGGCCCATACACGATCGGTTTGTCCAATGAAAACAGTCCATCTGTCTTTTTTCATCAGAAAAAACAATCGTGTGTAAACGGCATAAGGGTCCTTCTCTGCAGCCTGCTGGCAGGGGACTGCCTTTTCTACACAGGTTGCGGCTGGTTTCTAAAAAAAAAATAACCTGGAAACTTTGCACACCTTTGATTTTGATTCTATAGGGAAGGTTGTTAGATGACCTAAATTGGCCTTGGAAAGGAAAATTATTTCCCACCTTCTTACATCCATACCTTTACTTTTTTCTTTCCACATCCTATCACTTCCTATCACCCAAGTGTAGGCTGACATACACCAGCACATAGGCGTGCACACAGGGTGTGCCAGGTGGGTCTGTGCACACCCTAATTACCCTGTATGGTGCAGATTTCCCCTGTTTAGACCCCTGATATTTCACAAAATCGGGGCTCCTATAAAAATGGTAAAAAAAATATATTTTTTAAAAGTAATAAAAAATAAAAACTACAGATACTATCAACTACCCTACGGAAACTGTCCACTGCTCTATTAACACCATCCACTGCCCTACTGACACACCCACTGCTCTACTGACACCGTCCACTACTCTACTGACACCAATCTCTGCTCTACTGACACCGTCCACTACTCTACTGACACCAATCTCTACTCTACTGACACCGTCCACTGCCCTACTGACACCGTCCACTGCTCTACTGACACCAATCTCTGTCCTACTGACACCATCCACTGCTCTACTGACACCATCCACTACTCTACTGACACCAATCTCTGCCCTACTGACACCGTCCACTGCTCTACTGACACCAATCTCTGTCCTACTGACACCATCCACTGCTCTACTGACACCATCCACTACTCTACTGACACCAATCTCTGCCCTACTGACACTGTCCACTGCTCTACTGACACCAATCTCTGTCCTACTGACACCATCCACTGCTCTACTGACACCGTCCACTGCTCTACTGACACCAATCTCTGTCCTACTGACACCATCCACTGCTCTACTGACACCATCCACTACTCTACTGACTCCAGTCTCTGTCCTACTGACACCGTCCACTGCCCTACTGATACCGTCCACTGCTCTACTGACACCGTCCACTGCTCTACTGACACCAATCTCTGCTCTACTGACACCGTCCACTACTCTACTGACACCGTCCACTACTCTACTGACACCAATCTCTGCTCTACTGACACCGTCCACTACTCTACTGACACCGTCCACTACTCTACTGACACCGTCCACTGCCCTACTGACACCGTCCACTGCTCTACTGACACCAATCTCTGTCCTACTGACACCATCCACTGCTCTACTGACACCATCCACTACTCTACTGACACCAATCTCTGCCCTACTGACACTGTCCACTGCTCTACTGACACCAATCTCTGTCCTACTGACACCATCCACTGCTCTACTGACACCGTCCACTGCTCTACTGACACCAATCTCTGTCCTACTGACACCATCCACTGCTCTACTGACACCATCCACTACTCTACTGACACCAGTCTCTGTCCTACTGACACCGTCCACTGCCCTACTGATACCGTCCACTGCTCTACTGACACCGTCCACTGCTCTACTGACACCAATCTCTGTCCTACTGACACCATCCACTGCTCTACTGACACCATCCACTACTCTACTGACACCAATCTCTGCCCTACTGACACTGTCCACTGCTCTACTGACACCAATCTCTGTCCTGCTGACACCATCCACTGCTCTACTGACACCGTCCACTGCTCTACTGACACCAATCTCTGTCCTACTGACACCATCCACTGCTCTACTGACACCATCCACTACTCTACTGACACCAATCTCTGCCCTACTGACACTGTCCACTGCTCTACTGACACCAATCTCTGCCCTACTGACACTGTCCACTGTTCTACTGACACCAATCTCTGCCCTACTGACACCGTCCACTACTCTACTGACACCAATCTCTGTCCTACTGACACCGTCCACTACTCTACTGACACCAATCTCTGTCCTACTGACACCGTCCACTACTCTACGGACACCAATCTCTGCTCTACTGACACCATCCACTGCTCTACTGACACCAATCTCTGTCCTACTGACACCATCCACTGCTCTACTGACACCATCCACTACTCTACTGACACCAATCTCTGCCCTACTGACACTGTCCACTGTTCTACTGACACCAATCTCTGTCCTACTGACACTGTCCACTGCTCTACTGACACCAATCTCTGTCCTACTGACACTGTCCACTGCTCTACTGACACCAATCTCTGCCCTACTGACACCATCCACTGCTCTACTGACACCAATCTCTGTCCTACTGACACTGTCCACTGCTCTACTGACACCATCCAGTACTCTACTGAAACCAATCTCTGCTCTACTGACACCGTCCACTGTCCTACTGACACCGTCCCCTACCCTACTGACACCAATCTCTGTCCTACTGACACTGTCCACTGCTCTACTGACACCAATCTAGGCCCTACTGACACCGTCCACTGTCCTACTGACACCAATATCTGCTCTACTGACACTGCCCAGTGCTCTACTGATACCATCCACTGTCCTACTGACACCATCCACTGCCCTACTGACACCGTCCACTGTCCTACTGATGCCGCCCACTGCTCTACTGACACCGTCCACTGTCCTACTGACACCGTCCCACTGCTCTACTGACACCGTCAGTATATATACACATGCACACACACGCATATGTGTTTGAGCTTTAGGGGGCAATCCCCAATGCAAATGGCTGTGCACACCTACACACCGGTAGGAAACACCCCAAAGATAGAGATTCAGGCTGCCTGCAGTTCCTATAGACAGAGTCCTGTGTTTGAAGACTCCATCAGGTGTCTTTATAAATCATCAGACGTGGATCTGGAACAACCATTGTGGGCTCCAGTACTTATTACTGCTATTACCCTTATTAATATTATTATTGACATCTTTTAGTATAGTATATTCCTTTCTTCCAGTGGCAGGGACTTTTAGACATATGACCACTAATTCAAAGTGAAGAATTTCTAACTTTGACGAGCACAGCGGAGTGTTTCTTTAAGACGCAGAACCCTTGACATTAAGGTGCTGGGTGATTGGCACTCCTACTCTGCGTCTGACTCAATTAACATTTAAATGCCATTTGCTGGGAATATGAGTGGTGCCTATGAAACAAACAAATTGCTACCATCTCGCGGCAAAGACCGCAAGATCTGAAGCTCGGAATCAGCCCGATGTCCTCATAGAAAAGACCCTTGAAAGAGCTCAGATGGACAGACGCTGGGTGGGAGCTGCGGCTAGTCACAGACCTTCAGGCTTATATTATAAAGCAATGCAGAGTGTGATGATCGTGTGCAATAATGCAGGGCAACCACTCAGAATGGAAGAATGAATCCTAAACTGGAAGAACAGGCAGTGCTGGAACCAAGGAACACTTTGAGTTGCCATTTCAGACCCTTCCAAAAAATCAGTAAGCCCTAACAACTGAAAATATTAGCCATCTCATATCCAACATTCTGGTTGTATAGTGTTGAAGCCAGCCTATTCTTCGAATCACTGCCCTAAATCAAATACCGTATATACTCGAGTATAAGCCAACCCGAATAAACGCTGAAGCACCTAATTTTACCACAAAAAACTGGGAAAACGTATTGACTCGAGTATAAGCCTAGGGTGTCTATCTGCATGCCTCACTGTCCCTCACTGTGTCCATGTGCATGCCTCACTGTGCCCATGCCTCACTGTGCCCATGCCTCACTGTGTCAATGACTAGACTGACGTTTAACATGGGAGTCTATGGAAGGGGTGCCCGGCTTTGAAAAATCGGTGCTCCCCGGCCGTATGTCCCTCGGACAAAAAACATTGCACACTTATAGAGGAAGAGTGGGGCTACACGTGTGCCAGGGGACGTACGGCCGGCCGGTACTGGGTCCCCAAAGTTCAGGAGATCAGGCGCAAAAAGGTGACTTGAGTATAAGCCATGGGGGGGCATTTTCAGTACACAAAAAATGTGCTGGAAAAACTTGGCTTATACTCGAGTATATACGGTACTTTATGCTTAATACTATGATGTTTCAACCAGAGCCTTCCCACATGGGTGTTTTGTTTAATAACTGAAGTCCTTTAATATTTTACAGATCAGCCAACCTAGTTTCTAGTCTCTTCTGAATTTCACAAGAGGTCTCCACTGATCTGAATATCAATTGCTGTTTTTTTTTTGTTTTGCATACTATTCTCTGTATGCTTCATAGATTGCCAGGAGGACAGCAAGGTTCTGAGATGAGTCAACCACCACATCTGCCACCAAAAATTATTCCATGATCAAAAACCGTATCACTCATCTTTCCCATTCCAAAATTTTACAGAACAATATCTCAGCCTTTTGACCATTTTGCATGCTTTATGTGTTGAGTTGTAGCTCTATGCCTCTTTGATTAAGCTCATGTAGGGGGTGTCTGAAGGTTTGGAGTGTCATCACAACTTACCGTACCTTTATAAAGTTAATGAGGAAAAAAAGATCTGTGGGACGTGGTCTTACTTTCTTGTGTACGTCGTTTTTGATAGGTGAAGAGCCTGGCTTAGTTGCCACCTAGGATAAGAGTATGTCCCAGGAGTAGCGGTGGAGCCTGTAATTTAGTTGGCACCTGGGACTCGAGTGTGTCCCAGTAGGGGTGGTGGAGCCTGCAATTTAGTTGGCACCTGGCTCTAGAGTATGTCCCAGTAGGGGTGGTGGAGCCTGCAATTTAGTTGGCACCTGGGACTAGAGTGTGTTCCAGTAGGGGTGGGGGAGCCTGCAATTTAGTTGGCACCTGGGACTATGTGTCCCAGTAGGGGTGGTGGAGCCTGCCATTTAGTTGGAACCTGGGACTAGAGTGTGTCCCAGTAGGGGTGGTGGAGCCTGGCATTTAGTTGGAACCTGGGACTAGAGTGTGTCCACGTAGGGGTGGTGGAGCCTGCCATTTAGTTGGAACCTGGCTCTAGAGTATGTCCCAGTAGGGGTGGTGGAGCCTGCAATTTAGTTGGCACCTGGGACTAGAGTGTGTTCCAGTAGGGGTGGGGGAGCCTGCAATTTAGTTGGCACCTGGGACTATGTGTCCCAGTAGGGGTGGTGGAGCCTGCCATTTAGTTGGAACCTGGGACTAGAGTGTGTCCCAGTAGGGGTGGTGGAGCCTGCCATTTAGTTGGAACCTGGGACTAGAGTGTGTCCCAGTAGGGGTGGTGGAGCCTGGCATTTAGTTGGAACCTGGGACTAGAGTGTGTCCCAGTAGGGGTGGTGGAGCCTGCCATTTAGTTGGCACCTGGGACTAGAATGTGTCCCAGTAGGGGTGGTGGAGCCTGGCATTTAGTTGGAACCTGGGACTAAAGTGTGTCCCAGTAGGGGTGGTGGAGCCTGGAATTAAGTTGGCACCTGGGACTTGTGTATCTCCCAGTAGGGCTTGTAGAGCAGAATTATGAAGTGTAGTGTATGTAGTTAGAGCGAAGTGAAGAGGTCAGGATTTAGTTGGCACCGATGGCTGAAGTGTGTGGCTGGAAAGGGTGGTGGAGCAAAGTCATTGTAATTTTGTCCCTTTCCCCATCTCAAGGTTTCCCTGAATGCTATCTCAATCACTTGACCATTTCTGAATGCTTTGTGTGTTCAGTTGCATGTACATGACTCTTAAGCCCTAGTAGGGAGTAAAATACGTCAGTGGAAGATATCAGGTTGGAATGTCTTCACCACTTGGGATCATGAGTTGTGACAGTTTCCCCATTTCGGGGTGTTTCATTTAACACTGGCCATTTCTGTATGCCTTATTTGTTGAGGAAAGTGACGAGGTCAGGATTTAGCTGACATGCGCAGCTGGAGCGTGTGGCTCAGTGAGAGTGACAGAGCAAGGTCACAGGACTTGGGGCCCTTTCTCCATTCTAGGGTTTCCTTGAATGCTATCTCAACCTATTAACCATTTCTGAATGCTTTATGTGTTTAGTTGCATGTACATGACTTTATGATTAAGCCCCAGTAGGGAGTAAAATGCGTCAGTAAAAGATATCAGATCGGAGTGTGTTCACCACTTAGGGTCATGGGTTTGTGGCATTTCAGTGTTTCCTTTAACATTGGACATTTCTGCATGCTTTATTGATTGAGTTGTAGTGAAGGTTTAAGTGTCCCGACCACGACACCATCTGCCTGGAGTTTGCATGTTCTCCCTGTGTCTGCGTGGATTTCCTCCGGGTACTCCGGTTTCCTCCCACACTCCAAAGACATTCTGGTAGGTTAATTGGCTCTTGTCCAAAATTGGCCCTAGTATATAAGCGCGTCGGGACCCTTCGGCGCTATATCAAGATACCTCTCAACTCAACTCAACTCAACTCACTACTTGCCTAAATTATGTTTTTGATAAAAAAAAAACATGCAGCCTTACCTTCTTCTGTATCTGGTGTTAAAAGAGATGAAGAGGTCGGGATCCATCTGGCACACCTGGCTGGAGTGTTGTGGCACAATGAGGGCCAGGTGGGGTTACAGGACCTTCGGCACTTTCCCAATTGCAGTATTTCCTTGAGCACTATCTCTGGCTGGCACCCATGCCTGGAGTGTGTGGCTCAGTGAGGGTGGTGGAGCAGGGTCACGGGACTTAGGGTTCTCTCCCCATTCTTGGGTCTCCTTAAATGCTATGTGATCAGCTGCATGTGCATGAGTGATAAAGCCCAAGTAGGGAGTAAAATGCATCAGCAGAAGATATCAGGTTGGAGTGTCTTCACCACTTGGGATCATGGGTTTGTGGCAGTTTCCCCAATTCCAGTGTTTCCTTTAACATTATCTCATTACCTCTTAACCATTTCTGAAAGCTTTTTGTGTTCAGTTGCATGTACACAAATCTGCAATTAAGCCCTAGTAGGGAGTAAAATGCATCAGTAGACAATAGCAGTTGGAGGGTCTTCACCATTTCCCTAAATTATGTTAAAAAAAAAGACCTGCAACATGCAACCTTAACTTCTTGTGTACGTGGTTTGTGGGAGGTAAAGAAGTCAGAATTTAGCTGGCCCCCTTGGTTTTAACGTGTGGCTCTCTGAGGGAGGTGGAGCAGGATCATAGGAATTGTGGCACTTTTCTTCTATTCCGATGTTTCCTCGAACACTATCTCAACCTCCTGGCGAATTCTGAATGCTTTATGTGTTGACTTGCAGCCCTATGATTTGTTATTCGGCTGTTTGCATTCACAAGAAGATGTCCTGCATAAAGCGGCCAGTATGTGTAAGCCTCCGTAAAGGTAGTGCAACGATTAAACAATCATTCTGACGGATGTTCCTCTTAAACTTTATATATATATTCATGTATGTATCTATTTTCCGGATGCCTTTGATCATAAAGTCTTGAAAACATCCAGATCCATGTACACAGGTGGCGGTATATCAGTTGCACACCCAACCTCCTTCCCGTTTTACAGATATAGATTAATTTTTATAGAAGGTAAATAACAAATATATATTCATGTATACAGTGCTCAGGAAATGTATATATTCTTGTCTAATCTCATTATTCCTTCAGTCTTCTTTTCTCAAGAAAAAAAAATACATTAAGGCAAAATAAAATGCAAGCTACAATCCCGATAACCAATACATTAGTATATATTCTCTATACACTACTTTCTAAAGGCTTTTATTCTGATTAAGGGAAGCAGCGAGGCAGCTGCACACAATGGAGGAGAGTTAGCAGTATGGATGAATAATGGAATGGAAAACAAATTTGGAAAAAAGGTCACTTGCAGAACTGTGTTTAAAGAGGACCTGTCAGTTTGACCATTATCCAACCAGTTAACTCAATGAATTCCAACCAGTCAACTCAATGAGTTCCAACCAGTCAATTCAATGAATTCCAACCAGTCAACTCAATGAGTTACAACCAGTCAACTCAATGAGTTACAACCAGTCAACTCAATGAGTTCCAACCAGTCAACTCAATGAGTTCCAACCAGTCAACTCAATGAGTTACAACTGGTCAACACAATGGGATCCAATCAGTTAACACAATTAGATCCAATCAGTTAACTCAATGTGATCCAATCAGTTAACTCAAAGAATTCCAACCAGTCAACTCAATGAGTTCCAACCAGTCAACTCAATAAAATCCAACTAGTCACCTAAAGGAGATCCAACGGGCCAACTCAATAAGATCCAGCCAGTCAGTCAACTAAATGAGATCCAACCAATCAACTCAATGAGATTGTAGGTGACTGATCCGTTGGGATATCACTAGTTCCTCATAAATGGGTCTTTAACCTACCACTCAAAAGGGCTTCTTTATTCTACATTAAGGTAAAAAATGTCCACTAAACTGCTTTGTTTGCCAAAAGGCAAAGTGCAAAGCAACACAATAATTTTCGGGCCCCGTTACTTCCCTAGTTTCCTGCACTCACCTACTTTTCACACCCCATCTCTCCTTTTATTCCCCAGAAGTAAATAAAAATACGCAGTACTTTTTAATTCTAGAGAAGCGCTTGACTCCCTTCCTTCCCTCTTTGGCCCCTTGCACAATGGGAACCGACAGGGTCCTAAGTGCCTGTACAACTTGGTACAACGCTGAGCCCCATCCAGCAGCAACCTGCCATAGACTAAGCGTACTGCAGTGACATCTGCTGTGCTGTGGTTTTTTTTAGCTTATTTTGCAAGTTTTTGTGGCACGGTTTTGTAGCAGCACCATTCATTTGAATGGGCTTCCCTCCGCTCCAAAAATGTGCCAAAGAAGCTCAAATACCAAATTTTGGCACCGAGCCTGACGCATTTGGTGTTGCGTTTTGTGTCGTGATTTTCGTGTGTTTTGTCATTTTAGACCACTGTCACTGGGACTGAGAGCCCAATCACACTTGTGTGTTGTGGCATGTGTGTTAAAACTGGCATTTCCGCAATGCATGACAACATACCTGCTGTGGTGTGCAGTGTGTTTCAGTACCGTTCATTGTAAATAGGACTCCAGTGTACTGTACACCAGAGCTCAATGCACAACAGCGCACCACAATGCATATTCTATGCGTTGCGGTGCACTACACCCTCAAAAATGGTGTTCTGTGTTGGTACATTGGCAGCCCATTCATAATGATTAGGCTGTTTTAATGCAATGCATGTTAATACGTGCCATATGTGCATTAACCCATGTGCATTAACATACCACCATGTTTGAATGGGCCCAAAATGTTAAGGAAAATTGTAGATTTAGAGTTGTCACCAGAACAGGACAGAGGACAAATATACCAATGGGGACATTTGTTTATGAGGATCCAATTTGCTTTGGAGAGCTTTCCTCATGTTATATTTACAGGACTTGAAGTGATGGAAATTTCTCAACTGAGATATACTGTAGATGGCCGGAAAAAAAAAAACATTTAGAATATATAGGATTTTTTTAAATGGTTATTTAATTTAATTATTTCCTATTCTATCCAAAAATAATACATATACTTTAGATATACGTGGACCTGTTGCCTTGGTCCACGTGGCCAAAGAATAGATTCACTTAAAAAAAAATCTTTACAAAGGTCGCTTCGTGGCAAGGCCAAGATTTAGTGGATTCATGAAGAGCGAGCAAGACTCTAAGAGGACGACGCATTAAACTTTTTCAGCAGAGCCAACCCTGGCTCCATCTGTGTAATATTCATAAAGGTATGATATTGGGATTTGTTGTGCCTGTTGGCAACCGAGAATATACAATGCCCCCCTCCTCTGCTGTCTCCAAGGGAAAGCTGCGGCGAACCAGAGTACAAAGTGCGTCCCGTGCCCTGAAGGTCAGGCGGAGCGTTGGAAAGTTATTTTCAGAGACGTTATTAGCATGCGTCGCCGAGTGTAAATACACCTTGGCCGCCACAACCTTTCATGTCATTCACGGAGACTGTGACAGATCGGATCAATAGAAGGTGGACATTAGGCAGGATAACTCCGTGTCCCAAGTCATTCCTTCTCAGATTTCCTTCCTTCCCGTGACAGAGCGTGAGAAGCACGCGGGCGAAGGAAAGCATGTGTACATACAATGCGTAGGATTAGCCCATGTCAAAGTCACTGCGTGCAAAGGCTTGCCTTGACCCACACGAAGCGAGGACTTTATCTAAAGCGTCACTAAACCTCGGGCAAAAAGTTACATTGATGATAATATTGGAAAAAGTTCCAACACTGGCTCAGGAATTGAGTATTTTTCCATAAAGTCTTTGTCTGCCATTGGTGGATTTCTGGCTCAGAGGACAAGCGTTAAGGCACAGCCAGATTGTCAATGGCTCTGCATGAACACTGATCCTCATATAAGTCTTAGATCCCATTATCAACACCTCCGAGAATTGATCTCGAAGGAAAGGCAACCCACTCAGGTTGGGTAATATTTAAAACACAACACACCTGAAACAGTTTCTTCCTAAATTGGATAGAGTGAAGAAATGTTAAGACATCCATTCTGAACCAGGGTTCCACTGAACACTTATGCCCCATACACATGAGCGGAATTTCCACCAGCAAAAGTCCGATGTGAGCTTTTGGTCTGAAATTCCGACCGTGTGTATGCTCCATCAGACTTTTTCTGTCGGAATCTCCGCCAGCAAAAGATTGAGAGCAGGTCCTCTATTTTTCCGCCGGAAAAATTTCCTATCAGAAATTCTGCAATTCCGACGCACAAAAACACGCATGCTCGGAAACAATTCGACGCATGCTCGGAAGCATTGAACTTGATTTTCTCGCCTCGTCGTAGTGTTGTACGTCTCCGCGTTCTTGACGCTCGAAAGTTCAGAGAACTTTTGTGTGACCGTGTGTATGCAAGCCAAGCTTGAGCGGAATTCCGTCGGAAAAAACATCCAAGTTTTTTCCGTTGGAAATTCCGCTCGTGTGTACAGGGCATAAGGTTCCTTCTGAGGTTGGCAAGGGTCCCTTAAGGTGTGGATGATCTGAGTTAGGATCTCTGTTTTTATTGCTGTCTTGGGAAAATTTTTATATCTTTCCTCCAATAAAATAATTTCTTGATAGAACCAATTTATTACAGATTTGTTGTATTCTTTGTATATGTTTGAATGAAAATGCACAGAGCGACCTTGTTATAACCTAAAGGTCAGCATTCTTTTGAGAAAGGAAAGCAAATTGGGCACATTTTCTACATACGGTACATACAGTATTTGTCTTCCATCTTGCTTTGAGTTAAGATCTTTAAAGTAATAGAATTGTTAGGATAGTGTTAAGCCCCGTACAAACGATCGGATAACCTATGGATTTGTCCATCGGAAATCCGATGAAACTGTTTTTCATCAGTCTTGGCCACACACCATCAGTTAAAAAACCGACCGTTCCAAACGCGGTGACGTAAAACACTCCGATGAGCCGAGAAAAATGAAGTTTAATGCTTCTGAGCATGCGTCAACTTGATTCTGAGCATGCGTGGGTTTTTTAACCGATGGACTTGCCCATAGACGATCGGAAATTCCCATCGGTTTTTTATCCATCGGAAAATTTTAAAACAAGTTCTATTTTTTACAACCGATGGAAAAAAGACCGATGGGTACCATACACGATCGGTTGGTCTGATGAAAACCATCCATCGGACGGTTTTCATCAGTCAAACCGATCGTGTGTACGGGGCTTTAAGCCCCCTATAGAGGTTGTTATTGCTGCATCTGTCCCCATTGGAGAGATCTCCCCAAGTCCCCATATTTGCTCTAAGTGCTATCTCAGCTGATAAAATAGGATGTAAGAGGAGATCTAGTTAATGGTTCCCAAGCTTTTTTCATTCTACTATGTAGTCTGTGCCCACAAAATATGGAAACCAACAAAAAAAGGCACAGGACATGGCCATCTTTCAGCTCTGATAATACGTATTTTCTTCAACCACTGCTAATTAATAAAGCCTTGTGAGCCAAGATTGGGAGCAGGAAATCAATGCTCTATGGATTCCCTTTTAGGGCCCTCTCCGGTACAGATCCACATGCAAAGTGACAGGGCAGGACAATAAGGAATTGAAAATCTGTTTATTTGTATTTGTGTCTGTAATAATATGCAGCAACATGCCTAAGTAATAGAGGTTAACTGAGCAGACGCTGGTTTTTCTTCCACGGAGTTGGTCAAAACTGATCTTCAGGTTCAGATACAAAACGGTTGGTAACAATAGTCTTGATTGATGGCTGCCATGGGGGTCACTGCCAAAAGTTAGTACAAGGGTATCCCTTGGGGGAACATTGATGGTTTATTGGACTTTTCTTTAAAAGTAATGCCATAAGAGAGCCCTGAGTGGTATTAAAAACCAAAATGGGGTTCTAAATTATCCATCCCAACCCATTCCATCTTATCACATCCTGTTCCATCTCAACGCATTCCCATCCCATCCTATCCCATTCCATTCCATCTCATTCCATCCCGTCCCATACTATCTCATTCTATCCCATTCCATTCCATCCCATCTGACCCCATTCCATCCTATTCCATCCCATCTGACCCCATTCCATCCTATTCCATCCTATCTGACCCTATTCCATCCCATCTGACCCCATTCCATCCTATTCCATCCCATCAAAATCTAACAACAAAAGTTTCTGGCTTGACATACACTTTAAGGTCCCTTTCAGACATCGCCATCGGAGCTATGCATGGTAACCCAAGGCACTTTTGTTTATTGAGATTGACGACCCAACGCACAAGTATAGGAGGTGCCAATGGACTTGTACTGCAACCCAGCACATTGCAATAGATGCAGGTTGAATTTTTGGTCTGTTGCCCAGGAGTTGGTAGCACATTCAAAATCAATGACCTCCCTTAACACAACTCATATTAGAGCACGAATTACCAGACTTTAGCACACACGCTGTAACCTATCACAATTGACTGTGTATGGCTAGGTTTGCATCAATGCATGTTGTGAATGTGCGCAAAATTGCATGCTTTCATGACAAATGTGCTGTACATTAGCAAACACATGGTGTGGTGCCATTAATTGTTAATCGCACCCCTATGCATCTACAAATGTATGGATGTTCATGGCACATTTTTGGAAAAGAGTCCGAAATTACTTTTTCACATTTATTGCATGTAGGGCTTTCAAAATGAATGGGCTTTCTCTTTGTGTGCAAAAGCACATAAAATGCATGTAATTGCACACTTGCGCCCACGCATTCAGTGGTGTGAACCCAACTGAAGGTCTGAAGGGGCCTGAGGCCTCCTTCACGCCTTGGCATTTTGGTGATTGTACGCTAATGTATGTTGTGTCACGCATTACCATGGTGGCGCAACACCATAGGAAATTCTGTACCGACAGAAAACGTTTGGGTTGCCCTACATGCTTGAATGCACATAAAATGTGTGTAAACACACACGCGTGCCCACACACACAGTAGTGTGAACCAAGCCTAAGGTCTGAATGAGCCCTGAGGCCTCTCTCACACCTTGGCGTTCTAGTGATTGTGCGCTAATGTGTTGTGCTTTAGCGTGGTAGCGCAACACCAAAGGAAATTCTGGACCAGCAGAAAACTTTTTGGTTGCCTTATGCTCTCAAACGCACATAAAATGTGTGTAAGCACACCCATGCATGCAGTAGTGTAAACTAAGCCTAAAGTCTGAAGGGGGCCTGATGCCTCCTTCACATCTTGGTGTTTTGGTGCATGTGTTGCGCTTTGGCATGGTGGCGTAACACCATAGGAATTCTGGACCAGCAGAAAAGTTTGGGTTGCCTTATGTTCTCGAACGCACATAAAATGTGTGTAAACACACAAGCACACCTGTGCACGCAGTAGTGTGAACCAAGCCGAAGGTATAAAGGGGGCCTGAGGCCTCCTTCATACTTTGGTGTTCTGGTGCATGTGCGCTAATATATGTTATGCGTTAGCATGGTGGTGCAACATTAGAGGGAATTCTGGACCAGTAGAAAATGTTTGGGTTGCCCTATGTGCTTGAACGCACATAAAATGTGTGTAAACACACATGCGCGTCCACGAACACAGTAGTGTGAACCAAGTCTGAGGTCTGAAGGGGGCCTGAGGCTTCCTTCACACCTTGGCGTTCTGGTGCATGTGCACTGTCACGCGGTGGCGCAACACCATCGAAAATTCTGGACCGGCAGAAAACTTTTAATGCAACACTTCCCAAGGCATGATATGTGGGTTGCAGTGTGCTGATAATGCAGGCCTATCAGTCCCTACTGTATTTGTACATTGGGGTACCATTTGTAAAGAACAACTCCACAGTGCCCAGTATTGGTAGCATTTTATTAGACGTTAATACAACGTTTAGGTGTGAAGAGGGCCTAGTTTACATTTTTATAAACTCACTCTTTTTTGTTTATTATTCATATACGGCTTTTATTATAAAATAAAAATTAATACCGGGGTTATCTATAATGTTCGTAGCTCTGTATGAGGATATTATAAAAAAAAAAAAAAAATTAATTTAGGTTATTGGTGAGAAAAAAAAATCCAATTTTTTTGCTTGTATCACCACGCATTTCTACAAAGGGCTCTATGTTTGTTGCGTTACTGAGAATTTAGCTGCAAGCGGTTCCTCCTGACGGAGAAGGACATCAGATAGCAGGGGCGGTCACGTGACCAGTACTGTACGGCATTGTCCGGGAATGTATCTCTCTCATCTCTGTTACAAGACCTGATTGACTCGCCTGGCGCTGTATTGATCGGCAGCACCTCCCCGGTAACGTCGTATTAACAAGATCAGCCGGGTGGAGTGACAGGATTTACACCCCGTGTTGTACAGCCAGGCTGATGGATGAACAGCGAAGCATGATATACTGAGCCTTGGCTGTGTGAGAGCTAAGGCCACAAAGACCCATTCTGGGATCTGCTTGCAATGCGGCAGTGCAATATATGCGTTAAGAACGCACGCAATTAACGCACAATTCATAAGGTTCGTGCTTATGGGCACATTCAAATCTGCCCATTCTGTTGCAGTGCCTTATCACATGTTCTTCAGTATTTTCCAAAGTTAAGACGTGCTGCATTGAAGTGACCTGAACACATGTGCATTGTGGTGCGCTGCAGTGCGGGTCCGTGCGCACCAGTGGCGGTCCGCCCATTAGGGGTGCATGGGCGCCGCCCCCCCTATCTATGCGTCCACTCCCTAATCTACATGCAGGGTGCCGGACGCATGGATTCCAATCAAGGTTTTGTTTTTTTAAGCACCTGATTAGAGCCTGAGGCTCTAATAGGCTTAAAAAAAGGTGGGCTCGGGGGGCAGAGCACTGCACCCGAAGCCCATCCAGTTGTGTGACAATAGCAAATGAATATCCACTATTGTAACACGGATTCTCCTCCCAGCCGAAAGGAGATCTGATTGGATTGGCCGCCTAGAGGAGGAGGAGGGAGGAGACGCAGGGGAAGCGAGGAAGAAGCCAAAGAGAACAGTCTAGAGAGAAGCCGGCATCACCTGGGGTAAGTGCGGGGGCCCCAAATACTGACTGACCGGTACTGGGTGGGGGGGGGGGGGATTCTGCCCCCGTAACCCCCATGACCTGACTGGGGGTGGGTGGTGTTTGCCAACTGTGACCCGACCGACCGGGGGGGTGGTGGCAGGTGGATTGTTTCCCGCACCCCATAAAAAACCGCAGCCGCCACTGGTGCGCACCTACTGTACTGTACCATAGGGCTCCATTTAAAATAAATGTCACTGCAACACATGTCACAGGGGCTTGGGTTAAGCTAAGAGGACATTGTGAGATCTTATACATGCACAGTAACTCAAATAAGAGTACTGCTGTTATCCCGGGACACCCTCCGGGACACTACATTATCGGCACTGGTGTCCAAAATCTGCGACCGCCCCGGCAATTCCAGTTGGCATCTATCCATGTGTAAGCTTCTCATTCCCGACAAGTCACTGCTTACGTGGGACTTTCCAGCATCTTAACAGTGTGGAGGTGGAGCTAAATAAAGGTAAATATATTCTACTGGGGAGGACAAACTTTAAGGGGTCTATTAATAAAAAAAAAAAAGCAATCACACCAACACAGACCTCCATGCTGAAAGCGGACATAAACCCATCCATAAAACAGTTTCATTTCCGGCACGGTCCGGAAATGTAACACTCCCATTGGTTGTGCTCTCAACCAAACTGTCAAACTATCCAATGGCCGGAGTCATAACTGATCACATGTGCAGCATCATGGCAGTTGTAGATTAAACAGAGGCAAAGATGGCAGCTTCTTGGCTGAAAACAATACACAGTTTACTTACACTTTAAGCCCTGTGGACATGCTGAAACGCGTCGGGGGGGCATGACCTAGATGAAGCTGGGCTGAAGCCATTTTGATTGGTCTTATATTTGGGCTTTATTGGTGTACAGTGTTTTGCCTTTCTTATCTTAAAGGGCATTCGCACAGCCATTGCAAATAATTCTCAAATTTTACCTAATATATTTATTTGCTATGTGCATCAGCTCCACCTGATTTAAGGGGGATCACTAGGAACCCTGATGATTCTGGTGACCAAAGACCACCTTCCGCAGAGTGAATACACTAAGGTAAGGGGGGGGTTACTGATATAAAGGGGAACCTTGTCACCCCTTACCTTAGTGTATCCACTCCCTCCTTACATCAGTGACTCCCCCACAGTCAATTTGTGGCCTAGCTGGAGGCTGGAGCTGCCACTGACCTCCTCTATTTCTTGCTCGGGTGCAGGGTACTCTGGCATGGTCCTCGTGAGGGCTCCTCTGGTTTGATCCTCATCACCACTTCTTCTCCTCTGCAGAGCACCTGTCTTCCAGTGACAGTCCCAGCGACACTCCCGAGTCCCAGCTCCCCCTCCAATCCTGTAATCCAAGCTGCGCCATGACGTCACTGCTCGCCTGTCCTCCATCTGAGCCCGCTGAAGCCTGGCTTGTTTAAGAACTGTGCATGCGCATTTTCTGAAGCCAGCTGGCAGCCATATATTTTACAGGCAGCCGCTGCCCATAACAGGCATTTACAGACAGTTTGTAAAATTGAAAGATTTTTACGAAATTTACGGCTGGTTGGCAACCCTGCACAAGGGAGGCTTTTACAGGTAAATAACATGAATAAAATACAATGCACACAAACCTTATGGGCAAAATGTTGTTAAAATTCATATCATGGGGAGGGGATCTCTTTAGGAAGGGGGTCTATGCACATTCCTTAATATACAGATGACCACTAGAGGGAGTACATAGAAATCTGTATACAAAATGTAATAATAAAAATATGGAACATCAGGTAAAAACTACTATGAGGCAGTTGCTGCTTCAAGAATTCAAAATTTGACTTGCACACAGTAGTTCCCCCTTAAGTGGTCATTAACCCTTTGCAAAGGTCACAACACAACGTTTGTTGTCATTGGCCAGATTTGCTGCTGCCAGCAGAAAAGTCTCCAAGCCTCGGCGCCATCAGTAATCCTATGAAGAGCTCTCTACTCGTCTCCTGTGACCTGCCCGGCCTTGCCTTTGAAATCTACCTGTTTTTTTTCATTGGTGAGAACGAGAGTTATCTCAATCCCCTGACGGCTATTTGCAAAACGTGAGTTTATTGAAATGATAAAATAAAAAAGCTCCTTGATTGGAGGAGATCCAATCGATATTGGAAAAATCACTGGAATATTGATGGGGGGAAAAAAGGGTGTTGGACTCGGTGCTGAAATTAGAATGGCAGGCTGCTCCTTTTTTTAGAGGGAGGGAATGGCGTTAAGCGTGTGTGATGGATCTGCCAGCCTGGAAATGAATCCAAGGACACCTGCTTTGCGGGAACGATCATTCTTTAGATCATGGAACCAGGAAGGAGAAAAAAAAAAGAAGGAAAAACAATGTATCACGTCAAGAGAAGTCTTCAAGATTGCAAGATTGGGCTGCTTTAGAGCAGCCATTCCTAAGTAAGGTTCCTTCAGAGGTTGCTAGGGGCTCCTTGTGCTGTGGCTGATTGACCTCCCATTTGATGGGTGCCTGTACGGTGACGGGGTCAAAGCCACTTGGAAGACCCAGTTGCATGAAGCCATTAGCCTTCCTTATGGGTAGCGTTCTGACCACCACTCTAATGCCCTGTGCACACGGTCGGTTTTTCCGATGAAAAAAGTCTGATGGACTTTTTTCATTGGAAAAAACGATCATGTGTGGGCCCCATCGGACTTTTTTCCATCGGTGTTAAAAAATAGAACATGTTTTAAATTTTTCCGATGGAAAAAAAAAGCGATAGGAAATTCTGATCGTCTGTGTGGAACTCCAACGGAGAAAAAACCCACACATGCTCAGAATCAAGTCGACGCATGCTCAGAAGTATTGAACTTAATTTTTCTCGGCTCATCGGAGTGTTGTACGTCACAGCGCTTTGGACGGTCGGAATTTTGTCTGATGGTGTGTAGGCAAGACTGATGTAAGTCAGCTTCATCGGAAATTCCGACGAAAAATTCCATCTGATTTTATTCCATCGGAAATCCGATCGTGTGTACAGGGCATTAGGGTTTCATTCTTCCCACAGACCACCAACGTAATGGGCATTTTTTTCACTGACCGTCATGAATTGGTTTTAGCAAAGGTTCTATTCTATCCCTTTTTTTTCTATTCTATCCCTTTTTTTTTCTATGCTATCCCTTTTTATTTCTATTCTATCTGTTTCTATTCTATTACTTTATATTCCGTTCTGTTTTACTCTATTATATTCTATTCTTTTATTTTAAATTCTATTATTTTCTATTCTATTCCTTTATTTTATATTCTAATTAATTATCTTCAGAAATTCAAATTCGATTCCAAAATAATTTGAATTTGAATTTGAATTTATTCTATTTGAAATTCGCATTTCAGAAAACAGTTATATTGTTATATTCCTTCTATTCTTTTCTATTGTTTTTTTTTTTTCAATTTTAGTTTTTATTGAAATTTTTCATGTATACAAAAAACAGATACAAAAGATTGTCAGAATATAAAATAGAGCATACAGCATGTAATAAAAGTGTATCAATCAAATCCCAGTACTGCCAACATACAATTATCATGGGATATTAGCTGTACAAAAGGAATTGAGCGAGTGAGTAAGTAGCCAGTGAATGGGCAAAACAAAACTAAACATCATATAACGCATGTAAGCAAAATTGTATTCACTGGGTCTGATGACAGTGAGACACCCAGGGCGCCCCCCCCAGAAATCGAGGGCACCACGCAGGTATCGCACCGAGTGAGAGCACAAAAACAAAACAAAACAAACAAAAAACAAAAAAATAAAATAAATAAAAAAAAATAAAATAAAATAAAATAAAAAATAAATAAAAAAGGGGGGGGCGGGGGAAAGCACCATGGAATCTTCAAAGGGATTAGTGAACAAAACCTCTACATTCTAATTGTGGGATAAAGGTCAAGATAAAGTCTCCTCGCTGGAAGATAAGGAAGTGCCATTAGGATTGAGATCAGAGTGTTCCCAAATATCTCACACTTTCGAAAATTGAGGAAGAGTGTCGTGCACCATTGCAGTGAGGCGTTCCATTTTACAGATCAGTCCCAATATTTGAAGAACTTGTGGAAGTGTGGGCGGGGAAGGGGACAACCATCGTGAGGGTATCGCCCGTTTTGCTGCTAAAATGATATAGGTAGCCAATTTTTGGGTATGTTTGGAGACACCAGGGATCGGCAGGCCTAGAAGGAAATGAACCGGGTCTAATGGGGGGGTGACGTCCAACAACTGCTGTAGAAAGGTCTGGACAGAAGACCAAAATGGGCGAATCAAAGGACATTCCCAAAAAATGTGGAAATGAGAGCCAACGTCGCCCCGGCATCTCCAACATACGCAAGGAGTTGTGGGATCATATTTATGTAGTATTTCAGGTGTTCTATACCAAAAATATAAAATTTTGTATGCCGTCTCTCTTTGTTCTACACATCGTGAAGACCTGGAAATAGCCTCCCAAATCGTCCTCCATTGAGGAAGGGGGATGGGACGGCCTATTAATTGGGACCATTTGTACATGTATAGATGGGATGTGTCAGTAAGTGAGGCAGCGTCATGCAAATATTTGTAGATATCAGAAATGAGATGGGTCTGGTATGGTCCCTGAGCACATAAAAGTTCGAACGGGTGGGTTTTTCAAGAGTCAGAGAAGCTGCTTTAGAAGCAAAGTAATGTTTAATCTGGAAGTAGGAGTATAACAATTGTTTAGGGATCTGATATTTCCTCTGTAGGTCAGCAAAGGGCAAAAGTGTACGAGTGAGGGGGTGTACAATGTTTCGAAGTTGAAAGATTCCAGCTTGTGTCCACGGAAGCATGCGAATATAAGATAGGCTATCAGGGATGTCAGGATTGAACAACACGTTTAGTAGCGGTGGACATGGGGATGCAAGAGAGAATTGGCGTGAACATTTTTTCCACACAGAGAGGGAGAACAACATTGGCCCTAGGCAAATACTTCGAAGTCGACCTATAGACGAATCCAGGTTAGCCCAGATCATAGCGCATGGATGTACTGGTCTAGTGACACTCATTTCGATCTCTGCCCACACACTAGGCGCCATTCTGGAGGACCAAACAATGATTCGTTTGAGATGGGTGGCGTAATAATATTTAATGAGATCTGGGGCCCCCAACCCACCTCTTGCCCTAGGGGCCAGCACTACAGAGCCCGCAATCCTGTGAGCCCTATAGTGCCAGATGAAATTAAGAAATGCTCTTTGCGTAGCTTTAAGTTGGGACATAGGAATGGGAATCGGGAGAGTGTCAAATAAGTATAAAAGTCTAGGCATAATAGACATCTTCAGGACATTAATGCGACCCAAGAGAGAGATGGGATACATATCCCATTGCCGCAAGAGCCGATCAATGTCTCGGAAGAGCGGGGGGTAATTAGCCTGATATAAAGTGGAGTATGAAGAGGTTAAATTCACCCCCAAATACTTAAGGGAATCCGAGCACCAATGAAATGAATAATTTTGTGTGAGAGTTGTGAGTTCTGAGGGTGGAATGTGTATAGGTAGGGCTTCGGTTTTAGTGGTGTTAATTTTATAACCCGAGATAGAACTAAATTCGTTCAGTAGCGCTATGAGGTTTGGAAGAGAGGTATGGGGCCTAGTCAGAGTCAGCAGAATATCATCTGCAAACAGGGTTAATTTATACTCCTTCTGGCGAAGTAAGACCCCACGAATATCAGGATGGTTGCGAATAGCCGCGGCTAAGGGTTCAAGGCATAGGATGAAGAGTAGGGGGGATAATGGGCATCCTTGTCTGGTACCATTGCTCAATAAGAAGGATGACGACAGATAAGAGGATAGTTGTACTTGGGATGAAGGACATGAGTATAGGGCGTGCAAGGCTGCAATAAAGGGACCTCCAAACCCATATTTGGAGAGGGTAGCAAACATAAACGGCCAGCTGAGCCGGTCAAAAGCCTTTTGTGCATCAAGGCTCAGTATCAGGGCTGGACGGGACATTTTGTTCAATAGGTCTATTAGATCGATCGTGCGTCTCGTATTATCACCTGCATGTCTGGTCCTCACAAAGCCTACCTGATCCTTGTGTATGAGTCTGGGAAGGAAATGGGACAATCGATTCGCCAATATTTTTGTAAATATCTTGTAATCAGAGTTAAGTAATGCAATGGGTCTATAGTTATCAGGGATGGAGGGGTCTTTACCCGGTTTTGGGATCACAGAAACATGGGCATGTAAAAAGTGTGGGTGTGGAATGGTACCTTTAAATAGTGAAGCATACAAGGAAAGCAAGTGAGGGCTTAGGATAGGTAAAAAGGTCTTATAATAGGAGTACGGTAGACCATCAGGGCCAGGAGCTTTCTGGGTGGGGAGATGTTTTATGACATCCTCTAATTCCTCGGGTGTAACTGTCGAGTTCAAGGAGGCTAAGTGTGCGGGTGAAAGTTTGGGTAGTTGTAGGGATTCGAAGAATGAATCAAATTTCTCTTGAGTAAATTCATACCTGGAATCCGTACGTAGGCAGTTGTACAATTGGTGATAAAATTCACCAAAGATTTTGGACATAGTGAGAGGGCAATATGTGGGTGTTCCATCCGTTTGCCTAAGAAAGTCAGGAGAGGTTTGAAAGGGGCGGGGTTTCAGCCTATTTACCAGCATTTTGTGAGGTTTATTTGAGTATTCATAAAATTTTTGTTTGGACCATAAAAGAGCTTTGTCAATTTTATCCATTTTCAAGGCCTTAAGTCGATTCCGTAAGGAAACAACAGTCCGGAGCCCAGCCACCGTGGGGGATGACAACAAGAGCCTCTCCGCCGAACAGAGTTCAGACATAATAGATGAATATTGAAATGCAGCATCTTTTTTTAGACGGGAACCTGTAGCAATGCAATGTCCCCGGAAGACGGCCTTATGCGCCTCCCACAGAGTGGAGGGCTCCGAGACTGAACCAGCATTAAGTTGAAAGTATTCAGTTAGGCTAGCAGATAGGTGATCTTTAATGTCAGGGATATGGAGAAACGTCTCATTGAGTCTCCAATGACAGGTTTTAGGAGACACCGAAGAGAGGAGAATGTCAAGGTTTACAGACGAGTGGTCAGACCAAGATATGGGATTGATATCAGAGGATATTGTGGACGGCAGGAGAGGAGTAGAGATAAAAAAATGATCTAGTCTGGAGTAGAGTTTGTGGGAGTGTGAGTAGAACGTGTATTGTTTATGTGTAGGATGTTTAATCCTCCAAATATCTAAAAGATTTTTAGCTCTGATGAGCTTACGAAAGGATTTAGAAAGGCGATCAGGTCTGGCAGGGGAAGAGGATGGAAACAATATGTGTCTGTCTTTGCCAGGTGACATGGTAACATTAAAATCACCCCCAATGACCATGAAAGGTTGGGAGAGATTGTCTAGGATCTCAAACATAGAGGATAAAAATTTGATCTGACCTGTATTGGGGGCATACACATTAACAATAGTAAGGGATTGATTGAGAAAGGAGCAGTCCAGAACAATAAATCTGCCGTGGGGGTCCAGGTGGGTAGATTTAACTCGTAAAGGGCATGATCTATTAATCAAAATAGCTACGCCTGCCTTCCCGGATGGGTCAGATGCTATAAAGGACTTAGGAAAGTGTTTACTAGCGAATTTAAAGGATCCTCCAGTACGGAAATGAGTCTCCTGGATCAGGATTACATCTGCTCTAGAAGCTTTAAACTCTTTCAAAGCCAGCCATCTTTTTTAAATAGAGTTTAAACCTTTAACATTGCATGTCAAAAATTTTAGAGCCATAACAATTCAGTCTGGAAAAAACCAATAGACATAGCCTACAATATATAATGGATGAAAAATACCATGGTGCATTGTGGATATAAAAAAAATAATAAAATATCACATATACAAATAAAACATTGGTAGCATTGCAGTGGGGACGTCTTAAGGCTATCTGAGACAGTAACCGCAGGTCAAAAAAAAGACCTGATAGAAAAAAAATAAATGTAGAAACAAAAACAAAAAAAAAAACAAAAAAAAAAGTCAACTTCTACTAAATAGAAACCTGGAAGGCCGATTGCCTCCAGGGAACCCAGGACCAAGCCTTGGGTCATTAAGAGGAGCACGAGAGCCCCCAGACATGGAGACGGGAAAACCCCCGCCACCTCCCAGAGCAAAGAGTCCTGGAGTATAAAACTGAGGGAGTAGATATATAGAACCGATAAACCAGGGTGGCTGTGGAGCGACAAGCCACGTATCCCCCGGGCCAGGGGATGCGAAAAACCCCGCTAAGGGGCCAATGGCCACTCAAAAAACACCAAAAAATAACATAGAAAAAAACAACAACTGGAGGCCAATTAAATTTGGTATACAGAACCTCAGACATTTTTAAAAGGAAGTTCAGGTTGGGAATCTTGAAGCATGACGCCTCTGGGGCGTAAGATTGGACTTGGATGGTTTCTGGCGTACCGGGGTCCAAATGCGATTTGGAGCCGTCAACGGTTTAGGAGTAACAGGAAGCGGTGCTGGATCTTCATCAGGAAGAGGGGGTATGCCCAGGTTGCGTAAAAAGGTGTCGCTCTCTTGAAGATCACGGAGAGAATATTGTACGCCATCTCGAGATGCAGAAAGGCGGAAGGGGAACCCCCAACGATATACGACTTTATGAGATTGAAGATGTAGCGTCAGCGGGCGCAGGTTCCTTCTTCTAGCTAGAGTAATCGGGGAGAGGTCACTAAAGATTTGGATCTTGGATCCTTTGAACTTGATTCTGGATTGATTACGGGTTGCAGTGGTTAGAGCTTCTTTACTATCATAGTAATGAAATCTGACAATCACATCTCTTGGGTTAGCGCCAGCCGGGGGTTTAGGGGCCAGTGATCTGTGAGCTCTGTCCAAGCGCCAGTCTATGTCAGGGATGTTTGGAGCAAGTACATTAAATAAGCTTAGAAGGTAGGAGCAGAGGTCTCTGTCTTCAACAGCTTCCGGGATACCTCTGATTCTCAAGTTTTGCCTGCGTTCCCTGTTTTCTAGGTCTTCTTGTTGGGCTTGGAGCTGAGTAACTGTGTTTTTTATGGCAGCATTATCTTCCTCAAGCACCTGTACATATTGAACCATCTCATCGAATTTGTATTCTAGGGAATCAGTGCGCTCTCCAAGCTGGCTAATTTCCCCCCGTAATTCTTTCGCTAACTTCCCGACTTCCTGTGCGATGTTATGGGTAATAGCCTGGAGTAGGGACTGTAATTTGGCATCTAAAACTTCTTCTGTCAGCGGGGGGGATGGCCCCGGTACAGGGGTGGGGAGAATGGCAAAAAAAGTACCTGTGTCTACGTCTGATTGCTCCAGACCGGTTTGTGCGCCGTCATCAATATTTGAGGCTGTGGATGTAGGCTTATTCAGGAAGCGGTCCATCGTGGTTGAAGTCTGAGATCTGAATACCGTGGTGTAGTTGTGTCATTGGTCTCCAATTTTGCCCATGGGGCACGTGGCCGTCGCGTGGAACTGAGGAGACGACTCCCGTAGAAATCAAAGCCGTTGAACGTTTAGTGGGAGTCACAGGGAGGTGGCGGGGTCTCACACGTTCGCCACGGCTAGAAGCCGTGCATGCGCCTTCCAACAAAACTCATGTCAAGTGAGTATCCGGTGGGTAAATTTTGCGTCAAGTATATGTCCACAACCGGTCTGCCGCGTACGTTTAACAGGGGGGGGGGGTGGCCCTCTGGATGTAGCAAAATGGCCTTTATGAATTTGTCACGATCAGAGTCTACTAGGCAAGTTTGCAATGGGAGTGTTGCGGGGATTGGGGACAGGCAGCTTTTCGCGTGTTGTGAGGGGGAGTGGCCAGACGTCAATGAACAATTGTAGTAATGGGCCTCCGGTATCCCTCCCTCTACAGTCTCTGGCTAATGTAGGAAGAAACCGTTCAACCCTAGGGGCAGGGGTCCAGGGGCAGGAGTAGGAGATGACCGGGGGTTTGATAAAGCACAGTACCTGACAGGGGGGGGCTCCGTAGGCCTCAAGGTGTCCGTATATCAGGTCCTCATAGGTCCTCCTGTGGCCTTCTACAAGTGGAGACAAGGGGGATGGTGTCTGCTGCCGGATGGGTGTAGTGGGAGCAGCAAGATGGCCGCCGACTTCCAGAGGTAGGCCGAAGCCGCGGACTTTCCCAGAGCCAGCCGCCGCGGACCCGTGGGACCGAACTTTCCGGGGTTACTCCTGAGGTCTCACAGGCACAGAGGTCAGTCCAGTGTAGGCTCTGGTGCGATCAAGCTCCGCTTCGTCCCCCCCGCCGATCGCGGCAATGCAGGCCGGAGGATGCCGACTGTCCTGCAGGCCGCAAGATGGCGACCCTTTTCTATTGTTTATTCTATTCTATTCTATTCTATTCTTTTCTGTTCTATTATTTCTATTTTATTTTTCTGTTCTATATAAAGTCACTCATCAAGCCACTGCAAGTGGCTGCAATCTCCCAGCTTTTGCCAAAGCCTCTAGCTCAGGGAGGACCTCTCCAAGGTCCCTGCTGGCTGACGCGTTTCGAAGGATGTCCTTCACAGCCCATAAATAAGCTATGTAATAAATACAATGTAAACAATTGTATAAGCATGTTGATAAAGAGGGAATGGAAACCTAACCAAGGAAGGAAAAATATAAGCAGATCAAACTTCAGCTTTAAAGACAGAAGTAGGCACCAGAGGGTGCATTCTAAGTGCAGAAAATAGGTCTTTATTAGTAAGAACAAATATCTAGTGCTAAACTCATCCAATGGCCATGGTCGATTAATTAACTGGCAATTTTTATTGAAGTCTAGGCAGCTGAGCGTGGTTTTATTGATCAATAGATCGATATTTAACTTAGAACGTTTATTTATTTATCTATCAATATGAATGGGTGGCGATTGCTGGTGGTGGCAGCAGTGCACCATGCCTGCTTCATATTTGTCATAGTGGTCAAGGGGTGGTGGGGTGTGCTGGACGTACTATTTTTGTGGAAAGGGGATCTGTTGTTGCAGGGGAGGTCTATTGTTGCTCTGAGAGATCTATTGTTGAGGGAGGGGTCTATTATTGCTTTCTGCTGGAGGGTTTATTGATTCTGGCTGGTGGGGAATCTATTGTTGCTGAGAGGGGTCTATTGTTGCTGGAGTATTGGTACTTGGGGGGTATTTTGTTGAGGAGATCTATTGTTGCTGAGGGTTTTATTATTTTGGGGGGTCTATTGTTGCTGAGGGGATCCATTGTTGCTGGGGAGGAGGGTCAGCTGGGAGAGATCTACTGTTGAGGGAGGGGTCAAGACAATTGACAGTGCTCAGAAGTTGGTTAGAGGTTCAGACAAGGGATGGTGCTCAGAGGTGGGTAGGGGGTGGAGGTGAGGAATGGTGCTCAGAGGTGGGTAGGAGCCGAAGCCAAGGGATGGTGCTCAGAGGTGGGTAGGAGATGAAGCCAAGGGATGGTGCTTAGAGGTGGGTAGGGTGTGAAGCCAATGGACGGTGATCAGAGGTGCGTAAGTGGTGAAGCCAAGGGATGGTGTGCAGACGTGGGTATAGGGTGAAGCAAAGGGACAATGCGCAGAGGTGGGTAGGGGGTGAAGCCAAGGGACGGAACTCAGAGGTGGGTAGTGTGTGGAGCCAAGGGATAGTGCTCAGAGTTGGGTAAGGGGTGAAGCTAAGGGACGGTGCTCAGAGGTAGGTAGTGTGTGGAGCCAAGGGATAGTGTTCAGAGGTGGGTAGGGGCTGAATCCAAGGAATAGTGCTCAGAGGTGGGTAGGGGGCGAAGCCAGGGCACGGTGCTCAGAGGTGGGTCGGGATTGAAGCCAGGGCATGGTGCTCAGAGGTGGGTAGGGGGTAAAGCCAGGGCACAGTGCTCAGAGGTGGGTAGGGGGTGAAGCCAGGGCACAGTGTTCAGAGATGGGTAGGGGTGAAGCCAAGGGACGGTGCTCGGAGGTGGGTTGGGGGTGGAGACAAGGGACAGTGCTCAGAGGTGGATAGGGGGTGGAGACAAGGGACAGTGCTCAGAGGTGGGGGGGTGGAGACAAGGGACAGTGCTCGGAGGTGGGTAGGGGGTGGAGACAAGGGACATTGCTCAGAGGTAGATAGGGGTGGAGACAAGGGACAGTGTTCAGAGGTGGTGGAGACAAGGGACAGTGCTCAGAGGTGGGGAGGGAGTGGAGACAAGGGACGGTGCTCGGAGGTGGGGAGGGGGTGGAGACAAGGGCTGACTTGGAAGGGGGGACTTCTCTGCATCTATTTTCTGAGAAAAAAAGCCCTGGTATCATGTATGTAATTTTTATTTTGCTTGTAATTCCCAAAGATGAAAATGTTATCTCCCAACACTACAGGAAGTTCCCAGGACAGGGTGACAACATGGGAGAAAAAGTGGATTTACTCTTTAAAATAAATGTAAACCCAAATGCTAAAGTCTCCTACAAGCTTAACATGTTCATGTAATTTTGTAAGTCATTTTCAATCTATTTAAATCTTCAGTAAAAAAAATCCCTGGTGATCCTGCCATGATGGTCCTTGCTCAGGCACTTCCTGTTATAGTGTGACAACGCTCTCTCCCTGTCTCCCAATTGTGCTCTTACGTTGTCACCCTTTCACTCGTCCCTCCTAGAGTTACACTTTAAGGATAAAGGAGCTGTTAAAATACTTTACAGCAGAAGTGATGACTTTATACAGTAATGCCGCGTACACACGATCGTGATTCACGGCGGTGAAAACACCGCCGTGAATCACGACATGAAATTAAATGAAAAACGAGGGAACGGCATTTTCCCCCACACACGACCGTTTTTCCCGTCATTTTTTTCTTTGTCGAGAAAAACGACCGTCTGTGGGCTCCGCGGCAGTGTCTCCCTATGGGAAAACTGCCGCGGAAAAAAATGATGGAAAAAACGATGAGAAAATTTAGAACATGTTCTAATTTTTCTCGTCGTTTTTCCTGCCGTTTTTCTTAACGAGAAAAACGGCATAAAGCCCACAGACGATCGTTTTTCTCGGCGAAAAAAAAAAATGTCATTTTTCCCGACGGGAAAAATGATCGTGTGTACGCGGCATAAGTCTCTTATTTTTTTTTACATACTGGAGATCCCCTTTAAGCGTGAGATTTCTGCAACATGAAAGGCGATCTGTTCATTTATCTTTTTTTTTTTTCTGTCATCTTCAATAATTTCTTCAAACCAGATGGTTGTAAAAAAAAAATGTAATGCACAGCTGGTTCCAGTTCTGTATCGATCGAGAGAGATACGTCCTGACACTCGACACTCAGCCATTGTTACAAGAATATGTGTTCATTCATACATAGTGCTGCGGGGAGGGATCTGATCCAGCCTTATGGACAATGGTGCAATAATAAGAAACGTGTGTCAGCTGCTCCCGGGAATTCCAGACGTTTCCGCTTTTTTTGGAAACTTTAAAGCGAAGGTCGTATTCTTAGGGCTCTTTCACACGGAGGTCCGTTCAGGTCCGCCTGTCAGTTTTTTAGGCGGACCTGAAACGGATCCTCCATGCACCCCTATGGAGGCACGGATGTCAGCGGAGACATGTCCGCTGACATCCGCTCCGCTCCGCTCCGCCAAAGTGTGACGGAGGAAAACCCTATTTTTCCTTCCGTCGGCGGAGCGGATCGGATGACAACGGACTCTACGGTCCGTCGTCATCCGATTCCCCATAGGGGAGAGCGGCGCTCTGACAGGGCGGTCCCTGCACAGTGTGCGGGGACCGCCCAGTCATCCGTCGGCTCAGCGGGGATCAACGGAGCGATCCCCGCTGAGCAAGCGGAGCTTCACGGGGCGGATCTGCATGGATCCGCCCCGTGTGAAAGGGGCCTTAGAGTGTATCTAACCCTAAAAATAAAAAATAAATCATATGCTGTATTGCAGCTTACTAATCCGTAGATGTGGTGGCTGCATTTGTTTTCATTTATCAGGCTTTTTTTGTTCTTTTTATTCACATAAACACTGGCTCGGCACACATCTAACCCTTGGATTGCCCCTGACATTAACCCCCTTCCCAGCCAGTGTCATTAGTACAGTAGTACAGTGACAGTGCATATTTTCTTAGCACCGATCACTGTATTAGTGTCACTGAATCCCAAAAAGTGTCAAAAGTGTCAGTTAGTGTCAGATTGGCCGCCGCAATATCGCAGTGCCGCCAGGGCCACCATCAGGAATTTTGGGGCCCCTTACACAGCTTCAGGCATGGGTCCCCCGAAGCAAAGAACCGGGGGGGGTGCCGCGTGCGAATTGAGAAGCGGGGGGGGTGCCGCCACTAATTGAGAACACTTTGAGAACTGGGGGGGGTCCGGGGTGGTGCCGTAAATTGAGAGGTGGGAGGGGGGGTGACGCAAATTGAGAGCCGGGGAGGGGGGCACGAATTGAGAACGGGGGGGGTGCCGCCGCTAATTGCGGACCGGGGGGGTTTTCTGCGAATTCAGGAGCGGGGGGGGTGCCGCTAATTGAAAACCAAACCGGGGGGGTGCCGCGGGTTGAGAAGCAGGGGGGGTGCAAAGACATTTATAAAAAAAAAGGGGGGGGTGCAGGCATTGCCCCTGGGGACCATCGGGCCCCTCCCTTACAGGTGTACTGTCTGTACCCCCCTGATGGTGGCCCTAAGTGCCGCTATAAGTCACTGATCGTTGCCATTACTAGTAAAATAATAAAATAAATACAAATTCCTGTATATATATATATATATATATATACCATAGTTTGCAGATGTTAGAACTTTTGTTCAATATACAGTAGACTTATTGAAATTTTTTCTTTTTTTTGTAAGAATATGCAATAATACAAAAACAACATGGGGTTAGCCCCCACCCCCATTCTTACCAGGCCCTTCTGGTTTGGTGTTGATTTTAGAGGGAACCCCATGTAGAAATAAAGGGTGATATCCTCCCAAAAATCCATATAAGACCCCTATCTGAGCAGGAACAGGGGGATGAGCATGCACCTTCCGCTTCCCCTGTTGAACCATACAAAGCCACATGCCCTCAACTTTTGGGGGTACCTTTGCCAGGGGTTGATGAGGACAAGGGCCTCTTTTACACAACCTTGGCCCAGTGGTTGTGGAGGTATGTGGGTGGGGGGGGGGGCTTATTACAATTTGGAAGCAACCAGGTATGGATTTTAGAGGGAACCCCATGTAAAAATAAAGAAAAAAATGCAATATCCCTCCCCAAAATCCATATTTGACCCTTATCCAAGCATACGGGAAAAGGGGGATAAGTATGAACCTCCCCCTTCCCCCTTTAAACCATAAAATGTCACATGCCCTCAACATGTGGGGGTACCTTTGCGAGGGATTGATGAGGACATGGGCCTCTTTTCCACAACCTTGGCCCGGTGGTTGTGGGGGTCTGTGGGTAAAAGGCTTATTACAATCTGGAAGCAATCTGGTATGGATGTTTGAGGGAACCCTATGTAAAAATCAAGAAAAAAAGGTGCTATCCCTCCCAAAAAATACATATTCGATCCTTATCCAAGCATGCAGGAAAGAGGGGGGGTGAGCGTGCACCCCCTTCCTTACCCTCCTAAACCAACCAGACCACATGCCCTCAGTATGGGAGGAGTAGCTTGCGAGGGGTTAATGTTGATGAGGACAAGGGCCTCTTCCCCACAACCCTGGCCTGGTGGTTGTGGGGGGCTGTGAATTGGGGGCTTATTACAATCTGGAAGCCCCATTTAACAAAAAAAGTGTCCTCAGATACCAGCCCCCCATACTTAATCACAAAAAAATGTAAACAGTAAAAAAACTGTTTTTGACAAGTCCTTTAATTAAAAAAAAAAGTACATCCACTGTCAATCGCGTCTTCCGGTGATGTAGATACGCGAAGACCCCCCCAACAAAAGCCACCTGCCAACATACGTCTTGTCCTGTTGCTTCACACCCAGCTGATATAAAAAAAGAGGTGGGGTCCCCTGGTTGATGTCATTGACCCTATATGGACGTGGCCATGGGCGGTCAATGACCTCACGGCGATTTCCGTGACTTGAAGCCAACTCAGCCAAAACTTTCTTTTTTTTTGTGGCTAGGCCTGGAAAGAGTTTGTTGTTTTGTATGGCAAAAACCCAAATCCAAATACCATGGAAGTCAAGGGTGACCAAATTCGAGTGGGCCGTTCTTGCCACACTAAATTTACCAGGTGACGTTGTTGACCATAAAAGGCCATTTCATGACAAATGATGATGTCACCTAGGGATCTCCGGATTCCCCAGAGTCAGGTAATGTTGGACATTCCTATCTCTCCCGGCATGTAATGCAGATCCTTCACAAAGCCTGGCCATGATCGTAGATGAGCGCCCGTACATACGTATGCCGTGAAGCCAACACCGCAGACCTCCGCCGGCAGCTCACCCCTTCTGTAAATTGGGCCCCTGGTGTCAACAAGTTAGATTGCTGGTGTAGAGGTGATTCCTCCGCTCGTAAGCTACTGGTTGATCCTTTCATGAGTCCTTATTAAGTCATTTCTTATTTATAGAGGTGTTTAGCTGGTGAATTAATTATTTATAATGGCTCCTCAGTGACTCTGCAGTATGAGCGCTGCTCACAGCTTAAAATAGCCCCTAGGAAGATAAACCGAACCCTCGGACGGACGAGGAGAGATCTTTCACATTGAGGTGGAACTCTGAAAAAATGGCTAAAGACTGAGCTGAAATATGTGCCGGTTTACCTATCAAGGTGTAGCTCGCCCCACCATGCGGAATAGCCTGGGGGTGAGGGGGGGGGAGGGGTTGGCACTATGTAGGTAAATATAATAACAAAATCATGTTTCATTGCAACCATAATCTTCAATCCAAACATTTTCTTTGCAATACTTTTTTCTGCCGCTAGATGTCTTCAGTCCAATGTACAGCATCATTCAACCAACTTCCTCTGAGCCCAAGCCTAAAAACGATTGCAGTGATTGGGGTTTTAAAGTGCTTTTACCAGAACTCCAACCACTTCAATACTGGGCACTTTCACCCCCTTCCTGCCCAGGCCAATTTTCAGCTTTCAGCGCTGTCGCACTTTGAATGACTAAGGCGCAGTCATGTATTTTTATAATTTTATTGAGACAGATAGAGCTTTGTTTTGGTGGTATTTATGAGGAGACACTGATGGGCACTGACAGGCCTTGCTGATGGGCACTGATTGGCAGCACTGACAGGCATCACTGATGGGCACTGATTGGCAGCACTGACAGGCATCACTGATGGGCACTGAAGGGCAGCACTGACAGTCATTACTGATGGGCACTGATTGGCAGCACTGACAGGCATCACTGATGGGCACTGAAGGCCAGCACTGACAGGCATTACTGATAGGAACTGATTGGCAGCCCTGACAGGCATCACTGATGGGCACTGTAGGGCAGCACTGAGAGGCATTACTGATGGGCACTGATTGGCAGCACTGACAGGCATCACTGATGGGCAGCACTGACAGGCATTACTGATGGGCACTGATTGGCAGCCCTGACAGGCAGCACTGATGGCCACAGATTGGCGACTGCTTGGCTCTGATGAAGAAGCTGTGCACTTCGAAACGCGTCAGAGGTTGTTCGTCCCATCACGCCCTCCATGATCGGTTGAAGTGTGGTTTGGGTTCCATATGCTGCAGCCCTCCAAGGCACCGCTTGTACACTGCGAACAATTGTACTAATTTTGTGAGTACCTTTCTATTGTTTTTATTTGAAATAAAATATCTTAAACGATATCACACTAGGCTGGTGCGCCCTTATTCTTTCTTTGTTTCGTTTGCTACTAGAATACCCTTATTCATGAAGGGAAGCAAGGCCGGTGTCATCGTTATGGATTACTGAATGTTTGATGGTCATCTCGTGCGCAGTATTGTTTGTTGTTTTTCTGCTACCACAGATTGGCAGCCCTGACAGGCAGCACTGATGGCCACAGATTGGTGGCACTGACAGGCATCACTGATGGCCACAGATTGGCAGCCCTGACAGGCAGCACTGATGGCCACAGATTGGTGGCACTGACAGGCATCACTGATGGCCACAGATTGGCAGCCCTGACAGGCAGCACTGATGGCCACAGATTGGTGGCACTGACAGGCATCACTGATGGCCACAGATTGGCGGCACTGACAGGCATCACTGATGGGCACTGAAGGGCAGCACTGATGGGTCTGCACTGATCATCAGTGCAGATGTCCCGACTGAGGAATGCCACTTATCGGCTCTCCTCTCTAACCTGCACTTCCTATTTACGCTGTGATTAGCTGTGATTGGACACAGCTGATCACATGGTAAAGAGCCTACGTTATAGGCTCTTAACCATGATTGGTGATGCGCTGTGTCCTAGGGATATGGCGCACCACCAATCACCATGCTGCACGCCCCCAGGGGTGCACGAGCGGTGTATTCTGAAGGATGTCATATGACGTCCAGTCAGAATGGGAAAGCCACTCCCGGCTGTCATTCTGCTATAGGCTGGGCAAGAAGGTGTTAAAAGAATTGAAAAGAAAAAAACAAAAACTTGTGGTTGCAATAATTTCTTTCAGCCTGGAGCTGTCCCCCACAATACTTATTTTCCACCACTAGATGTCCTCGGTCTGACACATCCCCAAAGCCCGTGACTGCACAGTGAAGGGAGAAACAGCACAATGATGAGCTCATCTCTGTCACTCCGCTCTCTCCTCCTACCAGGATGCTCCTTGTGATACTTTTTCCCCTCTCCTAATTTGAACTCTGCTGTACAGGGACTGCCAGAGGACGATACCAGGTCAAAGCCACGCTCAGATGCACCTAGTGGTGTGAATAAGTCCAAAAGCAATTCAGCTGCAATGCACATGCGCTGCAGTGCACCATAACATGTGTTGCAATACTGTGCATTGCGATGAGCTGCATTGCCAAAACGGTGGCAGCTCATTCTGTCATAATGCAACACAGCTTAATACTCAATGCAACATACCAGGGCGCCAAGATCTGCATGGGCCCAGGGAGTTAGAACCTCAGTCACCTTATTGCTATCTGTGATTTTCTGCAGTTGCAGGTTGTCACCAGGACAGGAAGTAAGGCAACATTCCCCCATCGGGGTCATGGACAGTAATTAAAAATTCCCATAAGTATTTACTTTCAATCCAGATCTATAATACAAAAATAAATAAATGGCAGGAGTTGGGGCTTCAATCATTTGCTTCTAATTGGTTGCCTTGCATTGCCGCCCGCAGTCCACGCAGCGTTGTATCAGATAACCGTACAAGTCGCTACAGAGAAAGCGGTGACTGTGTGATACAGTGAATCCCGCGCGGCCAATGTAATCGCTGCTATTGGCCGGAGGAGGCGAACGCAGCGAACTTTGAAGACGGGGCACTTTCTGCAAAGCCCAGCGCGGGTGCCAAGAGTGTACGCGAGTCAGACGCCAAAGATGTAATAGTCTCCCCATCTGATGAATGGCATCACTAAACTTCTTATTGCGATGGTTTTTGATGCTATAATAATTACGCGAGCTGATTTCTGGCGATAAATCTTTGCGGACAGACGCGGCGATGGGCTGAGCAGAAAGGAAGAATAGCAATAAGTGTATGCTTTATTAATGCTCCGCATGAACCAATGACAGACGTGTCTCTGGAGCCCGGTGTCAGCTTTACCGCGTTCGTGCGTGTGGCTGGCGCTGTCACAGGCGGTGTACTGGTACTGATTGAAAAAAAATAAAAAATATGATTACTGTAAGGACTCATTCACACCAGGAGGTGCGTCCAAGCGTACATGCATTTTTTGTGTGCATTCTCACGTATTGCATTTTAAGGCAGCCCATTCATTCCAAAAGGTGCTGCCATGATTTTTAAAATCACACCGCACCAAAACGCATGGTACTGCGGTGCTTTTAGCTTTAACAGGTGCGAATGCAACGTGCTTGCTAGATGCGTGGGGGTGCCACTAAGGATGTCAACCAGAAATCTCCCCCTCTTTATTATTAAAAAAATACATTCTTGAGCACCAGACCAGTGACTTTGTCTAGGCTGAGAGGATGTCATCGATCTGCTGCAGGCAGGAGGAAGCATTTCCTCAGTCTCCCCTCCTCCAAGGGTCAGATTGCAGCATTTTAACTTTGTAACAAGTCACAAGGTGAGGAGCTGCAGCAGGGGCTGAGCTGTGTCTGGCTCATCGGGGGCTGAGTTGTGTCTGGCTCATCAGGGGCTGAGCTGTGTCTGGCTCATCAGGGGCTGAGCTGTGTCTGGCTTATCAGGGACTGAGCTGTGTCTGGCTCATCGGGGACTGAGCTGTGTCTGACTCATTAGGGGCTGAGCTGTGTCTGATTCATTGGGCTGAGCTGTGTCTGGCTCATCAGGGGCTGAGCTGTGTCTGGCTTATCAGGGACTGAGCTATGTCTGGCTCATCGGGGACTGAGCTGTGTCTGGCTCATCATGGGGCTGAGGCTGAGCTGTGTCTGGCTCATCAGGGACTGAGCTGTGTCTGGCTCATCAGGGGCTGAGTTGTGTCTGGCTCATCAGGGGCTGAGCTGTGTCTGGCTCATCAGGGGCTGAGCTGTGTCTGGCTCATCAGAGACTGAGCTGTGACTGGCTCATCAGGGGCTGAGCTGTGTCTGGCTCATCAGGGGCTGAGCTGTGTCTGGCTCATCAGAGACTGAGCTGTGACTGGCTCATCAGGGGCTGAGCTGTGACTGGCTCATCAGGGGCTGAGCTGTGTCTGGCTCATCGGGGGCTGAGCTGTGTCTGGCTCATCAGGGGCTGAGCTGTGTCTGACTCATCAGGGGCTGAGCTGTGTCTGGCTCATCAGGGGCTGAGCTGTGTCTGGCTCATCAGGGGCTGAGCTGTGTCTGGCTCATCAGGGGCTGAGCTGTGTCTGGCTCATCAGGGGCTGAGCTGTGTCTGGCTCATCAGAGACTGAGCTGTGACTGGCTCATCAGGGGCTGAGCTGTGTCTGGCTCATCAGGGGCTGAGCTGTGTCTGGCTCATCAGGGGCTGAGCTGTGCCTGGCTCATCAGGGGCTGAGCTGTGCCTGGCTCACCACTACTACTACTACTACTAATAATAATATTTTATTATCAGTATTATTATTAGTAGTAGTAGTAGCATAATAATAATAATAATAATAATAATAATAATAATAATAACAATATTAATAATAATATTAATCATATTAATATCCATATTATTAGTATGATTATTATTCTCAAAATTAAAGATAAAATAATAATAATAATAATAATAATAATAATATCTTTGATTTTGAGAATAATATCAATAACAATAATAATATTAATAATGCTAATAATAATAAAAATAATAATTCTATGAATATTAATATGATTATTTGTATTAGAATTGCATTATTATTATTAGCATCATCATAAACGTTTAGTAGTAGTATAATGGTAATAATAATATTAATGATGATATTAATAATATGAATATTATTATTATTATTATTATTATTATTACCATTATACTACTACTAAAGATGATAAGGATGATGCTAATAATAATACAATTCTAAACTATAATAACAATGATAAATATTAACAACAACAACAATAACAATAATAAAAAATATTAATAATAATATTTAATTATTATTGTTGTTATTTATCATTGTTATTATAGTTTAGAATGTGATTATTATTATTATTACTATCATTATTAGCATCATCGTCATCTTTAGTACTAGTATAATAATAATAATAATATTATCTTTTAAATTTGAGAATTTTTTATTGAGAAGCAGCGCTTTGTACATTTTGTCTGGTAAATCGATTAAACGGGGAGCAGCACACATCATCCAGTTCCCAGTATATATTTTTTTTGTTCTTCTTTTGCCTGATGTTTATTTTATTCCTCTGTGCCACTCTGCAGCGGCCCGTCCATTCATCCCACACGCCAGTCTCTTGTGGCGGCAGCCAAGCCACCAGAAATGATTTTATCTGATCTCTGTGTGCAGGTAGAATCTCTGTTGGGAAACAAAAAGTTCTATCCGGCAGGCTCCGGTGACTGGGCAATCCCTGGATTGAGAAG